>CM075859.1:4103457-4203457 GCA_037975125.1 Latrodectus hesperus
TTAGGTAGATTTGCAATAGAGAAACTTTTAAAATGTAAAAAAGTAAAGCTTGTCTTCTCAAATTTAAGTTTAAAATATTTTTTTATCCCTCGCTAAATACAGGTATACAACTTCATTTTATAGTTAATCTATACACATCAGATTGCTTTGTTTTAACTTACTAAAGCCAAAAAGTTAATTTATTTGAAAAATCTTCTAAAGATATTTGTGAAAAATGCGCATATAAAAAATTCTTGCGTATATACTTTTACCTTGCTCAAGTTAGCAGTTGAACGGTTAGCTCTCTTTCCTTTGTGTTCAACCGTTCACGAGTTCGAATCTCACATGAATCTTGGATGATTATAGTTGTTTGGAATATACTTGAAATTGTAGTTCGCGTTTTAATTAGCCTTGGTATACAAAATATGACAATTGAGCGATAAACAAACCCATCTACTTTTAGCGTGAAGGAATGTAGTTTTCAAGATAATATCTCATACAAATTAGTAATTGAGCTCTTTTATTTCAATGTCTCTTGAGTGCTGTTTAAAGGATTACTTTTAAGATAGTAATCCATACATCTACCAATGCGTCTGTAGAAATCAATATTCGCATGAATATTACTGCATTAAAAATGTCTACCATAAATTACTCGTGCATAATTTTAACTTTTTAAAGTCAAATTTAATTTTTAACCCTTTCTCGAACATTTTTGAGTATCTAAAAATTGTAACATTCCAAGGACATTTTTCTGCAAAATCACATTGATTTTATTTTCAACACAACGAGTGGCAACAATTTTTTTTTTCTATTGTGTACTTGTAGTTCCTTTGAAATTGATTATTCTCTAAGTTTCATTGTAACAAAGAATATTTCTGCTACTCTATTTTGTCTAATGAAGAATTTTGCTTAAACACAATTGTTAATTGAATATAAAAATTAAGTTTTTGGATACGTACTGTGGAACTATATCACTGTACTGTATCACAAATAGGATTTCTTAAAAGCCAAAGGTCATTGAACTATTTTATGATTTTTACAATTGTAAACTATTTCTTTGAGTTTGAAGCTATATTATTGTTAAAGAGATTTTCTTTAGCCGATACTACGTAACAATGTATTTTATAATGATTATAGATTTTAAATTATGTGTGATCATTTCATTAATATCCATTTCTTCTACTCTAAAAAGTAAGATTTTCTACCTTAATCTAAATAAATGGAGCTATATTCGATTTTTTTCCTCCATACTTTTTATTTGCATAAATATATTTAGTATTTCGACGAAATCTTTATAATTTTTTATAAAAAAAAATCAGCCGTTCAATAGTTTATAATTTTTTATAAATATCTGAGTTAAATGTAATTCGTTACGGATTGAAGTGACGAGAATCGCATTATTTGGCGACATTCCTTGTAATAAGATACTACTATTATATAGAGGTGTGTTGTCATATGAAAAACCTATGTGATAGAAATAGGTAAAGAATTTTTTTCTTTCGAAAATTTTCACTATGACCTTATCTGTAAAACAGTGAGGAGTCTAGATGTTTCCCTAACTCTTTCCTCTGCCCACAACCTGTTTGTTACTGCAATCTCACCTGACACTGTTTCTTAATTGGACGCTTGCGGGCCGAGTTCGGCAAGCAAAGTGTGTCAGCCACACTACAAAATACATCTGAAGGGTAAGAAAGTTATTTGGGAATTATAGATGCTAACGATAAAACGAATTGCTTCTGACGCAATCGAATTTCTTTCAATTAAATATAGAATTTTGTGACAATCCTTTTTATTACCAGAATGTTTACATTTAATTATTATTGGTGTACAGGGGGATTTTGTATCAAATATTAATTTATTATCCGTTTGCACTTTTGAGGGCTAATAAAACTAATCCCAAGCGTACGATTTAAGCAATAATTGACAAAACCGATTATTATTTTTTTTTTTCGTATCTTTTCTATGAACCCGAATGAGGTCGATATCCATAATAAAACAATTAATTTTCTTACTTTCGTCAGTTATTGCGTCAGTATCCATCAAGTTCATTATATAATCTTATTCACTTCTCAACATACACTATCCATCGTTTCATTTTCTATTACAATTATTAACAGTAAAAAGATATATTTGAATGTTTCTTGAAATGCCAATAAGTATCTTCCACAAACGTATGAATAGTATATCTACGAGGGCGAAAAATGTTTGGAGAGTTAAAATGGGAAGTTTTTCTCTACAAAAAGTTATTGTAATCTGAAATATTTTCTTAATGTTCTCTACTTCACTGTTAATTTCATTTATTATTCTAGATTTACTATTGAATGAGTAACCCGTTGGGCAAAACATTTCAATATTATTTACTGAAATTTGAGTTTGGGCAACAACTTGAATCTTTTGCGAATAGCAGGTACACCAGAAACTCAACTGAATTCCAGTTTTAAACTTTTCATTGCAGGTTGATTGTGAATTATTTTAAAGAATTTTAAATTCTTTTATATTGAGTTGCTGCTGTGAATTACAACCGTTGTAAATATATTTTGTAATTATTTTGAAAATTATTTTGTTGCATCATTGTTCATAAAGACAGGTTATGAGTTCAGCAAAAGATAGTACCGATAGTTTATCTACATTAAATATTCCTTACCTGGCGTGAAAAAATAAAAACAAAGTACAGAACCTCTGATTTAATTCATTTAGTTTCATTTTAATTGGAACAAAATCACGAACTTTATGAAATCCGCTTGGAAATTTTTTGTGTATGAAAACAGATATTGGCTCCACCTAGAAAAAATCCTGACGCGCCCAATTGTTCGATAGGAAATTAGTTTTATAGCTGAAGGGGATAGAGCTTGGTTTGTGAATTCGAACTAACCTTATTGAACGAAACTTTTCCAGCAAGCGATTTTTCACTTAATGTAATGCCATAAGAAAAATAATTGTTTAAGAATCAGCGCTTAAGTCACGCACTTGACTTGAAACTTTCTGTATTCAGCAACGGAAATATTTATTGTGATGCTTTTTGCATGCATATTTGTCTGCTTGGGATTTTTGCAAGTTTCTTCCTTGAAATGCTTTAATATAGCCTTTTCTGTGCAGATATCTCCTAAAAAATATACCAACAAACTATATCAAATGTGTGGGCGTAAGTTCTATGGACATGTTATTCACATATAGGCTGCCAAGTTAGCAGCTAAATAGTTAGCGCTGTCCTTCATTTCTTCGGTTTACCAAGGATATGGATGTTAGCACTGGTTCCGAATGCACTTTAAAATTAAGGTCTCAATCAACCTATGCATCCTAATCGTATTCAAAAATTGACTACAGATAGAAAAACCATATATCCTTATTGCAGTAATACTAATGCTGCTAAATAAGATTTATTTGTTGTTAATTAACGGAAATTCCATTTTAATATAGTTTAATTGTATTTTTAGAAGTATCGGTTATATTGTCAAAAAATGTTAAGAAATATTTTGGGAATATTTTAACACATTAAATCTTTCCCTAAAACTAAAATATACCTATATCAATTAAGTAGATTTTTGATACCAGTAATAATTATTTTTGATACCAGTAATAATTATTTTTGATCATTGTCACAGTTTTATCAAATTTCGTTATCACTCTCTTACGTTATCACAAGTTTGGTTATAACGAGTAAGCTTTAATCAAGTATCATATCTTTGAATACCTTTAACTACATAGAATACAATGATGATAATCCATCGATCTACGAAAATAAAGATAAAATTTATGAATGAAATTAAAAAATATAAACTTTCATTATTAATAAAGCTTATTTTAATTTAAACGATATTAAATAGTTTTTCATTTTTTAATTACCAGTTAATTTTTATAAAAAGAATAAACCGGGATGAATCAGTTTTATATTCATTGTCTAATGCTTCATAGATAATCGCTTAACATTTTCTATAAAATGTAAGTTGAGTTAATCAAAATATCGTCAAACACATTCTATTTTTTAGTTTATCACGCATGTAATGATCGTTGAAATAAAAGTAACGAACTGTAGCTATTCGTTTTATAATCACGAGCATATTGTGAAGTAATATTGATTACTTATGTTTTTAGTAAACGATTTTGTCCCATTTATGTTGTGTTATAACACACATTGAGTGTACCGGTTTATGGTAAGTGTAGATAAATTAGTGGTATTGTTTTTGAGAGAATTTTTCTATTTGTGTGTGCCTTTTAGAACTGCAACAAAACCATTGTTTTTTACAACTCTAAACTTTAAACTGTGCGACAAAATATGCAATAAACTTTAAAGTAAATATAAATCATAAAATTAACTTCATTTTGTCATAAACTCAAGTTTTACTGCAAAAATGTCTTTACAGGATTTTAACTTCTAAAAATGTATTATTTCTTTTTTAGCTTATAAAAATTCGATACGTGTTTTCTCACAGATGTCAATTGAATGGTTTCAGCTTTGGCCTTTGTAGTCGCTCCGAAAACTTAAAATATTAGGTTTTTTAATGCAATTAGCTTTGGTATGAAGAAGTTTTAAAGTATAAACAAACCTGTGTGAGTTGAATTATTCAGCATTATACAATAGTGTTACTTGGAATGGATCTCGTTTTTTTGTTAAAGGCGCAGTGCAGTAATAATACATAGTTCGGGAAGACTTTTACACAAAGCAGGCATTCGAAAATTGTATGGTATTCTCGAAATTCATAAAATCACGCCATATCTTAATATGTTAATTTATTTATGGAGCAATAATCGTAAAATGTTTCTTTGTACTTACCGTATGAGATTTTAGAAGATTTTTTCAATAAGCTTATAAAATCCGATTTTTTCACTACCTAGGTTTTTGTTATTTTTTAAATATAAAGACAAAATATGTATATTTGTTATTAATATTCACCAGTGGAATTCATGTTTTTTTCTCATAGGATGATTTGTTGCTGATTGTAATTGCTAGAGAAAAACTAGCAGACGATGAGTTGTTAACTTTAGGTGTTGTTTTCATGCGCAAGAAATCTCTTAAATAGCCCATAAGTTATAAAACCAACATGTATATATTGAAAAGGTAATCTTTAAAGTATAGAATTTTAACGGTCCTTTTTTTAAATCTATACTTTGAATTTAAAAGCATGAATAAAACATTATATAACCGAAAAGAATTTGATTTCAAACGCACACAAATGCCTTAACATCAAATTCTTTGATTATTTTATCTTGTAGAGTTGAATTTTTCAAAACTACACTATTTTCTCATTTAACCTTGTGATTTCCCGATTCATTTTTTCTAAATATTTATCTAAGATTACTTGCAGATCTTATCAGCATATATGCGAATCTTCCACTTAGTGTGTCATACATTTAAGAATATGTATTCTGTATGTATTATTATATTTTATTCAAATATAATATTTCAAAATTTTAGCTGTATTTTAGCTAGTTTATGCAGATAAATTAACTATTCTTTTTATACTATTATAATCGCCTTATTTAATTAGATTGCAATGATATTACCTATGCAATTAAGTAACAAAATTTATTTTCTGCCACTCTTTGTTCTGTATGGCTCTCTCCTGACCTGAAAGTAGCTATCTTTGATCCCTCCAAAAATAGGATATTGATAAGGCTCTTTACCTGCAGCCTCCGCCGCAGGTGTTAGTTGAAATTTTGTGAGGACTGCTTAAGGTTAATGACCTCGTCTCTTGACCGTTGCTCAAAATTATGAGATCTTGTCTACGGATGAGTTTTGGGATGTCTCTAATATGCCCTTGTACTACGTAAAAACTCCGATACTACGTAAAAAATCACTAACAGAGACTCGAATATCAATGACTTCAGAGTTAGCGCGTATTGCAATTTTATTTACTCCTGAAAGAATTAAAAAATCCTTATTCCGATCTAGTTTGTTGTTCCTCATAAACAGGAATCTTAAAAATGAATCTATTTTGTTTTGCTTTGGATAGTATTACTTATTAAATTTTAATGTGCGAATTCTAAGAGCAATATTAAAAATGGAGAATATAATTTTCACATATCACTTTAAATTAGTATTATAATTAGTTTAAGAAAGTCAAAAACTTGAGTTGGAAAATATCTTAAGGTATTTTCGAAATATTATGAATGAGTAGTAGTTGTATATTTTTAATTCATAAAATTCGACTAGTTGCAAGGAAATTTCATTGTCCCACTACCGAGCTTATAAGAACTTTTTGACAAACATTTGATTCATTTCAAAAGAGTTGATTTAATATCAAATTTTATTATAATTGTACTCCTTTATATTAGAAAAATAGATTGAAAAATCACGCATCTGTGGAAGAGAAGCTTAGGAGAATTTCTTGAGCAAGGAGTAATTCCTAGAAAGTAAATAAAAGAAAAATTATATTAATGTTCTTTTGTACTATATGTATACAATTCTAATGAAACGTATTTTTCCCAATGAAAAAAGAAACCCTTTACAATAGAGTTGGAATAAATTGGAAATTGTACTACGGTAGAGAGCAATTCATTTTGAAAGGGTTTTGCTATCGGAACTTCAGAGCTTGTTGATTTACCTTCCACTAAATACTAATGAGGAAAAATTAACATCCCTTGGAATGAAAAACAATCAGTTTTTTGTGGCAACAAGTATGCTACTTTAGTGAGGTACAAGTAATAAAAGCTATTCTATAACTTGTTTTTAATTCCATAATTTCATTCTAGATGGTGCTGATCTGGCCACGAATTATTGAACCGAAAGCAAGAGAATGGTTGCGCTCTTGCCTTCGGTTCAATAATTCATGGGTTTGAATCCCACCTCAGGTGTGGATGTTTGTAGTGGTTCGGAATCCTTGTTTAAAGCGTTGGTCCTGGTCTGATTAATTCTTGCTTACAAAAAAGAGCAACATGCAAAACAAATAATGCTTGAAGATGAGGTCCAAAATACAATGCTTAGTTCTCAGCACTTTCTTATATTTTTTAACAGCTTAATGTATTTTGAATGTGCTACGTAATAAATTTACAGTTCTCTCATCAAAATAATTATTTCAAAAATAAATATCTGACGTTGGAAAAAGCGACCATTTTTTATAAATTAATTATTTTAAGATTTTAAATAGGTTTTTTATGTTTTTCGAAGTTTTACTTAGAAACATTTCATGTTTCTTAATAATAGTTTTAAAATATTTTATTTAAATATTTTCTATATCATGTTTTCAGATGTATCATCCATTAAATTTGATTCTGTTCCAGATTAAATAAAACTTGTGAAGTCTCGGCTTACTGATGTATGGCCGAGCTTGTTGCTGAATTTTCAGCGTCTGTTCTGATTTTTAATCGAGCAGTTTGTGGGTTCGACTCCCACTTCAGGCGTTAATGTCTGTTTTTTTCATTCGAAATATCTCAAGACCGTAGTGGCGCAGCTTGTCCATACTTGGACCTTGCGCCATTAAAACCAACCAACCAACCAACCAACTCAAGACCGTAGATTCTGGTCGAATCAGCGCATGTGTACAAAAAGTAATCGTAGAAGCTTTTTAGTTCGATTGTCTAAATTCAAATTTCTAGTTAAGATAAGAATGGGAATCACACATTGTTGCACGTTTTCTATTGCTCCGAGTACATTCTTAGGATTCTGTTTTCTGGTGATACGATGAGTAGTTCTTTTGCGAAGTAACCCGTAAATCAATGATCACGTTAAAAGCCTGCTGGAAAAGATAAGTCAGACTTTTTTTTTTTGCCGAAAGTAACTAAACTAAAGTCACCAGAATTTTGAATTCCGTTCTCTTCTATTTCTTTTTTAAATATCTCAGTTTGAATTCCATACCAAGAAAGGAATATAAAATCAGCACTAATTTTTCCTGTTGCATTATGCTTTCTATTTTTGACACACTAGTGAAAATGTAATCAAATGAACAATTTCCACCTAGCTGGCTATAAATGCATTGCATAGTTGTAGTCGGGCTTTGAAACGTTCTCATGATTCTATTTCATCGGTTAACTGCTTTTTGTTTCCCACATGCGCAATGTGCATTTGGACAACATCTCGGGCAGTACTTTTCTATTTATCGAGAAGTGTGTGCTTCGGAGGAGGATGAAATGCTTGGGGTGTTTTTGTTGAACAATATTTAAATAAAAGTATAAAGTGTATAGTTTAAGAAATGCTTTTTTAAATAATACGCTTTCAAGTTTCACGATTACTGTAAATATATTAAACCGTAAGTCCCGGTCTAATTAGCCCTCGTGTGTAAAAAATGACCGTTGAGCGACAAACAAACAAAACAAACTGTAAATATATTATAAAATATTAGAAATTGTTATTAACCATTTCTTATCTTTCTATTAATATGACCGTATTAATAGACCTTACCTATCGACAATATGAAATGATTTCTGAGAAACGAGTCAAAGCAGTAGTTCCTTTTAGGATTGAATTTTGCAAATGCTGTTGATTAGCCAAAGGATTTTTCCCAACATAGTTTTTATTGGTGATACGAAATGGAACATTTTTGGAAATAAGGGTTGCGATGGTCTCTTCCCTGCTGAGGCGGATGGAATTGAGGGGATGCCATCCTGTGGACTGTCCATCCCCTGATCTTCTCAATGAAGAGCATCCTGATACTCCTGGATTGGATGTGTTTTTTCGGACACATTTCGCATTTAAAAGGAAATTTCATCACCTATTCAAAAACTTTCTTACCCTTACTTCATTCCATTTCGCTTGAATAGCAAACAATTTTCTCACTCTATTGTGATTCTATAGAAGCAATTGTGAATAGTTTTTGAATCATTATATATGTAAAAAAATGTGAAACTGCCTACTTATTTTGGGGTTAAATTTGTCTTTTAAAAATCACTCACTTTCCAGATATTTTAAGATTTCTCTTAGGTATTTGGAAACTAAATTGTTGAGAAACACTAAGGTGATAAATGGAAAAAGTTACTGTCATTTTCAATATTCTTCAAACTTTTTCAATTTCTTATTTGCTCTTGAAACATTCTTGTGTCTTGTACTCAACTGTCACTTTTTTGATGCTGTCATTGTTTACAAGTGTCATCGGTTCAGCCACGTACAATTAAATGCTTTGAATCAGGAATCTAAATGATGCTTTTTGTACAAAGTGATGAAACAAATTCAAGCTAAACCAAAATACTATTTTCTTGTAAAAGTTTTGGAATTTTTCAATAACCATTTTTGAATAATAAATGTCGTTTTCTGTGTTTTGATATGTATTTATTAATTTTAAGATATTTAGGATGTCCTTAGTATAATTCTAAACTACCGATATTTGGGTATTTAAGAATTAAGTTTTTATAATCATTATGTATTAAAAGTGATGTAAATATTTTAAGTGTATTTTAGGTGTCAAAATTGAAATCTTTTTAGAACTAGGTTCATCGCTTTGTTTCATTTATACATTATTTTGCTTATTTATTTATACATTTTTAAATTTTTAAATGGTTCTCTGTACATGACATTCAAGAGACTAAGCTATTAGTTAAAGGTAAGAATTTTGGCGTCCAGTTCAATAGTTCGTGAATTCGACTCCTTACTCTCTTAGATTCTTCGTAAAAGTGATCATAGCGTGACAAACTAGATATTGAAAAGATACATACATAAAATTACCCAATATCGTTAGAGTTAATTATTTTTACTTAACAAAATTAATTATTTAATTGACTTCTTTGAATGTTATCTGATCGAAGTATTTCTTTCGAGCACACGGCAAATCTCAAGAAAAGAAGCTGCTTCCCGAGTTAGTGTGCTCAACATTGGAAAGTGTCTCTCGCAACAGCTAATAAAACACACAGGCATATTTGTACTGCGGTTCGGTGCACTGGCCTTGAATGTCGTCTCGCGCTCTTTAGAAGCCGTGGCTTTAAGGGGACTCCTACCGCGCCATATTGAAAACGAGCGCTAATGTTAAGTCTATGGAGAAATTGAAATACATATTTCTCAAGTTCTATTATAGCTATACCTTCACTTTTTGTAGATTTTACTAATGCACAAAAATAATAATTTATTTTGTTTTGAAATTTATTTTTAAAATTATTTTAACTATTTTTAAATTGGCTCAGTAATTTGATAATATGCTTAAAACATTAATAACTTAAAAATAGTAAAAAATTTAGAAATTTTAAAAACAGACTTAATGTGTACATATATTTATAAATCCCAACAAAATTTTATTTTTACTTTATCTACGATAGAATTTTTGTATTTGTCCGCATAAAACTTAAAATTTTTCGCAAAAATTAGCAACACCCACATGGCGGATGAATACTTGGTTGTTTGAAAAATCAATCCAATCAATTGCATGCTTTAGTCAACAAGCTCCTCCTCACACACTAAAATTTGAAGTTTGGTTTTTCGCAGTTCTATCAGAGATAATTTGTGTGTTCCCTTCCCTCACCCCCAGCAAACGCTGTGGGTGTTCCTAGTATCCGGTATCTTCCTGTAAAATTATGCTTCTAAATTGGCGCGAGAAGGGACATTTCTTTCCCCTTTACTACATACGAGGGGCTCTGTGATTTCCCTGAGACGAATCTTCATCTTTCCAGAGCGGTCCTGCAATTATTTTCACGAGAAATGATGGGCTTATGGACATTATATACATTGACTTTAAACAGCTAAATCTATTGAAAAAATATAAAATTTATACAGTTCTCATGTAGTGTACTTTTTTAATTCTTTATTTATATTTTTGATGCAATTTTTCAAGATGTATATCTACATGATATGATATTACAATACATATCTATAGCCATTGCAAAATTCTTCAATTCCATATTTTTTAATCTTTATTTTATAAAAACTTCTTAAAGTTTGTTGTTTTTCTTACTTTTATATTTGATTCTAAGTTTATTGCTTACTGATATTGGATGCAGAATTAACTTTAACATTTCAACAATACCTACGAAATATTTATTTATCCATGAAAAATATAAAAATTGTTTATTAATAAATATAAAAATAAATAATATTATATATGTATATATATATATATATGTGTGTGTGTGTGTGTGAGGTGTGTGCCGAGCTGGCAGCCGAATGGTTAGCGCTCTTGCCTTCGGTTCAACAGTTCGTGGGTTCGAATCCCACCTTGGGCATGGATGTTTGTAGTGGTTCGGAATCCACTTTAAGCCGTAAGTCCCGGTCTAATTAGCCCTCGTGTGCAAAAAATGACCGTTGAGCGACAAACAAACCGAAACCGAAACCGTGTGTGAGGTGTGAGTGTGTGTTTATATGTATGTATGTATATATATGTATGTATGTATATATATATTTCTTTTGATTTTGAGGTTATTTCTTCTAAGTTCGAATTCTTGGTAAGTAAAAGAATTCTTTTCTAAATCGGAATACGTATGTTTCGATGATGTTTGGGACAATAATAAATATGTTCATAGGCCTTACACAATTCAAAATTTTAGGAAGAATATCCCACTTATTAGTTATTATGAAACTTGTAAAGTGTAGAAAATTGGGATACACTCTTGAACAAATGTGTTATAGAACATTCTCAGAGTATCGTAAATGTCACTTTTATTAATTCAAACATGACATCAATGCACCAAAATTAAATCTTTCAAAATATATTCTAGCATTTAAAAAATGCATGTTGTGAGTCATGGCATGCAGTTTTAGAATTCTAAAAACTAAAAATTTGACATGCATTACATATAATACATTTGTAAAATTGTATCCTCCTTTTTTATTTTCTCTCTCTGTAGATATAAATTTCCTACGAATTTTATATTACTGGTTCGGTGCATATTACGTATAGGATCGATATGACAATCAGGAAGATTTATTTAAAAAAAAAAGCTTCAAATGAGGCTTTTGGAAAGTCAAGTATTTTTTGAAATCTCTATATTAAATTATAATTCTATATTCAATTATTACTTGCATATGGAATTCCAGATGTTGGGGGAAAGCTTGGATACAAATTGTAAGACCTTGTAGGGGCTGGAGAAATCTTGGACCTACATGTGGTTTCCCGGAGCACAACACTTCCGTCCTGGCTACATTCAAATTTTATGAATTTGGACATAAAAAGCCGAAATCTCTCACCACTGCCAAAAGGAAACTTGATCGGTAGAAAATGGTTCCTCGAAAGGGGGAAGAAATGTTATTGTTTTGTGCCAGCTAGACTGGCAACATGTGGTGTGCTGCTCCGCGGGAGAAGAAATCCATCAAGTGCTGTCCGAAAGACTCGTCCTGAAACACTCATAAAAGTCTTCTACAAGAGTTCTTATTATTGCCTGGTACATTTTATTTACAGCAATTTTAAATAGTATAGGAAGACAGATCCAAATTTCTTTTGCTCAAGACAATTGAATGCGCTATTTCTATTTAGCGTACTTGCTAAAAATGAGTTACCGACACCGAAAAAATAAGCTTTCCAATCAGTTACGTACTTCAATTAGAAGAAAGAAAAACAAAGGACAAAATTTGAATGCATGGAGAGAAAAGTAAGCTTTTTCTCTCTCATTGCTTGACTAAGCTCACAACGGATATTTCCGGTGTCAAAATTTTGTTTGCGGATGATACTGCCGTTTTGTCCACTAGCTCTCTCTACTGGAAAATCCATGCTATCCTTACTGAACACCTCATGGCCATTGAAGAGTGGCTTAATAAGTGGAAAATTAAAATAAATCCAAACAAATCCACTGCTGTCATTTTTACTAGGAAACGTACTCTACCCCCCCCCAGATTCAACTAAGCGGTTTTTTGGTCCCCTGGTCAAATAAAGTCGAGTACCTCGGTCTTACGTTAGATAAAAAACTTACCTGGAAAGCCCATATTAATAAAATTAAGAATAAATTTATTTCTGCCAAAACTTTACTCTACCCCTTAATTGCCTACAAATCAAAGCTCTCCATGGCTAACAAGCTATTGATTTATAAATCATACCTTCGCCCTATTATCACCTATGCAGCCCCAATCTGGGGTGGTGCTGCGGAAACGAACCTGAAACTTCTTGAGGGTCAGCAAAGTAAATTTCTTAGACTGATCACTCAATCAGACTTCTACATCAGAAACGAACACATCAGAAACAATTTGGGTGTCCTTCCCCTATCAAGATACGTCCAATTCCTTGCTTTTCGCTTCTACAACAATATTTATGAAATTGATAACTCTGAAATTCAAGCAATTGAAAACTACAGTCCCTATGAACTTTCCAATTTCCACAGACCAAGGGCGGTTCTGCGGGCTAAGCCACATTCAAACTTATCTATTTGCCTCCCAAAAAGTAGAAATTAATAATTTCTTCTTCTTATACTTAAAAAAATATATATAATAAAATACAGAAAAGGAAAAAAAAATTGTATTTATATATATGCATATATAATAGAATAAAAAAAATATTTTGTGTTTATATAGTTATATCAATACTGTTACTATGTATATAACTGTAATTTAAATTTTTATTTATTTATTTTATTATTATTATTATTATTATTTTGCACTCTTGTTTGTAATGTGTATTCAAATTTTTCTTTTTATGTTTATTCAATATCATGCAAAGAACTCTCGTTGGGAGCACTTTAACCTAAGCAAAATATTTTCTTAATCTTTTGTGTTTAAATAACCTTATGTCTTGAAATCATTATGTTAATCTCAACTAAAGTTAGGTGTAGAAAAATTTCTTAGGAACAGAAGGTACATAACCATTTAGGCTAGGAACCTAACAAACACTAGATCCACTTCTTCTTCCGGTGTCAAATTTGAGAAGCATTTGAGCTTGCCCTACTTTTTCCTCACCCATGAGATTTACGGACATACAGTTCCAGGAAGGCGAGAGGGGACAAGTAAACTGACCACATATGCGGAGAAAATCTACGTCAGAACATGGGGAAGGAAATTAGGATGCGGGGGGTTACATTGTCCACTTTACCCCTATTGCGGTTAAGTGGTCTTCTCATTCCCCACTTAAAATTCGCCCCCCCCATTGAGATAGGAACTATTTTTTCTTTGTAAACAGGTGCTTTGGCGTGACTTATGAGTTTAAATTCACCAATCAGTTCTTTCAGTCTTTGTAAGAAGGACTGCCCCCAAACAACTGCGCTAGATGGCGCTGAAGCTCATTTCTAGATTTATTTTGAGGAAGGATTCCCCTTAACTAGAAATATCTTTTTCTTTCCCAACTGCTCTGCTGAGAAGAGCTTAGTATTATTTTCTGTATCGAATTCTTCCGAAAGTCAAGATTTAATAGACAAGTTATTGTAAGACATTCTCTAGATGTCATTTGTTGAGTTTCAAACTGGTACTGTGAAGTCGTGTTGTATCTAGATGACTCATCTCATCTATTCATTGTTAATAGCATAAATTTCTACAATTACAGTGATTAATTTGTCATCAAATTTGCACCATTTAAAATTGAGTTATTTTTAATTTTTCATTATGGTCGCAACATTGTGTCGATGAATCTTCAGCTGAAGTTCTCTTCGTTGAGCTGACAGGTGAGTACTCTGATCCACATTTCGTGGTTTCCATCATGGCATGGGATATTTGTAGCAATCAGAAGAGTACACTTTAAAATGCCTCCTGAAGTCATGTGCAAGGCATGAATTTAGAGGCTTCCAACCAAATCACTTTTCATCCCTGGTATGAATGATTGTTGGGTTCGAAACCCTTTTAAATCATTGATCCTGGTCGAATTAGTTCTAGTGCGTGATAAGTAACCCTTAGCGTGACAAATTGATTACCCAAAAGAATTTGTCTTTAAAAAAAATTTTTTTTCAAATTCTTTTCAGTTAAATTTCTTTTATCTACGTTGCTTAAAAAATTTTTTCTTAATTTTTCCTGGGTACATTTTACATGAAGTCCTTAAGTTTTATAAGGAAATAATTTAAAAAAATTTGTAAGCAGGTATCTAATTTTTATTGAAAAAATATGAACGCTGCATATTTTACAAAACTTGGGTATATTTTAAATACCTAATTCGGGATATTCTTCAGTTTATCGATTGGGAATGACTGCCTTTTATTGTTAAATTACAACACCTCATGTAATGTCGAGCCCGAAAATTTATATTTTTGATGTAAGATATCTAACTTGTTAAATTCCAATGTTCTATTTTCAAAGTAAAATTTCTAAATTTTCTTATGTATACAGATTTTTTTAGCACTTATTGTTGTATATATGCGCATGAGAGTTTTAAAATACATTCTCCCCTTAATTTGTTAGATCAAAAGTCAAAAATATGTTTATTAAATTCCAAAATAATTTAGTTAGATCGCGTAAAATACATATTGTCACGTAATACCCTTCACCGTGATTGAATGGGCAGCATCTTATCTTTAATTCAACATTTCCTATCTTCGATTCTCACTTAGAACTCAGATGAAGTTGTTGTAATGTCCTAAAAGGACTAGATTCCCTTTTAGGACACTATAGTAGCTTAAAGTGGATAGTAGTTTTCCGGATTTCATTTTAAACCATTGTTCTCGTGTAGATAAAATGACTGCAGATCTACAAAACAAACGAAAGTTCGTTTGAACTGTTAATCGTTCTACAGTCATTCTAAAACGAAACATGTTGTTTAAAAAGTGCATTACTTCCAACATTCACACAAATCAGCGAACTGTTTAGAATAAATCAACATACTGTAGAATGGGAAATTCAGCAGTTCAATACAGTTAGTTGGCTGAATAAAACTCTTAAAGAGTTACATTTCCGCAAAACAAATTAAAGCCTCGGCGAGTTTCGATCTGAAATTCTAAAGTTGAACTATAAAATAAGATCCTTTTTGACACTTAGTTTTGATTTATCCATTAATTATTGATAACTTGAAGTTAAGAAATGTGATTATGTATCGATGTTTATCGTCTTTAAATTACTGTTTACTTAAGTTTGAACATAAGGGAATTGCTAGCATTAGTCAACGCCGTTAAATAATGGAATAAGATGGATTTATTTTTAGAAAAATTTCGTTTACTTATTTAAAACGAAAGCAAATGTTGACACCACCTCACAAAACTTTTTAC
Source organism: Latrodectus hesperus (assembly GCA_037975125.1). Lineage (NCBI taxonomy): Eukaryota > Metazoa > Arthropoda > Arachnida > Araneae > Theridiidae > Latrodectus > Latrodectus hesperus. Next base: position 4,119,394 of record CM075859.1, read on the forward strand.
TACATCTATTCAGGGAGAAAAACAGCCACAGCATTTTTATCTTGAAGTGGCCTGTAAATGTGTTTGAAAAAATCATGCTTTACTAAAATTCGCTTGATCCATAAAATAGAGTTTATATATATATATATATATATATATATATATATATATATATATATATATATATATATATACACACACACATTTGATGGCCCCCTTTTCTGTGAGGGTTTCCTTTGGCCAAAAATCAAAATACAATTAAATATACTGTATACAAATTTGACCAGGGAGAACAATGCCGTGCAACACTGCATTGTACGAACCCTCGGAAAATTTATTGCTTCTACTCTTACACCAGGGGGGAGGAAATCTTCGGAAACGAAAAACTACATTTTCGGGCGTTTTGGTATTTTGAGTACCCCTAAGAATTCAAGTCTCGGTATTCAAAGGGTTAAAGAATTAAATTTTATAGAAGAAAATAAATGTCAGTGAATCAATTATATATCAAAAATATTGCAACATTTATTTTTTTAATAAAAATATGTAAATTTAAATATTTTCATAATTTATTTTTGGGCCGCACTTTAGACAAGCATGATATATATATAATATATATATTATATATATAATATATATATAATATATATATTATATATATTATATATATATATATATATATATAATATACATAATATGAAACCTGGTGGCTTATATAGTGGCAGCGTTTCACGCTCCCATGACACAGGTCCGAGGTTCCATCCTTGGGTTGGGAAAGGTTGACTCAGCCTTTCATCCCTTCAGTGGGTTGATTAACTGAGTACCAAGCATGCTTGGGAACTAAATAGTGGGGGTCTTACGTTAATCTGACCACCTAACTGCGGCATATACTTTGCACCCCAGGGGCCCTTGGTCATGAAAACAGTTATGGGCACTGTAGGCATTGGCCCACATGGGCTGTCATACCATGGAGCTTAGTTTTTTTATTATAATATATATATATATATATTATATATATATATATCCATTTTATGATTTACATTTACTGGAGAAATAAAAACAAGGTGTGTTAGTGTGGATTATGTAAAATAAAATGCACATAAAATTTATTTGTTTTCTGTAATAATTTAAATAGTGATTAACTTGTCTTAATGTGTAATTTATCATGTGTAAATTTCTTTAATATTTTACCTACAGTTGTATATTAATTCTGGCTTGTATCCATTCTTGTACAGCCGAATGGTTAGCCCTCTTGCCTTCGGTTTAACAGTTCGTGGATTCGAATCCCACCTTGGGCATGGATGTTTGTAATGGTTCAGAATCCACTTTAAGCTGTAGGTCCTGGTCTAATTAAACCTCGTTTTCAAAAAATGACTGTTGAGCGACAAACTAGGAAACCATTCTTATACAGCATGACTGCACTTCTACATTTTTAATTTACTTTATGAATTTTAAAGCAATTTGAAGAATTAATAATATATTTTATGCTAGTATTACCATTATTTTAAATGTATTTTGTATGAATAAGGTGTTACAAGTCAGATTTTATTTGATAACTTATAGTATGTTTTATAAAATATAAATAAACTATTGCTCCATGAAATTCAGTAGCTATTCACCTTAAATTCAGTTGCAAAAATAATTTATATTTTCATTTTGCTATAATTATGAATTAATGTATAAAACAATCAGCAAACAATTTAATAGCAAAATTAAAGTAATATAAAGTTCAATAGTATCTAGAATTTAACCTCTGTTTTATGAATCTGAAGTATCAAAAATTGTGCCTTGTAGTTTTGATTATTATTTTTACTTAATTCAAATTATAACCGTGTTCAACATATTATAAAATTAGAGTATCACAGTTCAGCTCTTGGCTATAAAATGGCATTGACATTTTGCACACATTGGATAAGATTTTATTAGTCATGCATTTTTTTCTATATTTTATTTACATTAAATTTAATATATTTTTTATAAACAATACATGCCATGCTTTGAATCGATGATGCCGGTGATTATTTTAAATTTATTCATTCTGACCATGTGACTTGGAGAATACAATTTGTATCCATTTTTTATGTGTTCAGTGTTCTCGACTGAGAATGTTTTATATGAGTTATGCATGTGTTCACCTATTTAATCAAAGTGCACATCATTTCTTGATACATTCTGAACAAATGAAATGTTTTTCTAATTTTGATTGCTGATGCAAAATTTAGAAAATGTTTTTGTGAATTTTAAATATTTTTTACCAAAAAGAAAATTGTGTTCATAAAATAAAAAAAAAAATTGAATCATCAATTGAATTGATGAATCATTTAAAATGAAGAAATTCTTGAATTTTATTTTATTAAAAATGGAATTTGATAATAACATATTATTTTAAAGACTTTTCATATAACTATAAAAGAAAATGAAATAAAGTTTTAGATACTTCATCAGTTTGATATTGTATATCACAAACTTATAAAGAAATAAAAATTGAATGTTCAATGGCTGGTTTATCACCGCATAAAAAAATTAATTGCTCATTTTGAATAATCCTTTGTGGGAACAAAAAAAAAAATCAAAGTAAAAAGCTACTAATTGATGTATCATATCAAACCATTTTTACAAAAATTCCAAAAATGAATTATTTTTATCGGTGAGGTTCAATTAGTGAGGTGCGTAACATGTTAAATTTAAGATAGTTACATATTAAATTTTTCATTCCTGCAAATTATTTCTGCATCAAACCTGAAAACTGGTTGGTCTAGGATTCACCTATTTGTAAATTTGTTTACAGTGTATTCACTTCTTTTTCAGATATAAAGCTCCAGTTACTTAATTTTAATATTAACTTAATTTCTCCTTTCAGGTATGGATCAAGAACAATGTGCTCTGAATGGCGAAGTTGATTTTAACGGTACTTTGTTTTAAAATTTCTCAATGAAGATGCTTTGATCCATTATATTTTATTTTAAAATGATATAATTATAGGAAAATACGTTGATAAATTAAATCTCTTGACTGCTTGCATTATTTCTTTAGTTTAAAAAAACTGAGTTATTAAAGACTTTAAATATTTGTAAATGAAAAACAAAGAATTCGCTTAAGTTAATCATATTTGATTGTTAAAGAAATCTTCTAATGAAATAACATTTTATTGATACACTAATATAAATATCATACATTATGAATGATTTTCTTTTCATTTGACATTAATAATTTGACATTTATAAGAAGTGTAGGATCACTTGCAACTAATTAAAAATTGTATTCATTATTGGATAGATATGTTTTCATCCTAGTTTTATTCATTGATATTTGCACCTGTGTTAATTGGTTCATTTTAATTGGTTTTATAAAACTTATTTTCATCATCTTACACTTGTATAATGAATCTAATACATACATTTTATTTTCTGTAATATTACATTATTAGTGGTATTTTTCTGGTGTGATAAACTGTATGGCATTCATTGTAATGAATTATATTTTTAATTGTATGAGAGTGAAGAGCTTTAATAAAAGGATGTTGGAATTTTTACTTTATATTTGGAAAAACGGAAGTTCATAGATTGTAAATATTTGAATTCATTTTTGTAGCTTTCCTGTAACTATAATATATTTTCTAGCATATTTGTATTTCTAGAAACTTTTGGTACAATTACTTCACCAAAGTGCATAACTTCCGTCGTTCAATAAATTTATTCAATATATCCAACCATTTTTACAACCAGAACTTATTTTTGATTGTAAATTAACCATCAAACAATATCATTAAACAATTAAAGATGAAACAATTTCGGCTGGCTGCGCCGTAGTCTCGAGGTCCCTAGGTCCGTAGGACCTCACCCTCGTCTGGAGCTGGTATGGATTTTGTAGCTATGGCTGTTTTTGAAATGGCATATCATTGGTTAGATTTCTTAAGTGGGTGGAGCTTTAGACTTCTAGATATTATGAGCTTATTTCTTAAACATTTTAAAAATTACTTTAATTTATTGTAGAATTATTGAATATTTTTATTTATTATTATTTTTTAATTGATATTAAGGATAATTGATAGTGAAAATTAGTTAAATTAGGTTACTTTATTTATAGTAGTAGGCTTATTCGTTAGCTTGAAAGTATTCAGTTAATTTAAAAAGTTTATCCATAGGGGATTCTATTTCTTTTAATTCTTTAACTAGATTTTTTATCGGTATTCCTTTGAAAATAGCTTTGATCTCATGCATTAAATTAATTAATTCCGAGAGGTCTTCAGGGATTCCTGAAGTAGCCGACGGAGGAGTTTGCTCTATATCTTGTGGGGGGATGGGGGAGGTAGCTCTCGCGTAAGAGACTCCGGGTCTAATGAGATTTGTACTTTTCCTATTTTTTGCATCAATTTTTGCTTTTTTAATTTTTTCTGAATATGGTTTAGGGAAGTTGGGACATCCTTTATAATTGGCAGGGTGAGCACCCTGACAATTAGTGCATTTAGGTTTTTCGACCTTCTCTAATGGGCATTCTCTGGTGTTGTGAGGGCCAGCACATTTAACACATTTCGCTTTCAAGTGGCAGGAGTCTGCCGAGTGATAAAATTGCTGACAGTTGAAGCACTGCATCACCGATTTGGGTCCTCTGTAGTGCTCAACTGTCACTCCTGATATGTGGCAGAGTTTGTTGATCATGTACATATTCGCCCCAGTGGGCTCTGAGAATATGGTTACCAAAAATAAGGGCATAATCTTATTGGTTCTTGGGCTTTTCATTTGAGCTACTTTATCAACTTGGAAGCCTATTAATTTTAGATTTTCTTCAATGTCTAGGATTTTGGTTGCTAGGGGGAGACCCCGAATAACGTATTTCCTGGGTTTTTGATTCTTGCTTTTAATTAAAATATACTCTATATTTTTTTCATCGAATAGTTTGGTAAGTTCTTTGTGTGCTTCTGGGGTTTTTACTTGAATTTTGAGGTTACGCCCAGCCGTTTTTGTCTCAAATTCTGATTTAAAATTCTCCTTGAGGGAGCGAATAAACTCAATAGGGTCGCTACCAAATCTTGCCAATATTGGGGGTATTTTTTCCACTTTTGCAGAAGCTGTATCGGGTGTTGACTCAGTCTCTTGAGAGACAAGATGGGCAAAGGGGTTAGCCGTGGTTACTGGAGTTGGTTCCTCCTGAGTAGTAACTTTAGCAGTTTTTTTGGGCTGCTCAAACTCATCCGTTGGCTTTTTTAGTGATCTTTTCTTTTTCTTTTTACTTTTATTGCTATCAGCAACATTAGCTGTATTATCTTTAATAATGCATTTATCATTACAGTTAGTATCATTATTTTTAACTGGTAGAGGGGGATATGCCAAGTCAGAAACAGCATAGCTACCTGTACTAGAAGGCTTTTCAGTTTCTTTGAGGATGGCAATCTTTTCATCTATTGATTGACGGCTCGTAGCAATTATACTGTTCCAGTTGGAGATTTTATTCTTCAGTTCCTCTGAGTTGGGCTGATGTTGCAGTTGGACTACTGCGCTATCTCTAAACATGATGACGGTGTTGAGAGCATCTTCTAAATCTTCAATTGTGGATTTTGTTATTTCCATAGTGAGTAGTAGTTCAGATAATTAGTCCTAAGACTGTTTATGAGCAGTGAAAACTGCTGTTGTCTTTTCCCCAAGGGATGTATACTGTAAGTCAGCGTCAGAACTGGATGGCTGGGAGAGCGTGGCTAGGCACGTCCTATCGTGGCAGGGTCCAAGTCCCGAAATGAAAAGAGATATGAAGAGATATGATAATTAAAGATGAGTGATAAGAAAAGATGAGTGATTACAAAATAAAATTTCCAACAGGATATTGGAATGGGGAGTCATGAAAATACTATTTGATAACGTTAAGTACAAAAAGTATTAGAGTGTATTCTATTATGCTGTATTATGGAAAATTTTAAAATAGTAGGTGATACTACCATTGTTAATTGAATAGACCCTAATACAAAGATATCCTGTTAAAATGAGGTCTTATTAGTAGGAGCTCTGAATGTTTCTCATTATCAGTTTTCTCCTTTTTAATTTATACCTATGTATTGTAGAAATGTCACATTTTTTAACTCTTCCAATTTTCAGAAATTTTTGAATAACAAAAGTGAATATTTAACAACATAATAAAAATCATCCATTACAAAATTTACTTTACTAATAGTTGGAAAAGTAAAGGTGCAAAATAAAATATCTTTTCATGATTTCAAATATATATATTTGTAAGCCTATCAAAGTTGATAATATATTTTATGGTGACTAATATTTTTAATGTTTGTTATTTATAAATTAAATTTCTAAACTTTCTTTTAAAGTTTCCTGTTTGATTTTCTTGTGTTCAATAAAAAGGAAATTGCTTAACTTCGTTCACTTTTTAGTATGCTTTTAAAAATACAGTTTTAATGGATTTTTACTGTAATAAATTATTGAAATTTACAATTTTTTATTAATAAATATCCTTAAAAATATAAATTGTGTTAAATTAGAAAAAAAATGTTTTAAGACAAGTTTTTAAGGATACTTTTAGTTACAGTAAGTAAAAATTCAAATTTTAAATTATACTAAAACTCTTAAACATTGAATATTGTAATTTTCTTAAAAGTTTTTTTTTTCTATGAATATCAAGACTAATTAGTAGTTATTGAAAAGAGAATTTTTAATATCAATATTTGTATTCACATATGTATTGTGATGTCTGTCAGAATATTTTCTTTAGAGAAAATGTCAAGGAGAAGAAGAAAATACCAAGATTTTTTTTATTTATTTTGAAGTATAACATTTTGTTGCTAGTAGTTTTATGTCTGACAATTTTGACTTCAAAATCATTTACAAAATTATTGATAACTGGAAACAATGATTATGTTCCAGATTCTGAATAAATATATTTCAGAAAATTACTCTTTGCAGTGAAATGAGATTTAAACTTGAATTATTAATGTTTCAAAACTCTAAATCTGTATTATTAATTATATTAATTTTCAACAACTTTTTTTAGGGAGCTTTTCACTTAAAGGTAATTCATCTATTAATGAAACAAGACATACAAGAAACTAGAAAATTAGCATGATGCTCAATAAATATGTCATTATGGAAAGTAAATCACACCTGGATTCATAAGCAGTTTTTTTTTCTCTCCTTGTATTGACATCTCAAAGATGGAATATTGTGAAAAAGCAAATTTTTCTAATTCTTCTGCTGGTGAAAGCTGTTTGTGCAACTTGAACAATTGAGTTCATTTACACTTATGTCATTCATCACTGAGCTAGTAACTGAATGATTAAGTGCCTTGTCAACAACTCATGGTTTGATTTTTTCTTAAAGTATGACTATTCATAGTGGTTTGGAATCCACATAAAACCTGTTGTAATTAGCCTTTGTGTGCAAATAATGATTATATGACAGCAACCAACTCAAAACCATCCTCTTAAACTTGCAACAAATTTTTATGTGCAAAAAATGACTAAAGTGATCTCAAACATGGATATTTATTAATTTGGACAAATTTTATTAAATAATATTTTAATTATAATTTTGGTTATTTATACTGTTTTATATTTATAATACAATATAACAAAAATTTTAGATTAATTGAATAAAGTATGGTTTTTACTTTAATGAAAATTTAATTGTAAATATCTGATTAAATTATTTTATTTTGAATTTTTCCAGATAAAGTTCATTCAACTGTCATAGATAATTTAAATGACGACTGCATTGACTGCGATCATACGGATTTAAGCTGGGAAAATTTATATGATGTAACTTCTTCATCACTCATTAAGTCGCCATTAATTTCTGAGCTTCTAATATCTCATGGTCTTTTGAGAAATGGACATATTGAAAATAAACAGATATATAATTTTGATTATGATGAGAGTGAGGTTTGTATGGCAATATATTTATATAACATTTCAGAATATCTCTTATGAGATCATATTATTAAATTTTATTTATTAAAAATTTTAATTTTAGTTTTTAAAGTTTAATATCTAACTTTTAAGCTTTATAAAATTGTAGAAATTTCTTATTAATAAAACATTCTTAACATTTTTTACTGAGCAGATGCATTCTTTTCATGTTTATTTTTAAGACATCTACAAAGTTTAATTTGTCACTTGATTTTAATGTTACTGGTGGAGAGTAAATCTGGTATATATGTATGTTTACTTTTTCATTGTTGATTACTTTTTCAAAGTTATTAAATTTAGTTTTAAAAAATGATCAGAACAGCTATGTATGAGTAAGCTTACTCTGTGTAAAATTCTCTACATTTTTTTTTACCATGAATATTTTAATGTGTTTTTAAAATATTGTACAAAACAAGCATTTTCATTTGAACTTGTATGGAAATAATTATCAGTGCCTTCATGTAGGTTAATTACTTTAAAATTTAAGATATTTCATTTTAAAATTCTAGAAGGGTTAACATTTTGAACTGATTAATTGACCTAATAACAAACAACGTTACTCAGTTTGTTATATTTGAATTTGTATAACAAAATCTTTTCAGAGAATTTGTTTTTTAAAGAAAATCATGTTTTATTTTTATGTAGCTTCAATTAAATATGATATTAGGTTTGTTTTCTTTAAAATATATAATCTAAAACTTTTTTCCTTTAATTTTTATCAACACATTATCTGAGTAGTGTAGATTGTCACTTTTCATGTAATTTATAGACTTTCTTTGTTCGATTATAGTCTTCAATAAAATATTGTAACAAACTGAATAGTAATGACAGATGTTGCAAATGTAAGTGAACACATAATACTACTTATAATTAAATGTGTCTCATAATTATTGTATATAGGAGTACTGATTTATTTTGTTACCAATTTTGCTTAAATAGTAAAACAAACTTACAGCATTAAGTTACATCAAATTATAAAACAAATCTGTCTATTAATTCCAATTCTGCTGTTGATTTGTTTTTTAAATAGTGAAACATTTTAGAATTCTTGTAATAATGACAATATTTTTTTTAATTTAGGAAAACTTTTATAAGCCAATACTTTTTTATATCTTTACTAGTTAAGTGATAAAGGTTGAATATATTCATGTGCTTCTGTTATATAGAATAAAGATGATAATTTGTTAAATGAAACCTTTTAACGAAACTTTTTATTTTTGGTGTAAAACAAAATGTGTATAAATTAGTTTGACTGTTGTCTTAAGAAGTTATATATGCTATCTACACGACTCTTTCATTTAAAAAAGAAAATAGCATTTTTTACTATGAATTGCAACCTATCCACTATGCTATTATATTATACACTCTTGCAAAATATATTTGATTGCAAAATATATTAAAAAATTAATGTTGTCAAAAATTTTCATATTTTCTATTAAATAACGCTTTATACTGTCAGTAAATCAAGCATTTCTTTTATCTCCATCTAACCCATAAAATATATTCCAGTGTTTTTATGCTGTTTAAACTAGTTAAATTTAATTAAAAAATCAAAGCATTTTCAAGTTACTTTTTTCTTTAATTTTTCACATAATTCACAATTTTTGCAGTGCTGCTGTATTGAAAGATCTATGTTCTAATATCTGTGCAAAATTCAGACTTTGCTCCTTACAAAATCATATTCAATTATTTGACATTTTTTTTTTTTGGTTTTATAGACTTTAATTTGTATTACTGATTTATTTGCATCCCAAGGTCAAACTTCTTATGCATAATTATTTTCTCTGTACTTAACAATTCTGATTATGTAAATTCAACTAATGTGTTTACTGCTATTACTCCTTGGCTCTACAACCCATACAAGATTTTGGCCTCCTTCACCTAACAGTTCCACTTTTTCTGATCATCTTCCACATCCTCTAGTCATCTTTTCCTGGAATGTCTCATTTATTTTACCCTCCTATCTTCTTATATATATTTTCTTTGTTCTTTCATCATTCACTCCAAGTGTCCAAGCCATTGTATTCTTTTTGTTTTTATTATATTTACTATATCTTTTTCTGTATAGAGCTTACTTAATTTTGAATTACTCTTAGTTCTTATCTTATCTCCATGCCTAATTGGTTCATATATTTTTAATAAAAATTTTCTTTCAAAGGTAAAAAGCAAATTTTTTTCCTTCTGAGACCAAGTTTCTGCATAAATTACCATATATCTGATTTAAACAGTTTTTTAACCTTATTTTTAGAGCTCATAAGATATAAACAGCTTAATCAGTGAAAATTAACATTTGTTTCCAACAGCCAAACTACCTTCATATCAGTGTTTATTTCATTTTTCAGTGATAATTGCACTAAGATATTTAAATTCAGTCATCCTTTCAAAACTGAGCACAATGTTAACTGCTGTGTTGGCCAAATCACATCCTCCATCTCTAACAATATATTTCATTTTCCCTCAGTTAACTAGAAGTCCCAATGTCATTGGCTCCTTTTCTAGGTCCTCATAGTTTTCAATTAGACATTTCCTCTTATGGGGTTCACATTCTTTAAGTGAGTGCAGGTGTCCCATTCCCAAGGTGCCCAAAGATCTCCTTTTAATCTTTTCCTTGTTCTTTCCATTCCAGAAAATTTATTAATTTTTATACAATTTTTAGAATATCATTGGAAAACACTTATTCCTGTACTTTTTGTTGAGAAGTAGGAGTTCCACAGGGCTCTGTTTTAAGTGTAATACTCTTTGTTTTAGTTATTAATCGCCTTTTATCCATAATCCCACAAACTTTGCAAAAGAATCTGTATGTTGATATACAAATTTCATGTTAGGCTAGAAATATGAATCTCTTTGAAAGAAAACTCCAGACAGCTTTTAACAATATTATCAAGTAGTCAAACACAAGTGGATTTACCATTTCTGTATAAAAAAATAATTGGTGTACACTTCTGCTAACTACCTTTTCATCGTGACTCAGAATAGGTTCTAAATGGTACTCCTATTTGCTTTCCAGGTGAATATAAATTTCGCTAATATTTGATAGACATTTGATTTTCTTTCCGCAAATTATCAGCTTGCGAAAAAGTTGTCTTCCATCTTTAAATATTTTGCAAACTCTTTCCAATGCATCTTGAAGAGCACACTGTTAATCTTTGCTTTATGTCTACTGAAGCATTACAGGATGTATGATAGATTTATAGAAGAGTGGTATATAGCTCTGCTTGACCTTCATATTTGAAAGGCTTTATTTGTATTCATCATCAGGCTTTAAAATTGTGCTTAGGAGCCTAAAGACACATTTTATTACTAATCTATATGCTGAGTCTTTTGAACCATCACTATCGTGTAGAAGAGAGAAATTGTCTTTGTTTTATCACTTTCAGATTTTATCCATAACAAACTTCCTTTATGAGAGAAAATATTGAATAACAATAATAATCGCCTCTTCAAAGCTTGCCCATCATGTATTCCTCATTTTAGGATGGAAATGCAAAACAAACTTCCATATGCTTTTGGTGATGTGAAGATCTACACAAGTACTTTTTTTTTATCATTCCCCATCGATAGAAGACATATCTCACATTAATCTATTTGGGAATTTTAACAAGTCAGAATTTATTAACTTGATTCTAAAATCACTTTTTAATAAACATCGATAACTTTACCAATCATATGAACTAGTTTTTACAGATGGTTTGAAAGCTCTAAACCACGTGGAGTGTGCATTTCTTAATAAAGACCATATATTAAACTATAAACTCCACTCTTTTACTTCTGTAGTCTCTTCTGAAGTTACAACTGTTTATTTAACTTTCAAATACATTGATATAAGTGAAATTCCAAAATCCACATTATACACAAATTCTTTTAGCATCTTTACAAAATCCAACTGCTGATAATACATTTAAAGAAATCAAAAATATTCAGTGACAATTATCTTCAAAAGGAGCCCAGATTTCATTTTTATGGATTCCATCCCATGTTGGCGTTAATGGAAATGAAATGGTGGACAAAATTGCAAAATCAGCTTCAGAATTCCTAATTTTGAACAATTATTTGTGCTGACATGAAATCGACTGTTAATCATTTTTGTTACTGTCATTGGCAGAAGAAATGGAATCAAGAAACCAATAATAAGCTTCATAATATAAAACCAACTTTCTCAACATGGAAGACAAAACTTAAAAGACATTGTTAACGAGACTTTGAATTAGACATTCATAGTTAACACATACATATTTGCTCTTTGCGAAATCTCCCCCATAATGTAGCCATTGTGTAAGAAACTGACATTTTGATTGACTGTGCTACTCTAAATTGATATCTGAAGAAGTGGTTTAACTAAAGAACCTTTGTTTAGAATTTTTAGGTGAAATTCCCCACATTCAATTTTTATATTAGAAAGATATTGTAGATTTTAATACTGTATAAATGTTTGATTTTTTTCTTTCGTAAATTTCTTTTAATATTTTTATTTTTCTGAGTCATTCATATCAATATTCTTGATTAGTTTTTATCCAAGAATTTATTCAAGCACTTTATTTTATCAAAGATTACTTGGTTTTCTGCTCAGCTTATCCTATCTGAGGATCTTGTGCCAGAGTAAAATCAAATCAAATCAGACATTTTTCAGTTCTGGACATCAAATTGACGTCATCCACAAAGCTAAAAATTAATTGTTATTTATTATCGTCGTGCCTCCTTTGTTAGATTAGGAAGGATTATTTTATTATTGTGCCTCCTTTGTTAGAATAAAATTATTAATGAAATATTCCAAACAGAAGTTAAAAAAAAATTGCTGTAGACATTGGATCTCCCTGTTTTAATCTTGTATTAGTTCTAAAATTTCCTGAAAACTTTCTTTGTACTTTAATTTTAGCTTCTGTAGTTGACAAAGTCATGTTAACAAACCTTATTAATTTTTCTGGTATTCCAAATTCATTCAAGATGTAATTCAATTTATTCTTATTTTTGCAGTCATATCTTTGCTTAAAATCAATGAAAAGTTGGTATATTTTGATGTTTTTTTCATAGAACTTCTCCAGAACATTGCTAATCTGGTCTATAGCAGACCTACCAGTTCTGAATCCACATTGTAAGTCACCAATTATGTTTTCTGCACAAGATTATAATCTATTTGCAATAATTGTAGAGAATATTTTATATGAAGTACTCAAAAGAAATATTCCATGTTAGTTTTCACAAGTCAATGTATCACCTTTTTTTAAGTATAAGGCACATAATTGCATGTTGCCATTCATTTGGCATGGATTCTTTAATCCACACACTTTCCTAGACTTCATTTAACATCCTTAATAAGTTTTCCCCAATAAAAGTATTGTGATTGACTCAAAAGTATTGTGATTGACAATAAATTTTCTCAAAAATTTATGATATTATTTTGACTTTTGATTGATAAGAAAAATGGTTCTTATTGTGTTTATTCACCAAGCTTCAATATTAGTGAATTAGAATTTCTATCTGCAAGTTATGTGATATATGAATTTGTGTATAGTCTATTTGTTAAAGAATTGTGCTTTATTCAAAAATGTTTAGTAACATTTGAAGCTAAATTTTTAAATTATTCGGCTTATTAAATTATTTAACATTTTCAGCTGTGCCCAATTGATGACAGTTTTGGTCCACCATCATTCCTCCGAATCTATTCATTCCAGCCCTATGTAAACAATTCAAATAATATAGATGATGATGAAAATGAAAAAGGAGATTATAGATGTGGTTGGAAAGATTGTGATATATGCTTTGATTGTAGAAAAGATTTAGCTCAGCATGTTAATAGTACTCATGTATATCAAGATGAAAATTCACTTTATCGATGTCAGTGGAGTGGCTGTACTCGACAGGGGAAAGCAATCAATGCCAGGTAATATTTATGTTGTTAGTGTATGGTTTCTTTATAATTTAATTCTTCTAAAGTTCAAGAATTTTATAAAATAATTGTTTTTATTGTGCTGGTGTTTTATCTGTTTAAATTTTTCATCATGAAAGTTATTAGGCTGCTAAGCTTCCATTTCATTCAGATAATACCTTTACCAACTATAGTAAATTTTTATTCATATTTATTATTTTCTTTTGATATACGATTTTAATAAAATTTCCTCTATTTTACTAAAATAATAAATGAGATAAATACCAATTTCTTAAGGGATTAATTGTATTGATAATTTGTAGTGGTATATATTCACATACATACATACATATATGTGCATGTTTATACATTTTGTTCTTATATTTATAATTTTAAATAAACAGATTGGAGATCAATTTATTTTAACTCAGTTTTAATTGTCAAATTTAAGTAGCGTCTTTTCTCAGTTTTCATCAGTTTAATACTTTGCTTTTAAGTTTTTCTTAGTTTAAATTACATTTTAATACATTTTTTATGTAGTGTTGAAATCTGCTTTTTACTTATAAATGAGATAAAAGTTTTGCATTTTAGATTTTCATTTTTTTGCAGTATCTTTTATTTTCATATTATTTCACTTAAATATTCTGATAATTTTTTGAATTAAAATTGTGTTTATTAAGCTATTTTTCAATTTTCACTATTTTTAATGAAGCATAATTCTTGTTGTGCTATTAAAACTTCAATTTTTCTTTATGAACTTAGAAGTATTGCAATTATTCTGGTGATATTTTGATGTTTTGACTGCATGATGATCATGCATTTTTTTAATTTGTGCTTCTAAAATGTTTTATGGTTTCTGTATTTTTAATTAATTATATGCATGAAAATATCTTTCAATAAAAATGCTATATTTATGAAATACTAATTATTTGAATAGTGTGCTCACATCTCATCTGGTTGAATTAGGGTGTCAAAATTTTAAGTGTTGATATAAGAGAAAAAGCATTGGTAAATGTAACATGTTTTTTATTCCACTAGTGCACCATTGCTAATATAATTGAGTTTGTAAATAATAGCATATTACATTCCCTAATTTGCTTAGAAATATGCACACATTTCTATGAAAATAGAGAATGTATTATGCCATTTAGATATTGATAAATATGGAGGATATTCGCTTATCATCAAATATTTTTACTAATCCCTTAAAATTTTTACATTATGCTGTAGTAACCTTCTGCAAATATGCTTCTGTTCATGAATAAAAAATTCTAATTTTTTGACAAATATATAATTCTTATCATTTGTAATGAAATAATGACCTGTGTTATAAATATTATAATATTTTAAGCTTTTATAGTTTCAGTTGTAAATGATGACCACAATATGAAAATTTTCAAATATTTTGAATTTCTTTTACTCATAAATCTTGTTAATGATTGATTCTCCAAAAATTATGATTTACATATAAGCATATGTGAATACTAGCAGATACTCTATCTACAAATAAGCTAAGCTGGCAGCCAAATTATTAGTGCTCTGTCCTTCAATTGAACAATTCATGGATTCTAATTCCACCATCATTCTTGGATGTTTGCAGTGGTGCAGAGTCCTCTTTAAACAATAAATCTTAGTCTGTTTAGTTCCAGTATGCCAAAAAATTATCACTTGGCAACAAACTAGTTATTTACAAATGAAACCTTACTTTATAATAAGTAAAATGTTTAAAGTATCATTTGAAAGAAAAATAAAATTTATTTTCATAATTTGATTATTTATAGTATGTCAAGTACTTCAAAAAATTGAATAATTTTTGAATTTTACTATGACAAATAATTGTCTTATTTGTAAGGCTGTAATTACTTCAGTTATTGATTCTTAAGATAGAACTGTAATTTTGTGTTTGGCTAGGAACTGAGTAGTTCGTGCTTAGGTCTTTAATTCAACACTTCATTTGTTAAATTATCACCTCTTGTATGATGTTTATAGTAATTCCTAATTCACACTTTAAACAATATGTCCTGGTTAAATGTACTTGTATTCAAAAAGTAATTGTAGAGTGATAAATAATGTCAAATAAAATAATTTCACTTCTAATTCTAAATAAATTAGTTCATTCCATAACAAGAATTTTCTGATGTTTCATATTTCAAATGTTATAAATTAGTTTTTTTTTAATTTTATATATTTCATGCAAGTATACTATATCAGTAAAATATTTTGTGAGTCATTGTGTAAATATGTGAGTTGTTGCCTCGTGATTGCTATTCGTTAAGGAGAAACACTCTTATGCTTTGTAATTTTATGCTGCTATATAATTTAAATTATTACTATTTATGTTTTTTATAAACTCTACCTTTAAAAAAATTTTGTTCAAAATTTTTTTCCCATGTTGTAGATATTTATGCTTAAAAATACTTTCTCAGGTATGTACTATAAATTAAATTAAATTAATATTATATAAGTGAAAAAAATGTCAAGCATTCTGATTTAGCAATCATTACATTGTTTAATTACTATTTTCAAATTAATTTATACCAGTGTGACAGTAATTAAGTTGTTGCACCAACATGTTGCCCTTTATCTAGCTGAATCGGAGCTGAGCTGGCAGCTGAATGGTTAGCACTCTTGCCTTCGGTTCAACAGTTCGTGGGTTCAAATCCCACCTTGAGCATAGATGTTTGTAGTGGTTCGGTATCCACTTTAAACCAAAGTCTAATTAGCCCTCGTGTGCAAAAAATGACTGTTGAGCAACAATCAAACCAAACTAAACTAGCCAAATCCGTTGATCCCTGTTTAATTAGCTCTCGTGTGCAAAAAATGACTGTTGAGTGACAAACTATCTAGCCTAATGTTCTACCAGTTATGTGAAATCAGCCAGTTGGTAATCTGTAATTTAAAAGTAAGACCCAACTTGGCTCCCAATACTTGACCTGTCACCTTCAGAGGTATCATATCACTTAAATGATATTGCAACCACAATATATTTAATGTGCCTTAGCCAGTTTTAGTAAACACGAATCTTCAGTTAAGCTGGGATTTGAACTTAGTACCTTCCGATAATGAGAACAACATCCTATCCAGCCAGGCTTTCACGGCCATGACAGTAATTAAATTGAAAATTTTGTTTTTAGTTTATGTAAATAGAAGCATTACACAACTTTCGAAATATTTAGCATTTTTATGTTTTGAAATTTACTGTCCATGTCAAGGTAATTCAAGGATATTCTCATTTCAAAGATTTCTTGAAAGATTCTTCAAAGGCCATTTTGAAGCAATTATTTTATGCATATAACTCTTGTATAATTTTATAACTTCATCACACATTTAATTCAAATTTCAGGTTTGTTTTGCTTAAATTGGTATTAATTAAAGTGATTTAGGGAATGATTGTAAATTAATTCAGTTTAAATTTGACATCAGTATTTTAGTTACTTTCTTATGTATGATTTGGAAATTCAAATTTCAGGTATCGAATGCTAATTCATATAAGAACACACACACATGAAAAACCACATGGATGTGAATTTTGTGGTAAAAAGTTCTCAAGATTAGAAAATTTGCGAATTCACATACGATCTCATACGGGTATGATGCAGAATATTTTTTTGTGATTTTTATGTTTAAATATATCATATTTTTTTTAAATTCCACCATGTTAGTCATTCCAATAACATGTTTGTTTTACACATTTGCTTTTTTAAAAAATTTGAATTATATATTTGTTATCTGCTTATTTCAAATAAAGATTTAAGATTCTACCAATATTTTTAATAAATTGTGAATCTAACTGGTATTAAAAACTCTTTAATGTAGTTATGTTTATTGAGTTGTGAAAAATCAAATTATAATTTTAAAGAATAATGGTTATGTTTAAAGCCAAGTATTTTCTAATTTACTTAAAAGATACATGTATTCTTATTTCAAGTTTATGATTTATTAAAAAGTATTCCCAAATCCTAAGTGATTGATATTTATGCAATTTTTGTTACTTTCTATGTAGAACAGTTATTGAAATAACTTCGCTTTATTTATTCTTTATTTAAAATGTAACATGAAATTAGAATGTTTATCGTGATGATTTTTCTGGTTTTAATACTATTTAAGAATCCTATTATTTTTAATTTTTAGATAATGTAATTGTTAATTTAAAAATATTGGTAAGGCTAGATCAAAGCCACTTATTTCTAATATTTTTAATTACTATAAATGTGAAGCAAATAAATAAATTCTATATAATTGTAACTAAATACATTGTTTAACACATAGTATTTTGACTATGCAAAAATGTAAAATTACTGTGTGAAGATTTGCTTTTTAGAAAAGAATTTTTTTGAACAGTAAAATAGAGTAATTTAGAGCATTAGAAATGAAATGTAGGATATTAAAAAAAACATTAGTATTACAATATTATAAAGGAATAAAATGTGTAGTATTTTTGAGAAAAGTTAATATCACAACAAAATCTTATCAGTCTATTGACAGAAAAAACATAATGTAAGTATCAAACAATTAAGCCTGGAACATTTTTGTGACAAATTATTTGTAGTTAAAAAACTGTTTGCAGAATTACTGTTTATTAATTATTTAACTTAAGTATTAATCTTCTGTTTCAGTCAAAATTCTTTATTTAATGTGAAACTAAATTTTGAACTAAATTTTTATTGTTTTTTCAATTATTATTTACACCTAACTTTTTAATTTTTCTTAAGATAATTCTTTTCAGATACATTATCTACAGTGAGTTCTTTTGGATAGATTTATGTTTATTTATCACTTTTATGTCACTGTTGGTCATCTATGGTTGTGCTCATTGAAACTTCTCAAAGTTAATAATGTTCCTAACTTTGCATTAACTGCATCTACAAATTTTGTAGCTTTTGTATTTCTTGAGATACATGATTCATGTAATTGAAATTTTATTTTTCAATTATTTATACTTCAATATCTATTCAGCACACTTGTTAAATAGAAAAAAAATCGACAATTTAATTTTTTGGTAGCTTTGTTTTCAGCGAATTGTAAATATAATTGCTATTGTTTATTATAGCTCTTATAACATGCTTAGGTTACTCGCACTCTGACATTACATTTTTTAAACTTCTTGCTATTAGTGGCTTTCTTAATTCAATTTAAGTACCAAACATTGTACATAGTTTACTTTTCTAGGAAACAGAATCACTCAAATGTAATTTCAATAAATACAAATATTTTTTTCTCAAGAGTTATTTAAAGTGAGAACACACAAAATTAATTTAATGGTATGTATACTCTTCCATAAAGTTTACTTTGATGAATTGTTTGTTTTTAAATTATAATTTTTGAATTTTTAACCTGGACACAGAAAAAATGTAGATAATGGTTAATATAGATAGTGGCATTCCTATGCAAATCATAGAATTATAATGATCAAATTTAAAAAAAAAATTTGAAAATAAAACACTGCTCATTTATCTGGTTGCACACAAGCTAATTGAAAATATTGCCTGAAAATTATTTTTCTCTTGTGTACTTCTGAATAAATATTATAATAGGATCAGTTTTTATTCTTCATATTCTGTAATAGTTTTCAATACATTTGCTATTGAAGTTATATATTATGCTTTATTATATATATTAAAATTATATATTATTATGCTTTTTAAAAATATCATTACAGCAAACTTCATTAAATAAAAAACATTTGGCTGAATGAGCATATAAATTCATATTTTTAAGAATATTTTTCAATGATTTTCATTCTTAGAAATTTCATATGAGAATTGAAAAAATTTTCTTATTTGTGTAAAAATTGTTTCTTTCTGATAGCAGTATTTATAACTATATTTCAAATAACAAAAAATGCCTAATAAGTTAATTTTAATCATTTAATTTAAAAAAAAATATTTATTCTAGTATGTCCAATACTTATATCTTTACTTAAAAAGGTATTAAATTATGTTAAGGATTTATTGAAGTCAGAACAATTCTATCAAAGCTCTGTAGTCTATCATTAAGAGTACATTGATGTTTGTAATTTTGGAATATTTAGTGTGTCCGTAATGCAGGCAGCAAACTTGTGCACCATGTTGCTAGTGGCTGGTGTTTCATTTGTGCCTGTTTTCTGGATCCGTGGTATCCAGTATACTAGCCATACACGAAACAATCACGTCATTAATGATGCCAGCCCAAATAATGACTAGTAAAAGTTTATTTACAATATGACTTCCATTATCATTGTGTTGCGTATTTTTTAATATTTTCAAATTCGAAAATATAATCATGCCCAAATTACCAAGAAATATCACATGTAATGCTCTGATTTTACTATCAGCAGCAAATATTGCTGAAGTATGTTTGGAAGAAGAAAAAAAGGGAGAAGAAAATTTAACATTTCTAAAGCTTATTTCAATTGCCCAAGCAACTTATTTAAAATAAAGTTAACAATATTTCTTTGAAATGAATTTTTCAACAATGAATTGTAAACTAAATTGTGTTAGTAAAAAAAATTTTTTTTTAATTTTTACAAAAATTCTTATGCATTTGTATTATATTATTAAAATCCTTATTTAATAAATGAATAGATTTCATTTCATAGTCTGTTTTATGTATGGGGTTAGCGAAATTAAACTTATGTTACCCAAGGGACCCTGGAGACTGTTCTACTTATCGAAAAGTAAAATATTTGGACAATAGACACTTCAGACAATGCGCTCGAGATTTCTGAAATAAAAAAAATAATTGCTTAAAATATCACCTCTAGATGGCCCTGCGGTTTAGCATCTTACAGCAACACATGCAAGTGTCATGCACAGTAAAAAGAAGTTGTGTTCGTGCTCAATCAAATGAGCATTGCAGAATGTCGATGTTGGTGGAGAAAGCGCTTCTATTCAAACTTTACTGCTGCAACGGTGAGAATGCAGCAGCAGCTGTGATAGTTCTGCCATCTGAAGAAACAACGACGTGGACCATTGTCAAATTGTGCTCTCGCAGACATGATTGTGAAGTTATAGTGTACAGGACAGATAGGCGTTCTGACAGAAAAAAGGTTAACAGCATCATCATAGAGGATGTTGCTACACTGTTTGTGGAAGGCAGCAATGAATCGATTCACTGAAGTGTCAGTATACCGACAATCTCGCATATCCTTGATATGCCCTACTTAATTATTACGCATACAAAATATTACGCATAGAATTCTAAACTTTTACCTGTATAAGATTCAAGTGGTGGTTCATCAATTAAAACGGCACGACCCTGTGACTCGTGAATTCCTCACAAGAACGGCAGTTGATGATTCCTGGCCATGGAACATTCTGTGAGCAGACGAAGCCCACTTCCATCTTAACGGACATGTGAATACCCATAATTGTTTCATCTGTGCAACAGAGAGTCCCCATGTTGTGCACCCCACACCCTTGCATAATATATATGGTGAGGTTTTACTGCTTCATTCATTAATGGACCATATTTTTTTTTTTTGAGCAAGTGACCCCTCAAGGACCTACCACATGTTCTGTAAATAGGCTACAGTATCGTAACATGTTGCAGACCTACGAGGCTGCCTACTAGAAACCATATTCATGTAAGATGGAGCCCCACCTGACATCAAAACCCAAGTCCAACAATTGTTGAGGTGGACATTTATGGACGCACGAGTTGTCAGCTTATGCTTCCAAACAACATGGCCTCAACGATCGCCAATCTTGCGACTTCTGGTTATGGGATTTTTTGGAGAACGTTTACCGGGAACCTTTGACAGCTGTGTCCGATTTGAAGAACAGTATTCGCCGTCATGTTCAGAACATTCATGTTGTCTCTCTTCGATGAGTGGTAGAAAGTTCGATTTTTAGAATGGAATGTGTTGCGGAACAGGGTGGTTCTCATATTGAACAAGTTCTGAAGCACTAACTTGCATGTTTAGTAATGTCAATTAGAGAAATTCTTTTTGTTTAATAAATTGCAAGGGCAATATTGTAATTGTGTATCGTCCTTATTGCATTCTTTTTCTGTAAGACTACGTGTCCTTCATTGTTTCGGAATCTCAGCTTGTCCTTTTTTCATACAATAACTCATAGTGCCATCTCGTGACAATATTTTAAACTTTTTTTATTTTAGAAATTTTGAGCACATTGTCCGAAGTGTCTATTGTATATTTTTATATTTTGACTAGTAGAACAGCCTCCAGGGCCCTTTGATTAGTGGAAATTTAATTTCGCTAACCCTGTGTTCAATGCCTTCAGTAAAGTAATAATAAATATATGAATAGTATTCAAATTAAAGTTTCTGCAGTGTTCTAATTAAAGCTTAAATTAAAAACGTTTTTAGTTAATTTTTATTAATAAGTAAAATTATTCAAAATATTTTTCTAATTTTAATAAGCAATTTAAATTAGGAAAATTTAAATAAAATGAAAATAGTTTTTCAAAATCTTGGGAAATTTTATCAGAGAGTTGTTTTTTGCAATTATTACTAATTTTTCCACTGAGATCTTTATATAGTGGATTTTTTACTTTTATTAAAATAATTATCATCGCATAGTTCCCATGAGCACCTGTTACCTATTGAAAAATATATAATTGAATGAATAAATATGTATTATAAAACAAGAATTGATTCTAAGACATATTTACCAGTTAAATATAACTTGCTTTTAAAATATTTAATGATAAATTTTTCAATTTCTACAGAAAATTTTAATTCCATGTCCTTATACAAACAGCGCAAATCAAGTAAATATACACTTATTACTTAGTTGTGGATGAAAAAATTAAGCATGCTGTATATTTCATTTGGTGGAAAGCTCCACCTCAATTTGGTCATATATGATGTCATTTCGTGGGTGGGTGGCTTGTGGACAGCTGGCAGTCATCCACTGTGTCCAGGTGATGGTGACCAGGTTTGCTGCCTGCCTTAAAGTTACAAACTGTCTACAAAGTATAGTTAACATTTAGCTTTTGATTTTTACTTAAATAAATTATTGTTTTAAAATAATTTTAAATCAAAACATATTTGTATAACTTAAGAATTTTACTTTTTCAGCAATCAATTGATTTTGAGTGATGTGTAATAAAATATTTGCTTTTACAGTACAATAGATCTATGGTAATAGTGTAAACATAGCTCTTTTGGAACCACCCTATTTTAAATCTAAATCTATGTTTACTTTTAATTATTAGGAAATTTGTTTTTTCTATCAATTTAATTGGCGAAATTTATGCATTTCAAAGTTTCCATTTAAATTTTAGTCTTGTTAAATTAGTGATGCGATTAGTTTTAAAAAAGATATCCTGCATTTAAAAAAAAGGGGAGGGGAAAGATTTTATTTAAATTTCATTTTTCATTATTTGTTTATGAATATAATCTCGATAATTTCATTTTAATATTACTATTTTCTAAATCCTGTCTTTAATGTACTTTGTGCTTAAATTTTTTTAATAGGCCAAGATTCCAACTTAAATTAGTAAAATCACAATTTTAGATTGGTTCAATTTCATTTGTTTATAAATATCTAGTTATAATATGATTGTCAACTAACAAATCATTTGAAATTGTTCTACATATTAGAATATTAAATTCTATTTATTACATTATTTTTATATTTAACAATATATTATACGCTTATGAATCACTGATTTCAAATCAAGCTACATACAGCAAACTTAAATACATGAGATATGGTTTTTCAAGTTACTATAGTATATTACAATATTATGTTTATGTATGAGGAAAATATTTCTAATTTTCTCTGAACTTTAATAATACTTAGTTATTATTTATTTAAGAATTTATAACTTTTCATTAAATATTTTCATTTTGCAAATGTAATTAAGAATTTCACCCACCCGCTTCAAAACTTTTATAATAGGAAGTGATATATCTATTATAAGTGATTATGAAAATATAAACAATTCACAACTTTTCCTAATCCATATATAAGGAAATTTTTGCCTTTGTGCATATATGCTTACTAAGCAAAATAACAATGCTAATTGTACACAAGTTCACTTACAATATATGTGTACAATCTGGAAATTTTTTTAACTAGCTTCCTCATATATATCCAATTTTTTTGTAGTTTTCTGTTATCAAGTAGTGATTTTTCCATTCATATTCTACAGTTTAATATCTTCATTGAATTTCTCATTTTGATTTGTTATTCTTTCAATAAAGTTATGATTTGTACAGTAATTAAGTTAGTCAAAAATTTTAATTTATTATTAAAGCTTCGGGCTTTTATTGTGATTTTCAAATTTTAATAACAGCAAAGCAATTTCTTTTGTTAAATATTTTTTTTCATTGTTATGCTACTGTTAAAGAGCAGAAAATTTTATGATTTTGAATTTAATCTAAATATAACAGAGCATGATTGCATATTTTGTGTGTTGCATGTGAATTGTTGCATTTTTGGAAGATGTATTTGCTCATTCATTATCATTTTCAAACAAGTTTGTTTTGTTATCTGAATAATTCTTGTTTTCAAGTAAACATTCAGTTACCCAAGAAATTCTGCATGATATATCTTTAGCTGCCAAATATTTTCCTGGAATATTTTATGTTAGACCAATTTTCAATGCTTTGATGAATTTTCAATTTTCGGGAATTTTTTAAAAACAAGGAGTAAAAATGTTTTCCAACTAAATAATTATCCTTTACAAATGTGAGTTTTCTTTTTGTTTTACTTATAGGGAATAAAATCAAATATGAATTTAAGTGTTTTTGTTAGTACTTCACACACAGATATATTACTGATGCTTTAATTTTTTTTTAATTTGTATTTTCAATATTTAGTTTTGGTTATAAATATACATTATAATTGTATAAATATCAAAAATAAGAGTTGTTTAATTTTACATTCTTACTTCTGATTCAGTAATATTTTACAGTATGAAAAGTAATCTTAAATTTTTTTACTGTGTGTGGTCAGTACTTTCTATCATGATAGATACTATGAAAATCATCTAATTTTAAATAAAAATAAAACTGAGATTTGTGTTGAAACATAGAAAAACGGTCTGTTCATCAAAGTCTTCTGCTCATTGAAAATTTAATTTAGAAAATAAAAAAACTAGAAAATTATTCAATATTATATTAGTGAAAACAAATTTTGAGAATTTAATGGAATATTTATGTAACATTGATGAAGTTTAAGCAAACAATTTTAATCTGGGTCTTTTCCTTTTGTGCACTGGTGTTCAATAATTACTAAGTTTTTAGAAAATAGTATTTTCTAATAAATATGTCAGTTTCAATTTTCAAAATTTTTTCTTGAAGGTAATATGCTATGGTGGTTGATATAGTTAAAATCTAAATTTAATCAAAAATATAAAAATGTTCTTTTTAAAAATAAAGTCATCCTCCTCATAAATATTCTGCCTAAATTTTTTTATTCGTCATAATTAAATGTTTTAAAAATTAACATATGATCAAATAATGACAAAGTATTTAAGGCTCATTAATATTTTTTCAGTTATTTAATTTATTGTTTTCATTAAATTATTATCAGTTAACTAGTTTTCTCATTGTGTAATTTGCTTTTTCACACAAAAGTAATTTTTCTATTTTATAGTTAAATTTTCGAAAATTTTAGGTGAATTCGTTTTTTTTTTTTTCCCCTAATTAAATCTCAGTCATCCCATTTTGAATTTGGCGATTGTGACAACTGATTTTTATATCTGTCATCAAGTAATTTGATTTCTATTAAATTTTTATTATTTAAATTCTTATTTCCGTTGTTTATTTTGTATATTTGCCTTAATTTACATTATTTTTTCTGCAGTGATTAAAAAAATCAAATTTTCATATGATACTGGGTGTAAAATACTAATAGTATCTAACTAGCTGTTTCTATATACTACTAGCTCATTTTTGTTTTCAGTTTGTGGATTCTATTGGTATGGATATTTTGTAGTGGTTTGTGTGTGAGAGAGATTTACTTTAAACTGTACACTGCTGTCAATTTTAGCCCTCTTATGCAAAAAGAATTGCAGAGACTGTTTAAATCTTAATCTTTAATTAACAGGTTTTGTTCTATTTACAAAATACACTTAAAGATATTTTCCTTTAATATGGTAGTACAAAAAAATTTAAGATTGGCTCAACATTGTTCTATGCGTAAAGTTTCATTAGCATTTTTGTGAATATAACAACTAAATTTGTAAAGTTAAAATCAAAGTAAGTATTAATATTTAAAAAATGGTGAAAATTTGGTTAAATGAATTTTAAGAAAATATATATTGCATATTGGTGTTTGATTTTAAAATTTTATGTTAATGTTTGACCAAAAGGAAGATAATTTCCTCAGTTTTTCAGACTAACATTTATTTAAAAATTATTAATTAAAATTATTTTTATTAAATTGAAATTTCTTAGAAACTTGTTTCAGTGATTAATTAGAATTATGTGCATAATAAATATCAAAATAATGCTGCTTAGCTGAACATATGAAATATTATGCAATGCAAACTTAAAGTTGGTGGATGAGATTTTTAACTAATATTTTCTAAAAGTGAATAGCTTAAAAAACCTTTACAATATTTTGTAGAATCAACATCTATGTGTAGGTATTTACATGAGGAATTTCCTTGAACAGTATCTTATATAAACTTCATCATAAATAAAAATCCTAGTTAATAAAACCTGAAAATTTGCTCAAAACTTTTGTTGTATCTTGTTATGCTACTTTTATGTGTAAAAAAAATATTTAATGTTTTGCTGTGGTAAAAATATTAAATAAAAAGGTTGTATAAAAAAGCTTTTAATGGTTCTTTGAAAAATGTGTTTTAAATTTAGTTGTATATTAAAAATTCATTTAAAATTCTCTAAACATATACTAATTTCCTGGGCATATGATCATGAAAAACTAGTCCTTTACTTGATATATTATGAACATAAGATGTCTAGTCTTGTTGATTCTTTATCACTTTTTTCACATTTATTAGTATCAGAGTTCAGTTATGAAAATGATTTTACACAATCTTTTATAGTCATCTAAACCAATTAACGAATTTTTCAAAATTTCAAAAAATATATTGTTTCTTGGCATTATAAATTTTTTTGTGCAAATTTCTTCATAGTAATAAAACTTTCATATAGAACAAAAAGAAAAAATCAATTAAAAATGAACATGTAAATGAAATAGAATTCTCAAAGGTATATTTTTCCATTTAAGTAAATGTGTGAGGTACAAATAGGTCTAAGGAGTGAAAATAATGGAAATAACAATTTTATCTTATAATTATATGCTTAAAGTTTTATTAACTTTAGAAAAATTTTTGGTGTGGTCAATGAGAATAATAGAGATCCTTGTTTAATTTTGAAATCTATCAAAACTATAAACAACTTGGTACTGTTAAAATCATAAGATGCAATAGACTACAGTGGCTTCTTGGGTATTTTTATTGATCTGACAATACAAATCCAGTAAAAAAGCTCACTTTACTAATCTCATCATAAACTGAAGACGAGGAATACCACAAATTAGGTGGCATGACTTAGTTGAATAATCTGATAAATAAGAGAAACTGGAAAAGCCTTGCAATAGATTGGACCAGATGGCAATGACTGTCAGGGATGGCCTAGGCCTGTAGCAGGCTGTAGTGCCTCATAAGAAGAAAACTTTATTAAATAATTTAACTTGAAGCTTCTCTCTACATGCTTAAAGTTTTATTTATAGTGTTATGGTAAACATCACATTTTTTTTCTTCCCCTGCATACTAATACAAAAATTGATGAAATTGTTATTAAATATTTTTTCATTCAAATAACGTTTGAATTTGTTTCTCAGAGAAATAATATTCAAATTTTAAACAAGTATAAACTGTTTAGTTTTGGTTAAAACAAAGTATTTTTATTCTAAATAGGAATATTGATTCTAATGAATATATATATATATATATATATATATATATATATATATATATATATATATATATATATATATTTCATTTATATGCATATTACACAAATTAATATTTCTCATTTTTTATTGTTTAACTATTTTTCAGGAGAAAAACCATATGCTTGTCCTGTTGCTGGTTGCAATAAAGCTTATTCCAATTCCAGTGATCGTTTCAAACATTCTAAGACACACCAGGAAGACAAGCCATATGTTTGCCGTGTCGAAGGATGTGACAAAAGATACACTGATCCAAGCTCTTTAAGAAAACATATGAAATCAAATGCCCATGGAGGTGAAAGTAAACAAAAACCTGTTTCAACTATTCATGTGCCTGGAATTCAAAATGGAGTTGCTAAAAATGAAAATTCTAAACTTGTCAATAATATTGGCAGTTCCTGCAAAATAACTCCAAAAAAAATTTTATATCAACCTTATGCATGTAAAGTAGAAGGGTGTAATAAAAGATACACTGATCCTAGCTCACTTCGTAAACATCAAAGAGCTACCTCACATGGCAGAGATCCTAATACATGGAAACCAAAAATGGGTTCGAAGGGTATGCAGAACAAAAGCAATGTTCTTAAATCTCAGGTACATAATGGTGCCAGTAAGGAGATAACTAAAGAAACCATACGTCCTGAAGTTTCTGATATATCAACCAAAGAAATTTATAAACCAGATATGTATGAAGCTGAGGAATTACAGAAAAAAAGTGATGATCCAATACCTTTGGATTTAAGTATTAGCTGCACTTCATCAGATGAATGTTGTGTTGGTTCAAAACTGGTACTTGAGCAAAAAAAAATTAATTCCTGACTGGATTTGATCAAAATTTATATTTAAAACTATATTTTGTTATGAGATACTTTGTATAAACATATTCTATCTATTTTCATATATCTATATAAATAATATATTAAGATGTTACAACAGAGAAGTTTTTGTACTATTTTAATTTATATTTTAGTGTTATGGAGAGCTCTGAAAAAACAGCCTTAATAAGCACAGGTATATCTGCTAATGTTTATGTACTACTTATTAATCTGTTTCCAATTAAAATGTGTGTGTGCATGTGTTTGAACATGGGAATAAATTTAGAGGCAATACAAGCGTATATGTTAAGACAAAAAAGTAAAATGAAAATATTGTTCTACTTTTGTACAGTGGTCTAATATTACAATGACTGTGGATTTTCATTATTTTAAATATATATACATGTGTAAAAGATAACTTGTGTTCAGTTTTGGCTGTGATAATTAATTTTTTTGTAAATAATTAAGATTGTTTTTAAGCACATGTGTTGTATGTTAATATCTTTATTTGTTTATTTTTTTACGTTTTACATTGGGGAAATTTACATATTTTTTTAACTAATGGTATTTTTAAATTATTTTTAAATGCTTTATTCACTTTTATATAATTTACATCGATGTAAATTCCTAAGGCTGAAATAGAGAGCAAATTTAAACAGCTGGAAAGCAATAACTTTGATACAATTAACCAATCAAATTTTATGTATTTGGAAAATTTTTAATTCTTGCATTTATATTTTGAGTGTGATTGCTTTATTTCATTCAAACAAAAGGCTGTGAAAAAAACTGTTTTGATTACTTCTTTAAACAAGGCACACATTAACTTTTTTACTGTAGTTTGTTGAACTAATAAATTATTTTATTTAAATTTACTATCATTATAAATTCCCGTTTAACCATTTTATTTTCTATTGAAAAAGTGAACCAAATCTAATACTACTTTTTTAGTAACTAAAATGCATCTGTTTAAACTAACTTTTCTTAATAGGGTTGGGTATTAATTCTTTTTTTTTTTTTCTCTACAAGTTTGTTTGCAAGCTTTTATTTTTGTGTGATAAAAGTTTTCATTTTTTATTTTTTTATGCTCCACATAATAATTGACATTTGCTATGTGAATTAGATGTTTTCATTATAATCACTCTTGCTTTGAAAATATTTTATGTTGTCTCCATAGAAACAAAATATTTTATGCCTCAAAATTACATTTGCTAGGCATTATTCAGCAGCGTTTTATTCGTTTTTTAATATTCCTCCTTAAAAGATATTTTAATTAAGGCTGATTTTAATTTACAAAATGAAAATTATAAGAATTTTATTTAGTATATTTTTGTAATGCTTAATATATTTTACATTAATGTATATACAATATTGAAGTATTTATTAATAGAAAAATATACACTTATAAATTCATAATTGTATTTATTGTAGTAGATCAATTCCTAAATTCTATTTATGAATTGACACATTATATATTAAATACTTTTAAAACAATTTTGCCTGTCATTTTCTCTGGAATTAAAATTTGGTATCTTTTTTTGAATTAATTACTTAAGAAGTCTTTACTTTAAGAAGCATTTAGCTGGCATTTTTTTTTATTAATCAAATTTGAAACAATGAAGTATTTGTTTCTTGTCTTTGAATGAGAAGGAAGGCTTACTCTTGCATAATTGTAACTTTTGTCACATTTTCCAGCCTATTGGTTCTCTTGCTTTCGGTTCAACAGTTCGTGGGCTCGAATCCCATCTTGGGATGGATGTTTGTTGTGGTTCGGAATCCACTTTAAACCATAGGTCCCGGTCTAATTAGCCCTAGTGTGCAAAAAATGACCGTTGAGTGACAAACGAAACCAACCCGCTTATTGGTATTTCTATATTTGTTTTTCATACTCTCCTATATTATTTATGATGTGTGTAAATAACTATTTGAGTTGTAATATGAGTAAAATTTGTTTATAAAAAGAGATTTATGCATAGAATAAAAAAATACATTTTACTTTTAAGTTTTGAAAATATTTTTGTTTATGTATTAAACAGTTATGTTACATTTCTTTTAGAAACAAAATGTTTTGAATATTAAATATCATAATTCATAATTGATTTGCCTTAATGTTTATAATCATGCTCCTTTAATATAATCATTTGTATTCAAAGATGGAATTATTTGATCTCATTTTTTCTTATTCTAAATCTTAATACTTGATAAAGTTATAATATTTTAATTCATATTGATGTATTTTGAGGAGATTAAAATTCAATATAAAGTGCATAATTATATACATACATCCTTTTATGTTTCTTTAACTTTTTTTTTCTGTGATTAGAATATTGATATCTTTTTTCTAATGTGACTAGAACTTTAATATTAGCCCAATTAAATGCATCACATGTTTTCTAAAACGTGATCATTTTGATTTTTTGTTATAAATTTTTTGAATGTATTGTGTGATTTGCTTTGTTTAATAGGTCTAAAAAATATACGAAACACATAGTTATTTATTATTGAATTTTTTATTACCATTTCCTTTTTTTTTTTTTTTTTTTTTTTTTTCCAAAAACGCTGTTGAGGATTTCTCTGATGCTAGTCAACCTTTTAAAGTGACTAATATTTTTTACCAATAATACAAAGTTTTCCTTATTTGAAATTGTTAATTGGGTTTATTTTGCAAAATGTTATTTACAGAGATGTCAACTGAAAACTTTCCTGTCATGCTATTTACCATCTCATTCAATTATTTTGATTTTTAAAAATATTTTGCTTCAACATTTCATCATTGTCAATGTGCATAAAGTGCTTAAAATTAGCACTATAACACTTTTTGATATTTCTATAACACTTTTTGAGTTACTAAACATTTGTTTATACCTTACATAATAACAATGGGAAGCAACTATATTGTAAGTGAACTGACAATACCTTGTTTTATACCCACATAAAACTAGTTACATCATAGAACCCCACTCCAATTATTGTACCAGGTTGTCATTGCCAAATTTGATAGCTCAACTACATTACCTTTAATTGTTTCATACTTTAGCAAACCTAAACACATATACAATTATAGAAATATTTAGCTGTTGTTTTTCAAGCACTTAAATTAGTATAAAAGTATTCTTGAAATTAATAAAATCATAAATATCTAAATGTAATTTTTTTTAAAATTTAAATAT
This sequence comes from Latrodectus hesperus, assembly GCA_037975125.1. Taxonomy (NCBI): domain Eukaryota; kingdom Metazoa; phylum Arthropoda; class Arachnida; order Araneae; family Theridiidae; genus Latrodectus; species Latrodectus hesperus. The sequence goes on from CM075859.1 coordinate 4,150,997, forward strand.
GTTTTATGCACTATCTTCAATAACTCTTGTTTCTGCTATAAACATGAAAATTTAAATTTGTTTTCAGTAACATTTTAAATTGTTAATGTTTGCGGTTGATATTTCTTAATATATGTTATTTTTAAGAACTCATTTTAATTGAAAGATTCAATATTTCTGTACTTCTGTTGACATCTCTGTTTAAAGAACTACTTTGTAAATAAGTTGTCGTTAAAATTGTGTATGATTGTCTGCACTGATAGTTACACATGCACACATACAAATTCGAGCACTTTTGGATTGAAGTTATGTGACTTGAATCATATTCTAGTTTTTATGTTTATTTCCTCAGACATTGTAATCAGTTTACAACTTGTGCTTAGTTTTATAGTTAAAGCATATATTTTATATTTTTTTACAGTGTATGCTTATTGTGTTTGTTTTACTTAATTTAATAATAATGTTTGTAAAATTGGTCTGTAAGTGCTAAGTTTTTATAATATGCATATAAAAATACTTCCTTATTTGAATGATTTAGAACAGTATTTTCCAAATGTTCATTTCATTTCAAGATTTCCTAGTCTTATGACTAATGAGTAATTTTTTTCCTTTTTGGTTTATTATATATTTTCGAAAACTAAACTTTTAAACTGACAAAATATCAGAAAATCTAATGTGATTCACTTCCTTTTTGAAAAATGATTTTGCTATTAAAAATTCTGTAATTATTTTTACTGTGATTATTATTTATTATGAGAAGACTGGTTTTGTACAAGAATATGTCATACTTTCATCATAACCTTTATTCATCAAGATTGTTAATAAATTATTTAAATGGAATTGCATTCAGGTCTACAAAGCACTGTTCTAAATCAGATATCTTATGGTAACACTGTTAATAAAAGAAAGTGAAAAAATATTGGTATCTAAATTTGTTGTATGATTAATTATTTGTTACTTTTTAATTGTTTGAGTTCTGTATTAACATGTTTTAAAATGTTTCATTGATAAATATTTGCTCCAATGTATCTATTTAAAAAAATAATTTTGTTTTTCAATTCTGTATCTTATGAAAAATAGTAATGAAAAAATTTTTAGTCTACTGTCCAAAAATGAATTTTATTTAAATTTTTACTTGTAAATCTGATATAACTAGTCACAAATTATTTGATTTATTGAGAATTTATAGATTGTATATATATATATATATATATATATATATATATATATATATATATATATATATATATATATATATATATATATATATTTATCTATATTTATCTATATATATATCTATATTTATTACAGTGATTTATTTACAAATTAGTTTGCATTAATCTTATATTCCAATTTCTTAGTGCAATTTTGCTTCTGTGAGATTTAAATACACATTCAGCAATGTTTAACAGAAATTAAGGATTTAAATAAAACTTAAGAAATATAAATGTAAAAACTCATATATCAATAATTTCTTGAATTTGTCTTATTTATTTTTGCTTGCTGTTGAGAATATTTTAGTTTTCTAAAAAAAATTTATGTTATGAATCTGAAGTGGGACTTCTCTAGTTGAAAGTAGTGTTATGTATATACCTAAGAAATAGTTGTATTATGAGTGGTTGTGGTTTCCTCAATGTTCATGTAAACAATATTTCGTAAAAATCTTGCTGACTTGTACTTTGTTACAGAAATTTTTTCTCCAAAATTTTATGAAGTTCTTGATACTATTACTTATTTCTTGGAAAATTTATTTTCGGTATATTTATCAAAAACTGAGTCTTTGCATTTACTTTAAATTTTTTTAAAGTATATTTGTAATGAACTTTATTGTGTATAGATCTACATGATATCTTTTGTAATCTCATTTGTTATTTTTTAACTGCAATATTTAAAAATTTGTGATTCTTTTTGTGTTAAAGCTTGTATAATTAAATTTGTGTTCTAAAGTATATTTTATATTGGGCATTAATGGTGATATTCATAGAAATACTCCTTTTCTTCATATGTTTATTATTATATATCTATATATTGTAACTTTTTCTATTTATTATGAGAATCTTCAAATACTCATATTTTAGTGCAATCACTTGTTTTCAAAGATTTGTTCTTTTCTTTAAAGTTTATAAAATTTAATATATATTATATATATAATAAAATTAGTTTTAGTCTTTTTACTTTCAAATTGGAGATTTATGAACCAGATATAAAATATGCTGTAAATCTTATATTTAATAAAAATTAATATGGGGCTATATAATCTGTCTTATGCAATTTAGTTTTATATTGAAACATTTTAATTTACATTATCAACTAGTAAAATTTTAGTTTATAAAATTAATTTTTCAAGGAAAAAACCAATTATGCAGAATATATTATACATAAAGGATTATTTAAAAAAATATTTTTCTGTTTATGAAATGAAACCTTTGCTACCTATTCGTTTATAAAGAAAAGTGAATAAGCTAATACTTACGTTTTATGAAATTTCTAAAAAGCAATTGGTTTTATTCATTATGATGCTTTTAAAGTAAACATTTAAAGCAAATTTTTTTATTTAAGTCACAGTTGAATAAGAATACAGTTTTAACTTAAAATATGAATTCAAGTGGACAGAAATTTGTCCTTGGAAAATTGAATATATGCAGAAAATATTCTCATTAAAAATAATTTTATTAATTTTTTCATAATTTAATTCAAAAAAGTTATCCAGGTTTTTGAAAAGCTTTAAAATCAATCTTTTCTTTCCAAAGCGGAAGAAATTTCTCCCAATTCAATCCTGTTTTGTTCAATTTTGAGTAACTTGATCTATTTTAATTTTTATGAATACTCAATCCGAATTTCTTTTAGTTTCAGTCAGAAGTGGAAGAGCTCTAAATGTTTTTGATTTACATGTTTCAAGTTTTCTCCATTTATTTGTTGTAGTCCACGAACATGCTGCACATCTTAGTAGATCTTCTGGGGCTCAGTAGTTTCTCGTTAAGATCAGCAAAGTGAAGCATCATTTGCCGCGGGCAGTGGTTGGGAGGATGGCCACGCCGTACTCTCCTTCACTGGGTTGCTGGAGCTCCGTGAGTTGGGGGACGTGTCCATTTTATATGTGATGTCCAAAGTCCCTCCGGCTAGTATGGTAAGGAGGGTGTCAGCTCAGGTGTGACCTCGTCACCTGACAGTGGCAAAATGACGAGGCACTTGGTGATGGGCAAGTATTCCAAATCCGTTAACCTAAAGGTACAGCCCAGGGCTCGTTTGCACCGATGTCCATCTTAGTAGTGTGTCTAATTTCTATTTTTTATTTTTAATTCGAACTTAAAGTGCACTTGATAAAGTGTTTCCAGTATGCTACTACATTTAAGTTCGTAGGTTAGACTCGCTTACATGGGCATACATATTTGTATTTTTTCGGAATCAACTTTCCGAGCTGCCTGCCGAATAGTTGGCGCTCTGACCTTCGGTTCATCAGCTCACCAGTTCGAATCTCACCTCGGGCTTGATAGGTCGTAGTGTTTTGGAGTCCACCTTAAGTTGTAGGTCCCAATGTAATTAGCCCTAGAGTGCTGAAAATGGCTATTGAGCGACAAACGAAACAAACCTGAATCAAGCAATTTTTTGTTGTTTTGTCCGCCTTGATCGCCGATTTGAATATCGTCTTCAAAGATATCTTTGAAGACGATATTCACTGTCCACTTGTATGGTTCGCTGTTTTCTCCCAATTGCAACTCGTATGGTTGAACGGTCGAGCTGGCATTGGAATAACTATTTGACTCTAGGTTCCACTGTTCGTGGGTTCAAATCCCACCTCGGGCATGGATGTTTGTAGTGGTTCGGAATCCACTGTAAACCGTAGGTCCCGGTCCAATTAGCCCTCGTGTGCAAAAAATGACCGTTGAGCTACAAACAAATCAAACCGTATGGTTGAAAGCAAGATTTAAAATAGTATTCCAACTGAATGCTTTTCCTACTGTAAAATGAATAAGTAATTGCATTATGAAATGGATAATTATTATAATATTGTAATTAAAAGAATTTTTTACTACAAACCAACAGCTCGTATTTTTTTCATCTTAAATTAAAGAAATCTATTTTACAATGTTGCATTTCTGTAAAAAATAGGGAAATGAGTCAGTAAATTAATTTTCTCAAATATCAGAAAACCTAATTTTGTCGCATGGCCTAAAATGAAGGACAATTTTTCTGGCTTTTGCTGACTTCAGAGCTATAAATATATTTACTCGTGAAGATCTTAATTGGTGGACTAAATACGGGAAAGAGTACGTTATAGCAATGGAGCTAAAATAAATATTTCTTGTTCCTGTATGGAAAACTTCAAAAAAGATTAGCAATAGTATACAAATCACATTTATCTTTCGTTGAATACAATCGAATCTTCAATTTGTCTAATTTTTGGAAGTTTCTTAAAGATAAAATAAAGCTGGTTATATCACATTGCTTTTTTTTTTTAAGTTGTACGATTTTGATTTTGTTTATATTTGTTTCTTACATGTATTCAGTTGATATCATAGTTGCCGTCACCCCTTAATAAATAATTTCTTAACGTTAAGAGGTGAATCTTTAACAGACATAATGTGTACAGGATGCTACTTGGAATCCCCGCCTATCCGCTGAACAATTGAACCAAAATTTCAGTTCAAGTACGCACTGGGTTTGACATTGATTTTAAATAACGTAGAGGTTACGCTTCTATTAAAATGATTTCGAAATGTTTGAATGGCAACAAACACTTTTCTCAGCACAAATTGATTAACTTATTAAGAAACTTCTAATAGAGCATGGAACTATTTACTTATGACGAAAATTATCTTCGTAAAATACTTTAAAAAAAGAGAAGAAACTAAAGACAACATAGAAAGAAACTTGAACCACTTCGCATAATTCACGGGTTTAGGCAATAAAAGCGTTAATCGCAGAACACGTGTAAGGCACTTGACAAAACCTTTGAGAAGTAGTTATGGAAAAGCTTAAGTGTGCCAACAAGATGAAACAACTACTAGGTAAATTGATAAAGCTGTTTCATCGTAACGGAAAAAACACTGTCGAAATAATGCGAATTTATCGGCGAAATCACAAATTAAAATTAGGTCCATGTTCTGTAAAAAAAAATTAAGAAGTTTGATTAAAATAAAATGAATGCACGATCGACTTCAACCCTGGTGATCATCTGACTGAGAAGCTGTCACTCCAGTTTTGAGTTGCGGCTCATTTCAAATCAGTTCACAGTGTTGAATCCAAGGCCTAAATTACATAGACCTCAGCACTTAAGAGGTGGAGTCTAACTCTCTAGCCTAAATACTAGGAAATATGCTGATGTTTTCAGACTTCTGAGATCTGTTGTGTAAATTTTCCATTTCATCACTCCCAGATTGATGGAAATGAGCCACTGCGTCTGGACTTCGCAATTTTTTTCTTATCAGATATGAATAGAATTGATGGTTGCTGCGGGTATTATGAATGAATTTCTCTTTAACTGTGGGGCAGCGTTAACATCAAAAATTGCGTTTCAAAAAAATCTTCACAATGTGTGGCCTTTTTGCCCTCATACGAAGCAGGCTGCATCATTTGGACATTTTCTTTATGTTCTGTATTTTTTCGAAGAGGTCACTATCACGAATTACTTTTTGGCACAAGTGCTTGGTATCATTCAAAGTTACAAAACTACGCTATTCCTGAATTTCATGGACGAAACTTCATTAGTGACATGGTAGGGCTCCTACACACACGTCGCTTAGTGAGTTCAACCAGTACTTCAATTACACTTTGTTTTTAGAATCATCTCCCATAATTTTGGGATTTTGTGGAAGCCAACTGATCTCTGGATTTTTGATTAATCTCAAATGTATACGTGTCGGAGTTAAAAAATGCCATAAAATGGGGATTTATGCAGAATCCCCGGTATGTTACATTTATTATTGTCCACAATCTCCAGCATGCAATACGTTTTTCTACGATGGTGACAACGTTGAAAACTAGTCATTTTGCGGTACTCACGCATTAGCGTCACTGCAGCTAATTTTGTTCCAAAACTTAAGTAGAACTAACGTGTAACCTATAATTTCAATATTTTATTCTACTTTAAAAAAATTGACTTATAATTCTGATAAGAAATTTTCGAATTATAGAAAAAATTGTTTATTTTCGTTCGGCTTAAAAAACCGCGGTGACGCTAATACGTAAGTACCAATTTTTCTCACGTATGGTCATTAGTACTCAGGCCTTTATAATGCTTTTCTTTGCAAATGCCTTACCCAGACAATTTTCATCAAATGCTCATCGTTCCAATGTCAATACGTTGAACAATTTGTGCAAAAAAAAAAAAATGAATGTTGCTATTCGAAAATTTCAAAATTGTCTTTTTGTAATTGGATGCACTTTAAAATGATCACTAGTCCATCCCCTCAAACAGTCCTGTCAGAAATGTTTTTGTGAATGATTGAGGCAGCTAGAATAAATGTATACGAATCATTTTCTTTACGCCTCTGTATTTGTATACATAGCTACTGTGGTCAATACATAAAGAGATTTTTAAAAGATTTTAAATTAAATTTAAAATATTTTAATTTAAATGTTCTTGCTTGGAATAAAATATTTAAAAATACTTATGACGCGGGATATATGTCGATAGAATACTAACATAAGTTAAGAGTGAATTTCACATTAAATAAATGAAGAGGGGGGAAAACAATAGATATTTAAGCAGTTGAAAAGAGACTTATTGATACCTGTTTAGCAGCTCTTACTGAGTTCTAAAAAACAGCTATATCACAAAGGTTTTCCAAAGCTGGAATCTTTGAATACAACTGATTTCGAGCAAGTTTCCAACAACGCCCGAGGAATTGTTCAGTATAATCATGCCTTACTCTCACTTTGTTTGGTTAGAGTATCATGATATGTTGTGCTGGTATAGAGGGGGTAAACAAACAACCATGAGTTACCTACTGGCAGGTGTCCTACATTGTTGCCTTTCTACTCTGGAGGGTAACTTCATAGACGATAATGCAACAAACATCTTGACAGAAGTATTCAGAATTGTTTCGCTTGCAACACATTCTCTGCCCCCCCCCGCAGAACCATGGAAAATATGGGGCTGAAAAGACCCATCTGACTGAGGACTTCTTCCATTGAATGTCTAAGATCTCAAGCTGCACAGGCAATGTGTGATATTCTCTGGACATAAATGCGCGTTCCTGAAGCCCAACGGAATATTTAAATAAGCTGTTTCCAGGACCTACAGGTTACTGTGAATTCTGAACCACTACAAACATCCAAACATGAGATGAAATTCGAACTCATGAACTATTGAAATAAAGGTGTGAGCGTTAACCACTCACAGCTGCTTGTTCGACAGAGAGACAAACAGGTCTAAATATGTGTTTTGATAATAAAAATGAGGGATTATTTTTCAGAAAAAATATTTAAGAAATCTACTTATTTATATTAAAATAATGAAATAATAGCTAATACCATAATTACGACCCTATGAAACACTTCTTTTTATGAAAATTATTTACGTTCTACATTAAAAATTGTAAGCGGATAATTTTTCTGGTTTTCCTCAAAAAATCGAGCGTGTGGTCTTAATGTGCGGTCGGGCATTATCCTGCTGATAAAGGACTTTAGTTTATAAGTGGTTAGTGATGTATAATATACAAAATTCTGTTCATAAGCTGTCATGAATGGCTACAACAATGGTATAATCCGAATTGGTAAGGAATTGTATGATGGTTGCAAATATTTCATAACTATGTATTTATTTGTATGATTGATGTAAATATTTCACATTTTTCCATATTTCATGAATCGCAGTGGTAGCCAGCCAGTCTTCTTAAGCCATGACAATAAATTTGGAGAAGAGATCAAAAGAGCAGTCGGACACCATCTATTTTGAGTAAAGTAGAAACACTACTGGTTATTGCCCTGTATCTTATTATTGAACGACTGTGTTAATCAAGCCTTGGAGCCAAATTGTTACATCAAGATAAGATTCTCTAATAATCACCACAGAGACCATCCCTACTACAGCAAATTTCATCATTATTTATGTGTTAGTCTGCTCCCAAGCTAAGTTCTTTCTTAGCTCGTGTTATTACGAATGTGCGATCCTCTTTCACTCATTGATTCCATATTCTCTATAATCATTGGGATCTCAACCAATACTAGTAGCAATATTGTTATACTACAGTCCCTATAGTACTCAATCATTCCACGTTTGACATCCGTGGATATTATTATAATAGAAGTAGATATTTTTCAGACAGTGAATATTCAAATGCCATTTCCGAATGATTTTGTTCTATTCTAATCTTTTATGCACACTACAAATGCTGTTATTTATAATTATTTTGTTGATAATTGCTAAATTTCTAATCTTTTGAACCTAACATGTGGTAACTTACATGCAATTTTATCGTTCATTGCATTCTACTTTTATGATGTACCATTTTAATGTCCAGACGTGTCAATGAACTTATTTAAAATATAGATCAGAAAAGCAATTATAAAGTTATTTAGTGATTTATTTATGTGATAAGCATTTCGATTGACTCAAACGCATAGTTCTATGGCAGAAATTCTGAACGAGAAACATATAATGAAACGAGCTGTAATCTAGAACAGTGGTTCTTAACCTTTTTAAGCCGCGACCCAAATTTGAGAAATATGTTCATGTCGTGACCCAAAAACAAAGTCAAAATTTTTTCATTGCTTTATTTTAAATCGTATTTTTAAAAAATCTTCAATCCTACAATGATAATTTTTTTAACTTACAAATTTTTTATTTATTTTTTTAATAATAAAGATAAACAAAAGTACTTTTCGATCCAAGGAAAATGTAATTAATAATCAAGTGTTTTTAATAATTTTTATTGACCAAATTAAAATATATTTATAACTTTTTGAAAATAATTGACATTTTAACTTATTCCTAAAAAAAAATATCAATACATATGTTAAGTCTTTTAAATTTTAAATGCAAGTCATACAGTTTTAATGAGAACCTTGTGCTTGAATACATTTTGAAAGATCTTCAAACCTCGGTTGAATGCTTGTCAAGGAGCACCTTATATCTGTTTCAGGATTTAACTTGTTCCGTTAATTGTTTTTGATTACACACAGAGCCGAAAAACCAGCCTCACATATATATGTTGTTGAAAAGGGCAATAATACTTTTAGGGCTTCTTTAACAATTGTTGGCTTTTCGGTTTTTAATTTTAACCAGAAAGCACATAAAGATTCAGTGTTTTTGTAGAAATTGTATCGAAGTGCTTGATCAGTTTGTATTTCTATTAATTGTTCTTGAAATTGATTAATATTAACAAATTCCTCATGCAAATCACTGACATCAAAATTAAATGGTATTCGAACCCAATTATATTTGAAAACATCGTCTGCAGGGAAATATCAATCAAAGTCTGATATTAGTTTCTCTAAATGATTAATAATTTTCTGTATTTCAAAATCTGTGATATCAATATTATTGTCTTCAACAAGTAAATTAAGAGTCGGGAATGAAGCAAGTTTCTTTACTTCAACCTTATTTCTCCATAATTTGAGTTTATTTTTAAAACATGTAATTTTTTCAGTTAATTCAATAATAGTATGATTACGTCCTTGCATAGACATATTTAGATTATTTATTTCAAATAAAAATATCTGACAAATAAGCAACTTGAGTAATCCACTTCAACTCGGAGAATTTAGATGCTAATGGGTGTTTCTTTTCTCTCAAAAAAAAAAAAAAAAATTCGACTTCTGTCCGCAATGATAATACTCTTTGCCCCGGGACAGCCATCTAACTTCAGAATAATATAATAAATGTTCCTATCCTGCACCAAATTCGAAACACAGTTCGCGGAAAATTCTACAGTTGAGAGCTCTTGATTTTATAAAATTGACTACCACAACAATTTCATCCAAAACAATACATAATTCGGGGGATAATTTTTTTGAAGCAAGATTTTGTCTATGTAACAAGCAATGAATCGATATAACTTGTGGATTCATTTGTTTTGCTCTTGTTGAAAATCCCTTTTGAGATGTTGTCATGGCAGCTGCACCGTCGGTGCAAATACTGAAACACTGATTCCAATTTAATCCTTCTTCTTTAAAAAACGAATCGACCATAAGAAAAATATCTTCACCTCTAGTTGTTGTTCACATTGGTTTGCAAAATAAAATGTGCTCTTGTATATCTGTTAAACCTGGATACCGCACGTAAACCATGAGTTGAGCATCTTTACTTACATCTGTCGTTTCATCCAGTTGAATACTAAATAAACCAGCAATTTTTATAGCAGAAATAAGTTGATTCTTAATATCAAACGACGTATCATTAATTCGTAAACGAATTGTATCATTTGATAATGGTATCTTTTGTAATTTCTTTGAACTTTCATCTCCGCACATGATACTTGCCATGTCAATGGCAGCAGGTTTTATAAGTTTTTCAGCAATATTATGGGGTTTCTTTTGTCTTGCAATATGCCAAGCCACATAAAAAGAAGCAAGTGTCGCTTGTTTGGCAGAATTTATAAAATCATTATTACTTGGTGTATCCAAACGATGTCTTTTTAAATGGGCTTCTTTTCTTTCGAAAAAAGTACGATCTTTTCCCTCAAAGGAAAAATTTATATGTTTTGCATCAAAATGTCTTTTAAGTTTGTTCGGTTTAATTGATTCATTACTTAATATTTCACTGCACAACACGCATTGCGGCTTGTTCACTCCTCGATCATAAATGCAAGTAAAACCAAATTCTAAAAATGTTTCCTTGTATTCACGTTTTGCCATTATTAGGGTGATTACAATTTTACAATACGCACTGCAGCTTGATCACTCCACTATTAATAATTAAACAAAATTTGTTTCTAAAATGCTTGTATAAATATTCACGCTTCACTATTATTACACGTTTCACTGTTATTCCCAACACAATATGCAGAAACGAGTTTTTGACAGAGAGCTTACTGAGTCGGCGCGCACGCAAAGCAATGGCTTGCGTATTACCAACACCTTTTAGAAGAAAAAGCCTCAGGACAGGAATTGGACGTCACTTCCGGAAGGGATTCGCGAATGGCCTTTCGGGAAGGCCATTCGCGAAGAGCGGTAAAACCGAAACATTGTATTAAGGTATAACTTGTATTAGGGAATAACTCTTCTAGGAAGTGTTGGTATTACTTATTATTTGAGGTGTATTACTAACTTTCTTGGTTCGACTCACCGCGACCCAAGAAATAAGCTTCGCGACCCAATTTCGGGTCGCGACCCATAGGTTAAGAACCGCTGATCTAGAAGAAACGTTTTACTGATTCTAAATTTTATACATGTATAAAACACACTAAAAAACTAATCAGATTAAATACTTCAACGCAAAGAACTGTTATGGATAAAAATGTCCGCCTTACACGAGAAAATACTTACTTCATTTCGCTTACTTTTTACTTTATTTTATTCTTCATATATATTCATCTCAGATAAAAAAAATTTTTCTTATATGTTGAATTAGATAATTAATGAAAACAGTGTAATAGTCAAAAATTTTCTGGAGCGCTTAGAAGAGGCAATGTTTCTATCGTAAGGATTTAGAAAATGTAATCTTTACAATTATGGTTTTAAGATATTATATATGTTGTCCTCAAAAATTTGCTGTCTTATATTATTAATATTTACATAAACAAGCAAATTTAATTTCTTAATTAAAAAAAATATGAATTCGAATTTGTGTAATCAATTATTGAGAGCAATTTACGAAATGTCTTCCGGAAACTATTGGAATCGTGTAAATGTTTATTTGTATTAAATATTCATGTTACATAGAAATTGCTTAATAGAAACAAATATTTATCTATTAAATGTTTTAATACAAGCTGTTAATTTCTATTAGGATTTCATGAAATTTATAGCAAAATGCTAATATTTAAAGCACCATCCACATACAATTTGGCCGTTTAAACTGAAAGAAAATTTAAACATTAAGAAAGAGAGACAAAAAGTTATATTTATTTTTAAATAGCTTCAAGTTTTTTCAGATTAATTTTTCCATATTGATTGCTGAAACAATATATAGGAATTGCTACTCTTCTATGACTGTAGAAAAAAATTAGTGACAAAGTATTGGACCATTAAAGAAAAAATATACATAATCTTTCATTATCACAAGATTTTCCCTCATTCTTATCTAATAAAACTATTTGACACAGAAGTGTTTTATAAATATTTGTGAAATTATATATATTCAATATTTTGCTATTTATATACAAGTAAAATTGAGAATTATACACATTTTCCAAAAGCTTAAAGATTAAACTAAGATTCGTTTCTTTTTAATGAAATGAAGTCATTATTGTATGATTTGCTGAAAAAAGTTTCATTTATTTTACCTAACAAAAATATTTGGTACAATCTCAGTGCTATTCCTTATTTGTTATTACTCATTTACAAAGATTTCACAAGTTTAATATCTTTTTTCAAATTTTAGAATATATATATATATATATATATATATATATATATATATATATATATATATATATATATATATATATATATATATATATATATATATATATATTGTAGAAACAAACTTCCAGTATACTTTTAACTCTATTTATTTTCAAATGAATTGATTATTTAATGAGCAAAATATACTATAAAAGCCAGACAAATAATTAATCGTTATAAGTAATATATTTGACATTATTCTACTCTTATAGCACAGAATCGAATCTTTGATGCGAAATTCAGTCAGTATAATTTGAAAATGCTCAAGTCTTTCTTTTATATTTGCTCTACGTCTAGTTCCTTATTCTCTGTTGTAGCATCTTCAATTGTTTGGTAAGCTTCTTCTGAAAAACTGTGCTTCAAAGATTTCGGTGATTTTAATTTTAAAGAGTTAATACTGGATGAGTCAAAACTGTTCTTTTTTGACGACTTTACGTTAGTTCCCCGTTTTAATGAAGAATTTTTATAAAGGGAGTTATATTGGGGAGAATCTGTTCTTTCTTTGGGCGAAGATAATAAACGAGAGTTACCATTCATGAATCCTGATTTTTCTAACAATAGATCTGAATCTATATATTTAGATTTATCTTTTCTTGATAAAACCGAATAGTTAAATCGAGAGTAAAAGCTTTTCCTCCATATTCTATCTTGAACAGACTCTTCTTTTTCCTCTTCGGAAGTGGAAGATTTCAGTGACAAATGGTTTCGTTCAGTATTTGAGTAACCAGAAGCATTCAAGTGATTCATAGAATCTTCATTTGTTCTACTAAAATCATTCGAAAGTGTATCATTTGAATCAACATTTTTCGTTAATTCAAAAGATTCTGAAGAAGAAGGGTCGTCTTCATAGGAATGAGAACTTTCTTTTTTCCACGTGTAACGTTTATCTATTGCAGTCATTGTCTGAATTTGTTTCTCGGGAACTATAGGCCCGTTTCTTTCCGTTCTTTTCAGATCCATATACTTTTCATTAAGGTTCGTAGTCAACCAGTCCTGGACATATTGTTTCGGAAGCTGTTGGTTGGTGTTTGTTTCCATTTGTAATGGGAAAATGAATCCACTGAACTCATCATATTCAGTATAGTCATTAGATGAAATGCCATTGTGCATAAAGTTATCGTAATGACTTAGGTAGGTTCGTGGAATGTTTGATATCCTTGGAAAGTATGAATTTGTTGGGTGCCTTAAACTTATCGAATCACTTGAAGTATCGTCAGCATGAAAACGTTGGGAAATAACATTTTTATAGCCGTGTGTTTTCAGGGCTTCTAAAAGAGAACCAGAACTTTCATCTTCCTTTTCAAGGTTGTCAAATCTTTCTATTCTATCAAGCTCTTTTTCGGCTTCTTGAATTCTTTTCAAAGACAACAACTGGAGAAATGATTTGTTCCGATTCTCTTTCTTTAATTTTTTTTCGTGTACCAAAGAATTTATTGGATATTGTCTACGCGCAAACGATTTATATCTAATACTTTTTAGATATTCTCGTTTTTCTAATACATTAAGAAAATTAGAAAAGAAAGGAAATTTTCGAGTTTCATTTTGGTCCATAGGCAAACCTTGTGGTAAAGACAACTTTCTTTCGCTTTGTGTCTTACGAAGATAATCCGCATTTTTAGTATTAGTTAATGCTTCCTCGCTCACAGATTTAATTCGACTGCTACGAGTTGCGAAGCGATTAATATTAATGCTCTCTGGATTTTGTAAAAGCTTTCTTAAGAAAGCAGACTTAGCTTCATTCAGTCCATAAACTGGTATATCGTTCAGTGAAGCCTCATAAAGTTTCCTACTAATTTCATGCATGCTCTTACTGTCAAAATGCATTCCATTTCTTTCTTGTTGAAAATTGTATAAATCAGGATTATTTAAGAATTCTGAACAATTTTGGGAATTAAATCGTTGTAACTTCTTATTAACATACATCATAAATAAATAATCCTGAAAATCATCCCTCTTTACCGGTGTATGTCCTTGACTTTCTTTCTTAAAAATATTTTTCTTGTTTTGTGTGAAGTCAGTAAGACAACCTAATGTATTTCTTCGACTAAATCCTGACTTTTTATTTGATTCTCCCATTGTTGAAAGTCTTGTGCAGTCAAAAGAAAAATGTTCAGATAACTCGAAACATGAATAGCTATGCTTATATCCTAATGAGGATTCTGATGATAATTGTTTTAAGCGTGCTTCCTTTTGTGGAAGATTTTCTTTTTTAGAATCAATCCAAATTTTATTGTTCAAACATCCTGAAAAAGACGATTTTACGCCATAACTTGCATTAAAGTAATCACTGTTCTCATGGAAAAGGTGGCCAGAATCATCAGTTTCTTTAGAATTATTCTGGGAATTTTTAAAAACTTTACAAACGTCTAATTTTTTATTTGAAACCATTTTACCACAGCAGCTCTGGTTACTCTGTGAAGTATTTGATAAAGATGATAATGAATTTTGTAATTCTCCAGAATTTAATTTCTTACTTGTATAAAACTCTTGGGCTTCGGGTACCGTCATATTTTTATCATCGTCATCTTCCGTAGATGGTTCTGTTGAGATATTTTTTGGTCGATATAATTTGGAATTTTGGGTTAAGCTTTTTACGTTAAGAAAATCCCTAAGATTTGTGCCCATGGTACAGTTTCTCACATCTTCTTGAGATACACTATAAATTGGATAAATGTTTGTCATTTGCATCTCCTCAGATTTAGATTTAGATAAAGTGAAAAAGTTGAAATTACATTCCAAATCCTGAGTATTACTTCCTGAAACAGCTAATTTACATCTGTTTGGATTTGAATTCAAATTCGATTTGGTAGTTGCTTCTCCGAAACAACAAATGGGAGATAGGAAATTAATCTTTTTATTTTGTTGCCTTATGTTCATAGAATTGAAGCAACGAATTCCGAAATGAGTATCAGAAATGGCCGAAAAAGTTTCACACTTTCTAATTCTCTCTGAACTGTTACGACTTCTTTGTTCATCAGAAACTAAATCTTGTATTTTCTTTGCTTGAGATTTTAAATATTTTTGAATTTTCAACCTGTTCTTTGAATTAGAGCGTGTAATCAAATTCCTGTTAAGAGCTGCTTTTTTAATTTTATCAATTTTTTTCTCGATTTTTTCTTTGTTTTCAGATACACTTATGGTGGGAAAAAGTAAAATCTCCTTTCTTTCACTTATTATACGTGGAGCTCTTTTGGGGTCAAATGTAGCCGGTATGATAATTTTCCCTGGAGATTTCTTTTGTTGCCTTTCTGATACCTTTAACGAATTTGATTTGAACATTTCAAAGTTTAAAGAAAATAAATGTGCCAAACTTAAAGCGTGGTTTCTCGTTCTGAAAAATGGACAAAGTTTATTATGAAAATTATTCTCATCTTTTCTTTTGGCCTTTGGTGATGCAACATGATGAGGAGTATTTCCTTGGTTAATTATTAATTTACTTTCTTCTTTAAAATTACTAGATTTGTCAGTATGATTTGTTTCTGAAATCTTATTTTGGTCATTAAAACATCTTGTCTGTTTCTTAGTTTTAATAGTCTCCTTTGTCATTAATATTTCAGGCTCTGCTTCAGACTGTAGTGTTTTGATGAGTTCAGAAATTTCTATTTTTGGTGTCCCGTTAATCTCTTTCTTATCTGCTTTTTTTTGTTGAGTTCCGGCAACTTTTTTCTCTTTATGTGTGGAATTTTCCGGATTCCTATTTATTGTTGCAGTACCGTGAAACTGCTTTGCATTGATCTTATTAAAACTGAACGGGATAGTTTTAGGTACTGTGCTCGTGACTTCAAAAATAGGAATTACATAAGCTGAATCCACTTTTGAGGCTGTTGTTGTATCTCCACTTCTATTCCAAGTTTTAAGTGAAGATTTCCCTGAAGACTGAAACTTGTCATTAGAATTTAAAGCATTGAGAGAAGATTCAACAGCAGTTAACAGTTTATTTATTACGAAGCGTACATCATAGTTCAGAATTTGTTCATAAAGTGTAGGTTTATCTTTAACATCGTTATAACCAACGCAATTTTTTATAATCGAACGAAAATTGATTTTTCCATTTTGGGGCTCTGTGAAGTTATTTACTTTAGCAAGGGAATTTTTATCGCGTCCATTTTTCTTGTAATTTTCAAGGCACAGCTGTGTTGTGATTAAATTTTCTCCATTCAAATGATTTTCTAAGGCCATCTGTTCCGCGAGTTCAAAAAGAGAATCTTTATAACCTTCATTAACCCATTTATCTTTACAAACATCTGATATAGTTGCTCTTTTCGATATTTCAGGAGTCAGCAAAGACCGGATTAAGGAACTAGCATCTGGAAAACAAAAAAGAAACAAGTATTAAATCTTCTCAGCGAAATGAAAGCGATTTCGTAATAATATCGTACAACTTAATTCGGTTGAAGGCCAAACCATAGAACTTTAGAAGCACATTAATGTAACCGTAGTAAATTATAAAAGTAACTAGAGCAAAAAAAAAATGCTTATTGCTTCGTACATCTCCAAGGAGCAATATAAATTTAGTAACAATAGCTTCCTAAATTTAGGCAAAAAAAGTATAACGACATATAGGAATATGATTTCAACTATGTATTTCTTATATATTGCCAATGTGTGAATAAATAATACTCTAGTTTAGTAGTGAGCCTTTCAAAATGTCGGTGGCATTGTTAATGGAATGTGAAGAATTTGGCAATCGTAAAAGAGGTTTGAAATACTCAGAGATTAAAAATTAATTCAAACCGGATATGGTTTGTGAAATTTTAGAATGCAAACTTGATTTGAAGCGCATATAAAGTTCTTAGATTTTCAGAAAAATCTGTTGGAACTAAACAGAGATACGCTACAATATTTAAAATGGTAATAATCTACGATTATTGCAATGAAATTTTGAGAAAAATAAATTAAATTTTCGTTTCGAAAATGTAAGTAGTTTGAAAAAATAAGCAAAACTTTCGGTTTTTTATTAATTAAATTCAGTTGCTTAAGTTATATATTAATTTCATTATTTTTGTCACGAATATATTTCATGCTTTGATACAACTTTTTTTTACATATACATCAGTTTTTATAATAAATTTAAAATAGCTATATATATATCTTCTACGAGATTTTTATAGAGTCATAGAAGTGCGTTGGTTTCTTATGAAGATCTATGGACGAATTTTGCAAGATCTATGATTTGGTCTTTCAGATTTTCCAGCTAACTCCATGGACTTCAATAAATGTTATTTCCTCTACTACTTAGAGAATTGTGTATCTTTGTTACATCGAGAATTGATTTACAATATAAACTCAACGTTAATAGATCTTAATTGGTTGGCTTGTTTTTCTACGATGGTTTTTACATTCTAAGGTTGATTCAACAGGAACTATCAATTAAAATGGATTACTATGCCGAAGGAAAAAATAATATACAAGTGCCATCGTCTAATTCCTAATATAAAAAGGAAATTTTTAAGTTAAATAATATGCTCAAAAGGAAATAAAGAACAGATTATTCTAAGTTTAGCTGTTTAAAAATGTTCCTAAAATTTGATGTAATTGGAAGCAATGCATTTTGAAATTGTTTCTTCCTAGCTTACCAAACAAATTTAATGATATGGATTACACAAAATTTTCCAGCTATTAATGTTATAATTTTAAATAATGCATTTAAACTATTATCGAATTAGATTTCATTATGTGGAACAACATCTTATGAAAATAACATTTCGAAGAGTTAAAACATTCATGTTTCTGAGAACTGCATTATTTTTATATACTAGTTAAAAAGTAAAGTAATTTTTCCAGAAATCTGGTATATGTTACTTAAGAACGTATTGCTTAATAATAATAAGGAGATATCTGAAAATATAAATTATTGTAATTTAAAAATCTAATAATCAGATTTTTGATAGTGTATGGATAATCGGATATTTGTTATTGTTGTTAAATTAAAATTTATGCTCCAACTATTTTGTACATTGTTTTGGTTTTAGTTTTTGGTAAAATACATCATTTTTTGTAGAAAAAATTCGAATAAATATAAATATCCTTATATTGTTATAATACTGTTGAAACTAACAGTGATTAGATTTGGAGAAAACAGAATTTTAATTCTGGATGATAATTTTCTTAAATATTCGAGTTCCATAAACCATCATTTTTTTCTTTAATTAGTAAAAGAATTAAAAATATACAAGAATTTATCAGTATTTTCGAAACCTATGTGTGTAGAATAATTGAAGGTGTATGTCAATATTCTGTTGCAATAGCAGTTATACATTCATTTGTTATTTTTCAAATGGATTAATAAAATTCAAAAATATAGAAAACTATTCAAATCACCGAAGAAACATTTGATACATTCAGTTTTGAACCCCACTCAATTTTCTTTTGTCAGAAAGATATGGTGAAGTTATTTTTATGAATACAGAAAAATTGCGTTTCAAAGAAGCTGCTTAATCTTGAGAGCAAAAAATCATTGATATCTGTGTCTAAGATTCCTTGGTGTGAGATCGGAATGACTCCAACCATCCCCGAGGGATTGTTTTCTTCTCCTATGATTTTTACAAAGGGTGGAAGCACTCGAATCAAATGCGAAGAGTATTTTGGCTTCTAATCAATTTTCGGCTATTTCTTATTTTCCTTAATTATGTAAAAGAGATTCATATGCACACAAGAAAATACACGAAGAGATGTTTATAGTAATCGTTTCATCATATGTATATACTTTACTACCATATCATAAACAAAAATAACTCATAATTATATATATTCCTATTTTATAATTTAAATAGGAATATATAAGTACTATAATACTAAAATTTACTATTTTTAATAAATTTCTTTTACATTAACTGTTTTGTTATCGAAGTTTATTGTTTTTTATTTAGTTTATAAATTTTACTTCATTTCGAAAATTTAACATTGAATGAAATATTGTGTGCTAGTAGCTTTTAAGCATTAATCGCGTACTATTTTATATAAAGTTTAATATATGCATCACAGAAAAACTTTTTGTTTATGTAAATAGGATTGTATGTGTGGTTATTGCGAAATTAACCAGCTTCTAATTTAGTTTGAATCTTTACAGCAGATGAGAGAGAGATTGGCAAAATATGAAATGGAATTCATCCAAGAATGATCTTGTCAAGGATCCTTGTCATGTTTCTCACTTATATGCGTAGCTATAGAAGCTTCTAAATAGATACATTGTTGGAGTTTCAAACGCAATCTATCTATGTGTTAAATCTGCCATAATCAAAGGCGTCATAAACATGTTGAGCTTAACTATGACAAGTGTACAGAAAAACATCGCAATCTGATTGCTGCTGTTGAAAAATTTGTAACTTTAATATGCTGCAGAAACACGAGAAACTTCATTTTGGGATGTTACGCTTGAGATTTTTTTCTTCATGTCCTATAGCATTTTTACTAATGTAAGCATATTCTAGTTTCTTTAAGGATCCGTTCTATTTGTCGACATGTTCGCTTAATATCAACAAATGGCGACACGATTCAAACTGTAAATAAATTGCATGTATTGCTAAATAGTTGTTACAAAATAAGGAAATAAAATTATATTTAAAATTATTTTTGTTAAAATTTTAAATAATTATTTATTTGCTTAATAACTTAAAATAATTTTTCTATATCTCAAAATAATTTAATAATTTTTGTAAATTAAATTTGCTTTTAGATTATTTTATAGTTTCACCTGCTTCAGTAGGAATTCTTATGGTATACTTTAACTGTACTTTACTTGATATCTGAAATAAAGTGAATATTAGCATGCAGTTCATCGATCTCTGTCTAGTGTGCATGATGTATCTATTGAACTATAAATTAAAAATTTAAATTTTATTAAAAACTTAAACGAGAAAAAATGTTATCAGATGATTTAATATCCTTACATCTCAGCGGAAAGAAAGAATTGGAGTAAATAACGCGATAGAGAACCCCCATTAGAGCTGCCAATCATAGCTTTAACATACACATTTAGTCACTAACATAAGTATCTTTTTTTGTTCTTGGTACGTCGCCAAGAATGTCAATGCAATCAAGCTGTTATCCAATGTCCAAGCAATATTAGTCCTTGTTAACGAACAGTAAAAATTTCTATGAAGTCATGATTTGAATATTAAAGAATTTTTAGCTAGTAGAGTGAAATAACATCTTCAAGCTGACATTTCTTCGGCTACAAAATTTATATCATTAAAATCAATTTCTAGTGCATTTCATGTTTAAAAAAATATAGTTCCGATTCCATTGAGGATTCTCTTCGCAAAAATCAAATATATATTTTAATATTAATAAAAAAAAGTTTTATTTTTATGAAATAACTCAATTGACTGAAACTTACTTGATTTATTTATTGGCTCTTCATATTTGCCTGCCGAAATCTGAGATACGAGCTCCTTAAAATTTCTTCCATCGAATGGCATTGTTCCATAGATTAGTGTGTATAATAAGACTCCCAAACTCCAACAGTCAACCTGAAAGGATTATATGTTTAACAATATGCAATTTATGTATAAAAGCTATCAATAGTGTAGCTGTTATAACTTTTTTTCGTTAGAAGTAATTTTCTCGTTTCAGCCTTAAAAATATTGCTGGCCATCGAAATTTCTACCTCAAAGCCAAGATGGATAAGATACATAAAAACCAAATTTTTTCTTAGATTATATTTGCGGTGTAAATGCTGTAAGTGCAGATTTCTTTGAGATAAAGACAATAAATGTATTCAATAAATGTCCGTAATGCATGGTGTCTTTGCGACTTATAATCACTGAAACATACCATGCCTTAAGTGAATAAGGTTTTGCATGTATTGTTGAAGCTTTCTGTAGCATCGGGGAGAAGAACATCCGCTAGTGCGGTATGAAGGCGTCTTCACCATGCATGTCTCTATGCAAGGTGACCAGTTGTGTGTGTACCCCTCACCGGACGACAAAGAAGGGTTCACTTATCTTGGGCAAGAGAACACGTTTCCTGGACTAGACAGCAATTGACTTCTGTACTCTTCACAGATGATTCCAGATTCACATTGGAGAGCGATTAAGGACGTTTTCTGATCTGGAGGGAACAAAACACCAGATACCACCAATCCAACATTGTGTAAAGAGATAGCTACCGCGGCGTTGGAATGATGGTTTGGGCTGGGATCTCAGTCGGTGGTCACACTGACCTGCATGTGTTCCAGGGAGGAACTGTGACTGGCGTGAGATATAAGGATGAGATCCTTGATCCATATGTCCGCCCATATGCCGGTGCAATTGGCAATGATTTCATTCTGATGGCTGATAACGCACAAGTTCACCGAGCTGTAGTTGTTGAGGAATATCTTGAGGATCTTGGTTTGGAGCGAATGGAATGGCCAAATCGATCTCCAGACCTAAATCCAATAGAACATATGTGGGAGTATCATGGTAGACAGGTTGCTGCTTTAAATCCTCCTCCAAGGTCTTTAGGAGAGCTGGAACAAAGCTTACTCCGTATCTGGTCTTCGCTTCCCATTTCGGTAACCGACAACTTAATTGACAGCATGGAAAGTCGATGCAAGCTAGGGGTGGGCATATCCCTTATTAAAACTCATTTTTGTTATGCTTCTATTACTTTTTACCACATAAAACTGTGATTATTCTTTTTTCTAAGAATGGACTTTTCCAGCGAGATAGCATTTTTTTGTTGTAAATCCTTTTTGCTTTTTTCTAATGTAAACTTCTATGTTGCAGTCAATAAATACTTGTTTTGTGCACATGTCATCCAAATTGGGTGTTTCTACATTCATTCATTTGAAAATTAGGCACAAAAAACCAGTTGTTCCTTAACTTTTGGAGACCAGTATAGCATTTGATTGCATTCTGGATCTTGCACCTCAGAAACAGATTTGATTGGTTCAATATTATAATATGATGTAAATACAAAATATGCTTATTTATATAGTGTTTGTATTATTGTAATTTTAATATAATATATTCCAACTGATTAAGCTTTTTAATGAAGCAAAATCAATAAAAACCAAAGTAAAAAAATAATTTTTTAGTTAATTACGTTAGATATGAATTAAAATGAAATTAGTTTTTGCTTAACTTAAGAATCTTTTTTGCTTATCTTAAGTATAAATTTTAGGACTATGCATCTTGAGTATTTAAATCATAAAGATTTTAATTTTAATATGATATATAAAAAGATTCTCTCTCTATCAATTCTAACGATAATAATACAGTGAAATAAATCTCAAAATTTTAGGAGACAATAGTTCATGATCTGAACCACCCCTTTCAAATGATGATGTCGTCACTCAAGTTGATACTTTCCATTTCTAAATCGTGATTAAAAGATTTGATGCCAGTTTCTGAATTGTTGACTTTGGTGTTACTGATTTGAGAATTCTTGACCTATCCTAGGGACATGAATGAATTATACATACTAAATATTAGTTGGACACAGTATTCTTACCCTGGTATAGTGGGGAAAAGAATGTGTCCGTTTTTAATGCATTCGTGGCTCAAAACTACGAGGCAATTTGTGTTGGTGAGAACTTTGTCTAATTCTTACTGTCCGTTTCAAATTGGTAGATATTCCTAAACATATACGCAGTATAAATAAACATATACAAATATCAGACTATCACTCAACATCCTATTGTGAAACACTAGTACGATGTAAAAGCTTAAAATATAAGAAATAAATGTAAATACAAAAGATATACGGTTTTCATCACAAATTATAAGTAACATGTTAGGAAAGCTCTTGAAAATGCAGTTACATAAAATGTCAGATGGAGTAGCAAAGGAAGAAGCTACAGGAAATAATCTTTCTTCTCGCCTATTGTGAATTCATAAATTAATGAAGTCAGCCTTTGAAATGCTCAGAAAAGTTTAAAGTGCGAAACAGCTGTTGTTTTTGGAGAAAATTCAAATTAATTTTTAAAGAGAGTTCTGTAACTTAACACGAATAAAGTTTGAAAGGCTTTTCTTCTAATAGATTTGATGATGTAAAATAAATATTGAACTTCTTAGGATATATGATTTTAAAAAAAGTTTAACGGGACTTTCTTTTATTATAACTATTTTCAAATAACAAAGAAAATGCTAAAATATATGTTAAAATTTAATTGATGTTGTTTCTTATATACACTGTTCAAAACAATTAAAGGATATTGCGGTTTTAGGTGGATCTTTTGTCTGAGAAACTTTTTAGCTAATTGATACGAGGTCGACAGACGTAGTAGGTTATATGAGAATAAATTACACATGTTTGGCAGAAAAAATGCATTTTATTGCGCATTTGTGTATAAAAGGAAAAAAACACAATTTTTGCATTATGAGAAAAAAAGAATAAGAAAAGGTGTTGTCTTTAAAGGAAGTCATTTTCAGTAGGGGGTATGGTTTCCACGCGGCCAGCAACACTGAACATTTTTGAGGCATGGAGTCAATGAGGCTATTAATCAGGAGTTGGGGTATTCTGTCCCACTTTTCCAGAAGAGCTCTTTCCAGTTCTTGGAGAGTTTGTGGGGGTGGTTGGTGGGCAGCAACTCGTCTTCCTAGAGCGTCCCAAACGTGCTCTATTGGATTCATGTCTGGAGAACACGCTGGCCATTTCATTCGTACGATTCTTTCCGTGAAAAGGAAATCCTCCACCAGGTTACCACGATGTGGCCTGCAGTTATCGTCCATTAAAATGAAGTCATCTCCGATTGCTGCAGCGTAAGGGATTACAATAGGTCTGAGGATCTCACCCCTATATCGGCGACCAGTCAGAGGTCCATCTCAAACGATATAGAGGACTGTGCGTCCGTCAATGGAGATGCCATCATACACCAACACTCTCCCACACCAAATCTGACACTGTGGTACACGAACACTGGATTATTCCTACTGCCACGGTCCCTCCAGATGAAAATACGCCTATTATAAGGTGAACAGAAAAACGGGACTCGTCAGAGAAAAGAACATTGCTCCATTCATTTCTCCTCCAGTTCACATGCTCTGTTACCCACTCCCTGAGATCACGAGGATGCCTTGATGTTAGTTTAACACATACCATCGGTTGGCGAGCATACATACTTACACCATGGAGCCAGTTTCCGACAGTCTGAGTTGAAACCGTGGTGTCAGTAGCAGAGCGAAGGTGTTGTTGGAGAAAAGTAGCGTTCATATTTCGGTGTCTCCGAGCCGTTAACACTAAATAACGATCTTCATTGGGCGTTGTTGCCCGTCTACGACCTTGCCCTGTTCTTAGGCCTGCACTTCCAGTCTCCAAAAGCGGTTTCAGATCCTGGAAATCACACTTTGTGACACTCCAATGGCTTGCGCTACTCCGGCTTGAGTTTGTCCCTCTTCTAACCTACCAATAACTCTCCAAGCTTCTGAATCGGTTAAATGACATCGTACTCATCGAAAAAAAGCTGTCATTGAATACCGATCATCCTTGTATTCATTGTCTTTTATTCAGTTGAAAGTCAAATTTCATTCACTGCAGCTGAAGTGACGTTTTTGACGTTGAACTCAAAATTAGCATACTCCACAGTTTGAAAATCAGAAAAATGTTCATTTGTGATTCTCCTCTTCCATTTTCAGCAAAAACATTTCGTCTATATCTTTATTTTATGTAAAACTTATAATATCCTTTAATTGTTTTGAGCAGTGTATTAATAGAATAATTTGAACAGAAACTGAGAAATACTAATATCATTATCGAAATTGTTAACTTATTTGTTTAACTCAACTCAACGTCATTTGAATTTAAATATCAGGATGAAAAGTTACGAAAAGTTAAAAGAAAAGTGTTCACAATTCCTTGAACAATTATTTTGTGTTTATTTTTGTAAGAATTTAATTTTGATTGCCAATTTTATGTTTTTCCTGTCTTAATGTCTGCATTCAAAGCATGTATATACTAATCAGGGTTTAAGATTGGTATATAGAAATGAAATATTCTATATCTGATCTTATGAAAATTGCATTTTAGAGCCCGAAGTTTTAGTTTATCATTACAAACACAGTCAGTTAACATTAATGTGACCACTTGTCAAAAGCCAGAATAATCACCTTTCGCAGATTGGACAACTGCGAGACGTACAGGAGCAGAGTAAATAAGATTCTTGAAGGTGTTCACTAGGATGTTGAGCAATACCGACTCCAGTGTCGTGGCCAGGTTCGTTCGATCACATGGATGAGATTCCATACTACGAATAGTCTGATGAAGATGGTTCCACATATTCTCTATTGAGCTTTAGTCAGGTGAGTTTGATGGTCAAGGGTGAATGATAAACTAATCCCGGTGCTATTCGAACCACGTACGTACACTTTCTGCTGTATAACACTTGGCATTCTCCTGCTGGCCATCATTCTGCTGTGCCATCATTCTGAGGCAAAACAATGCGCATATAGGTATGGACATTGTCTGTAAAGACAGAAGCTTAATTGTATTGATCCATTTTGCCTTTCACAATGATGAGTGAACCCAGAGAATGGCAGGAAGTCATTCCTCAGACCAAAATGCTCCCGCTTCCAGCCTGGATCGCTGTGGTAATAATTACAGAGTGTTTGCTTTCAAAAATTTCAAGTCGTATACGCCAACATCCATCTGTCCGATGGAGCATAAAATGTGATTCATCTGAAAGTTCTACTTGTCACCTGTCTCTAGACGTCTAATTTCAGTACTCGCGTGCAAATTCAAGCCTTCGTTGCTAATGAACAGCAGCCAGCATAAATGCATGAACTAGGCGTCTGCTTCAGCTTCAGACACCGAAAAGTATACTGAACAGTCGTTTGAGAGACACTGTTGGTAGCCCCTTGGTTCATTTTAGTGATCATTTGTTCAACGGTAGCGCGTCTATTGACCAGAACGCATCTTTACTGTCGTCGTTCACCTTTGTTATCCACATGCCTTTGGTGCACCACATTTCCCACGTCACTGACTTTGACTGTCCCATTTTACCATGTACAGTATGCTTTTACTACGACGGCACATGAGCAGTTCACAAACTTAGCTGTTTCGGAGATGTTTCTACCCTTAGTCCGAAGGCCAATGATCATGTTTTTTTGGACGTTGGACAAATCACTCCGTTTCTGCATTACGCCAACAGCTATAATGACTTTCTAAAGCTCTTTACATACATTCAACTGAACTGTGCCTTTTGTGATTGCTTATTTAACGTTGAAAGTATGCGATGGTCGCGTTAATCTGACTGTTCTATGTATATCTGAAAATTATGGTTTCTGTATCAATAGATTTATATGTAATTTCAGTATACGTTTAATATCAATATTTCAGTTTTTAAATTATTTAAAAGTTATTGTAGTTAAAATTTTCAAATAAAAAACAAAAACCCTGTATTGAATTATTTAACTTTTCCTTATTGAAAAGTTGAAGTATTAGTCTTAAATCAAAGACTTTTATATCAATTCGCTTATATCAAAGACTTTTATAAAAGTAAACAATTTAACATTCGCGGTATCTTAACTGATATAATTTAGAATGCAGAAAATGAAATTCCCTATTATGCGTTAAAACCACAGACTTCGTTTGCTCGGTTACATTTGTGTTTTGGACGTTGACCGTAAACTAATGCAGAACATTTACATCATTTTATACCATAATGATCATGCTGTTGAAATTGGCAAATGAAAAGCAATATTTAACGATATTTTGACAATAGTTTTATTTAAAATCGAAAATGTTTTATTTCGTCTTATATTCCTTTCTATTTCTGGCATATTCGAAATCGATGCAAAAAGAAAACAGATATTGATGCTGACTTTTCTGTTGAGATAAGGCTATGTTATTGATGTAAATGTTATTTAATTGATATCGAAATTATAAACTTGCATTCATAAGATCATGGATATATTATTCGGACCCTGTTAGCCTTACCAATGCATAGTGACATTGTTTGGTAAATAGTCTTTCACCTGAGAATTATTTTAAAAGAACTCTTTCATAGAGTTTTCATAAAAGGAAGATCAAGAGGTTGACGTTTTTACAGAAGAATAAATTTTAATTATTATTATTCCCGAAGAACTTTTCATAGATAATGCGTGAGTGGTGTCACATGGAAAGATATCTCCTTGTTACATAGGAAGACATCAGAAAATTCTCGTGTGCCAATGTAGACAGATTTGTTACAGAGAAACCTATCATTCTTCTTTCAACAGTAGCTGGTATGAAAGCTTCTATCTCTAAAGGGAAAGATTTTACTACGAGGCGAGATGGTAAGTCCTACTTGTATATTTATCCACTTTCGACAATATTTGTTTCTTTTGTAGCTATGAATCTGCTGCATTTCGTTATTAATAATTTAAATTAAATTAATAATTCAACTGTCGATTCTTTATCAAGATTAACGGATACAATTGACCTATTTGAAGATTCAGTTTCTGAGGCCTTCACAATATACTTTGAACATGAACCACCATCTGTCACTTTTACCATAAGTATTAAAAAATTAGGAAGATATATATATATATATATATATATATATATATATATATATATATATATATAACCCAGCCTGTGTGAGCATATTTATCTCCACTATATTATCTTCACGCTTTTCCATCCAGTGTGCTTGGATTCGAATTCTTTGAAAAGATGATAAAAGATACCGCGAAATGGACAACTTAACACCCGCTTGCTCTTCATAAATGCCTTCACGAGTCACCAGAGATTTAACCTGAAAATCTGACCTTTCTTCCCGGATTCAATCCATTGCTGAACAACAAGAAATACCTCCTGCATGATTCAGCTCAGGGCTAGGTACAGGGAAGCATGCTCGTGCAATAACACGTGAAGACGACCCAGTATCTAGGAGAAGTTCTCTCCGAGGCACCTTTCAACAGTCTCAGGTTTGTTAGACTGCCCACTATTCGGAGGCAAAGCTTTCTGCTGGCGGAGGGAGGGCTTGAGAAATTCGACACACGAATCACTTTCGAGGAAGGAAAATTTCGCCTTGGAAAACGAAACTTAAAAGAAGGGATGCTGTATTAAGCAGACCTTTTGAATTGGACATACACAGCCCACTCACAAATATTTGCTCTTTGCAGAATCCTCCCCCCCCCTCAGAATATAGCCACTGTAGTGAGAAATTGACTGAGACCCATTTTGATTAAATGTACTGCTTTTATGGATATCGATAGAAGTGGTTTTATTCAAGTAACATTAATTTAGAATTTTTGCTGGCTGAAATTCCCATTCAAATATCTTCATATGTTTGAAAAACACTGAAGCTTTTAAAAATATTTAGTTGTCTCGTCCTTCTAGTTTTTATAAAGGGGTTGTTCTAGTATCTTCCTTTTTCTGGGTTATTCATCTCACTATTTTTATTTAGAGATTTCATTTAATGATTTGCTTACAAGCTCTAATTTTTTCCAGGTTATTTGGTTTTCACCACAGCTTCTGGGGGTCTTGGGCCAGTAAAACCAATGAAAAGTATGCCTCTATGGTTATGTAACACCAAGAAAGCTTTCAGGCTCTGTTTTATCTAATTACCCTCAGCAGACATCCAGATAAACGTGCATGTAGAAAACAAAAGGGTAACAGCGGCTGGAATCCAAAAATAAATATTGACACAAGCTTTGATGTTGGCAATATTGCTCCTTGTGTTTCTCTATAGGGTTCAACCCCAAAACACATCCTCAATAACTAATTACACTTCTGTAGTGCAAATTTGGTACAACAAATATTTTGCTGAGAATTATCAACTCCTTAATAAAATTATAAATTTTCCATTGGTAATATTTATACTTTTATTTTTTAATAAAGATTTAAACTTTCATCCCCTAAAGGAATCTATTCAAATAACAAGACTTTCACGCAGTTATGCTTGACAAAAATCTTTCATTCAACTTATTATTTAATTTAAGATGTAAATTTACTTATTCTATAAAAAGTAAAAGCACTAAAACGTATCATAAATTATAAAATTTTATTGTGAAGTAAATTATCTAGGAAGAATATTTATTACTTGATTTCTTTCAGTGGATGAAATTAATGCTAGTCTTAATTACTTGATCAAAAATAATTACAGTGACCTTACTAATTCGGTCTGGAAAATCTGTCCGGACAGGTTACTCGAAAATAAAAATTATGAATCCATTTTAAAATATAATTAATGATACGTAAGTGAAATTACCTTTAAAATGTGCGTAAAGCAACTTTTAGATGGATGCAACTATTGAAATTAATACTTTTAGTTTTTTATAATTACTTAAATTAATACTTTATACAAATGTTTGCGTTAGCATTCGTATACAAAAAAGGATTAAAAATTATTTTATACGTATTCCACTTAACTTCATTTTATTTCGCATGGGTATGTTTTTATCATGCGAATAGGTGTTCGTTAAAAAATTTATATTGAAAATTTATAATAAAGTTTTTAAATATATGTTGATAAAATTCGAAGATATTTTAAAAACTTTTAGATAAACTGTATATCAAAACTAGTAAGGACCAGATAAACGACATTTCCTTGTATTTATAATATTTTGATTCGTATTTGTACTTTGACAATGAGGTTGACAACAGGCACGATGAAACAAACCTCGCGAGATTTCGAAATGAACACACTAGTGTACAACGTCATATGACGAACAACAAATGATACACCCTGTGTCCAAAATGCAATGGGACTCAAGTTACTCCAGTTCTCAGTTTGGTTCCATCAGTTAGTTCTCTTCAATTTCCATCAGTTAAAATAAAGGCCAGCTGTTCTCGAGACTTGAGGCTGTACTCCATTGTTTGAAGACGTTCTGGTTCATGGACCAGATTTGATGCAACTGTCAACCAGGAAGGATAAACCACAAACACACAACACACTTTGACAACAGTATATAAGGAGAATAATGTATATCACTCCTTTTCTCATAAACTGCAACTAGAAACTAAAGTGCTCAAGGAAGTCCTTATAAAATTGGGCAATTTAAATACGCTGATGGCCGCCGTAAATGCAACCCCTTGCAGGAAGCATGCAAATAACATGAAATTTACAACATGCATTAGTGGAGGTGAGATATGCTAATGGTTAGAGTTTCAGCGCAGACGCACGCACAACACGCGTACCTGTGCCACCACTTCAAAGCGCTATTTAATGCTTGGAGATTTAGACGATTTCAAGTTCGGCAATTGTGTTTTCCTTGTTTTTTTTTTTTTTTTTTTTTTTTTTTTAAACTATCAATTATGCCTCGTAGAAAATAGGGATAATTTTTTGATCAAGTATACGAGTTCGACAGAGTAAGGATAGTGGCCTACCGAGATTGTGGATTATCTTTCAAGGAAATCGGTAGTCATGCTAGACGAAACCAAACAATTGTAATGCGGATATGTGATCGTTGGATGCAGGAAGTTAGGACGGACCGACACGTTCCATGGCATCCACCATAGTGCACCACTTTACGGGATGCGCAAATTATGTGCATGACAATGACGGATCACTCAACCACATCACGAACCATAGCACAGCATATTCGGTCTGTAAAGCATCAACCAGTGTCTGTGCGTACCATTCGACGCCATTTATAGCATAATGGTCTGTCCGCAAGACGTCCATTGTTTCGTCTTCTCTTCACGCAGAACCACAGACGTCTCCGCAGCCAATGGTGCGATGAAGGAAGGATGTCGACGGCAGAATAGAATGAAATTGTCTTTACTTACAGGTCACGCTTCTGTCTGCAACACCACGAAGGTCATGTTCAAATCTGGAGACTCAATGGCGAGAGGATATTGAACACAGCTGTGTTATGCACCACTACATTGGTCTTGCACGGGGTATTATGGTATGAGGAGGCATTGTATATCACTCTCGCACTCCTCTTGAACACATTCTCGTACTTTACACAGCCAGCACTAGATTTTTGAGGTATTAGAACCAGTTGTCCTTCCTTACCTTCAGGGCTTGCCCACAGCCATATTTCAAAAGAATAATGCACGACAACACGTGACATGCATTGTCCAAGAGTTCTTCGTCAATCGCCAGTTTGAATTTCTTCCCTGGTTGGCTCACTCTCACGATCTTACACTGATCGAATATATGTGGTTTATGTGGCTCAACGATTGACTCTGATTACATTCCCAGCTGCCGCACCAGATCAACTTTGGCAACGTGTGGAAGCTACTTGGTTTACTGTACCCCTAGAACACATCAAATGTCTCTTTGAATCAATACCGAGGAGTGTGGCAACGGTGATCTCCAACTATGGCGGTTATTCTGGCTACAGATTTTGGCAAGAATGACACTTCACAGAAGTCTATATATTTAATTATTTGATACTTGGTCAACATATTATCTGCAAAATAAATTTTGCTGTGATATCTCTTGTCTTTTTTGGTGTTGCAATTTGGGTGGCCAGCGTTGTACAAATGAATTCTTCAGCTCCTCAAGAATTAAAATCTGTCATTAAAAATAACTTGAGACTTTAATTCGCTCTCATCATGTATTGATTTATCAAGGCAAATAGAAAAATTAACTTTTAATTTCATTTTCCTTCTAAAACAATACACAATACAAAAGACTGAAAAATTAAAGGCATTTTATATAATTTTAGAAATTAAAGGAGATTCCAGAAAAAATTGGCAGCTTACTCACTTCCGGGCCTTTGTAAGGAGTCCCTTTTACAATTTCTGGGGAAGCGTAAAGAGGACTCCCACAAAATGTACTCATTCGTCTCCTATCGTCAAAGATATTTGATAATCCAAAGTCTGCAATCTGAAATTATTTAATAGCATTAAAAATTTAATATTAAAAAGTTTTGTAAAAATTTAATAATATAATTTTTAGTGTAATATTAAAAATATATAAAATTAAACAAGAGGTGAAAAGCCTACTGTCTTAAGATTTATTGTGACCACAAGGATCTCCTTAGACTACTTCTAAGTTTTACAAAACAAGAGTACTTTTATTTTCACTTCAGTAGAGTGTTTCCTATTTTTCTATATTTAATTTTGAAACAATTAACTTATATATTATTTCACACGTAATAAATAATTTTTTTATCCGTTGTCAAATAATTTTGTAATTACAATACTTTTTCGAAATACTCACTAATTATATATTTCAAAACTATTGTAATTTTTAAAAATTAAAAAATTATGACATTCTGTAATTTTTACAAAAGAATGCCGATTTTAATGTGTTACCAATCGAATATTTTAATTTCCTGTCACACACACACACACAAAGTATATGTATGCTTTATGAAGTAAGACCTCACCTACCCAATCCATACAGTTGATGAAGGCGCACTCATGAGCTGAATATCAAAGTAAGTTCTTTGATATTCAGCTCATGAGTGCTATTCCCTCTACAGGCGAGAATGCTTGTAGTAGTTTAAAATATCAACTTTTAACTGTAGATCCTGTCGAATTGCACATATGGAGCCTCAGAAGGAAAATAAAACCTAACACGTAATATAAAGCTTCTAAATCTCTAGTTTAAATTAAATTCTTATAAAAAATATCTGAGATAAAAAGAGTAATTTATTTGGCGGAACTGAAATATATACAGTAAATGCTCCTTATTTGCGCTTCCTTCATTCACGTTTTCACTATTCGCGGATTAAAGAAATGGAACCCAAAATGTGACCACAACTAAAAATTTCTTTATTCGTGGATCTAATAGGTACATACATAATAACAAAAGGATTCCAGTAGGTATATAACCCAATATCCTTTGTGAATGCCGTCAAATGGTAAAAAAGATCTAAAATTAAAAAAGTAAAATAGATCTTATTGCAACTTTGCTTAAAGTATGTGGTTAAGTGATATCGCCGAAGACATTGACATAAGCCGTCTACACCGCCATCGGTGTTTTTGAGAATGTAAACACACAGAATGAAAACAACCTTATTACTCAATGAATAAAGTATATTTTTAAATGTTGCTGCTCCGTTCTGTGGTAAAAGCCGCTTTGCGTGTTTTACTGTTTCACCTTTCACATTTGCTACAAAAATTGTGATCAAGTAACACGTTTCTACCGCTCTTTTTCTAATTTATAATGCCAACTAAAAAGAATGAGAAACGAGTTTCGACACGAAAAAAATCTGTGATACTGCTTAAAGTGTAAATAGAAATGATTGATTGCTTACGCCTTGGAGAATCATTTCCATCCATATCACGCTCATTCAATGTCAACAAATCAACTGTACGATCGATAAAAAAAATTCGAAGATAAAATAAGATCGTCTGTAGCTTCAACTTCACTGTCAGGGAAAATTGTTCGTCAATCGAAAAAATGGAAGTGGCATTGTCATTATGGATCGAAGAACGCAACCAAGAAAGGGTGCCCCTGAGTGGCCCGGGAGAGAGCAAAGCATCTTTACGCTCATTTTAAAGAACCTAATGGTAGTTGTAGTGGTGAATGCACAGAAGGAGGATTTCAAGCATCCTAAGGTTAGTTCAATAAATTTAAGGTGAGACAAAATTTGCATAACATTAAAATCGTTGGAGAAGCAGCATCTGCAGACACTGCTGCAGCAGAACGATATTCAGAAGAATTTGCAAACCTAGTAGCTGATGGAGGATACAAACCTGATCAAGTATTTAATAAAGACGAAACTGCACTGTTTTGGAAGAGAATGCTAAACAAAACATTCATTTCTAAAAGTGAAAAGTCTGCTCCTGGATTTAAGGCAGCAAAGGATGGAGTTACAGTGTTGCTATAATCTAATGCATCTGGAGATTGTGCCATTAAACCACTGGTGCTTTACAGATCGTTTAATCTTTGGGCTTTAAAAAATAAAAACAAGGATAACCTGTCAGTGTTTTGGCGTGCTAATAAGAAAGCGTGGGTTACAAGCTCAGTTGTTTGTGACTGGTTCCGGAATTGTTTTGCTTCTGAAGTTGAAACTTGTTTTTAAAAAAAAAACAGAATTTAGACTTTAAAGCCCTTCTAGTTTTGGACAATGCACCAGGTCATCCTCGCGAACTTGAAACTATAAATCCAAATATAAAAGTGAAATTTTTACCTCCCAATACGACGGCTTTGCTTCAACCTATGAACCAAGGAATAATCCAGGCCTGTAAGCTCTATTACATTAGACGAAACTTAAAAGTTATATTGGATAATATGGAATGTAATGCTGATATGAATGTTATGGAATGCTGGAAGAAATTTGACATAGCAAAACGCATCGTAAGCATAAAAGAATCATTGGAAAAACTGAAGCCACACACATTGAAGTCATATTGGAAAAAACTATGGCCTGCTTTGACTACGGAAAATGACGAATAATCTGTGAAAGTTCAAACTTTGACTGCAGACTTAGCCGGAATCACTAATGGAATAGGACGAGATGGGTTCGAACAGATAGAATCAAGTGGCATTCAGGAATTGCTTGAATCGCAAGATGAAGATTTCACTGAAACCGACTTGGAGGAAATGTTAAACTCACAGCTCATCGAAGAAGAGACTTCAACAAGCTCTGGAAACGGGACATTTAATTTGAAAAATCTTAGTGAAGGTTTAATAATGGCAAATGAGCTTTGCGATTTCTTTATGAACATTGATCCGCCTATGGAACGAAGTCTTATTTTTAAGAGACAAATTGCTAATGCAACTGCTGCGTATCAGTCTGAATCGTAGGAGCTTTTAAAAATTACCAAGCAAGAGAAAATTACAAAATTCTTCAAACCATTGCCTAAGCCTATAGATAATTAATCAAAATGTTCAAAAATTTCAGTTCAATTGATTTTTTATATATTTGTTTCTTTTATTTTGTCCCCTAGGAACGTATCCCCGATAATTCCATATAAATTACCATTCCGTATTCATGGTTTCTGTATTCGCGGCATATTTATGGAAGCTCGCGAATAAAGAGCTTTGATTGTATTGATTCGTTTCTAGAGATTTGTGTGGAAAATGTTTTTAGGAAACTTGAATAGATTATGTTAAGGATTTTAGAAATGTCTGCATCGATTGTTGAATATTGAAAATTTTAATAGATTTTATAATAATAAGAAATAACACATAGAAAAATTGAATATATTTTGCTTGTAACTTTTAGATTATGACTCTTATGCCAATGAATTTGGATATTTTGTTGTTATAAGTTCGATAATTTAATTTGGTTTATTTGTTATTTTTTATATGTTATTTAAAATTATTTGAATTACAAATTAAATCTACTTAGTGAGATTAGAAGCGGGCGACCTCATGGATCTCATCTGATTTCAGATCAGAGGGAAGAAGACAAATAAAATATTTGTGATTTTTCATCTTTTTGAAATATGTATACAAAAAAATTATTTATGTCTTTATTCGCATTTAATTAGCTTTAAGAATTCAATTGAAGAGTTTATATTTCGTTGATAATCGAAGTTTAAAATATATAGTGGTCTCTATGTCCTACACAGAAAAGGAATACGACTGGTAGTTGAAGGAAAATTTTTTCATTATAAGAGAATTGATGCAATATTTCATAAATTCATCATGTTTGTACACAAATAATTAATTAAAAGGATTTACCTATTGTTATACTCTATTCAAATTACTTTTTCTAGTAAAGTTAAAAAAAAAAGACTTAATATGTAAAGAAAGGTCGTAAGGTAAAGACAAAAAATTAAATCAAGGTCTGTATGAAAAGTAATACAAGAGTTCGAATGCAGAGTACACCTTTTGAAAAATATATTTTATATAGATATTGAAATGATAACTTAAATTGTGTGTGTGTAAGGGGTTTCACTTATGAATTCTATTAATATTAATATTAAACTATAGGATGTTGAATACGACTAATGCTAAATTAAAAACATTAGTTTATGATTACAACTGAAATAACAGTATTTTACAAAAATGAATTGTAATTAAATTCTTATTTGTAAAAAAGCTACTTTTCAGATTACAGTAATACAAAAATAATGTTATTACAAACATAAAAAAAATGAGAGAAATATACCAATAATAAAAATGTTTTATTCGTGCAATTTCAATCCATTCAATTTTGCGCTTTTCGATTAATTTGACAAAAATTAAATTTTCGAAATTTTTATATTTTTATGTGGTTGTTGCGACTGTTTAAATTTCACACATCAATAATGAAAACATTTGGCACGAATGATACAGTTATTCATGAATACAAACATTTTGAGAAAAAATTAATTATAGATAAACTCATAGCATTAAGAATAAAATTACTTTTTTATTCTTAATGCTATGAGTCTTAAGTATCAGAATTTTGCTTTATTCTGATGCTTAAAACTCATAGCATATTAAGTTAATTTATCAAAATTTTGCTTTTAGCTACGATATTGTATTTTTAAATTATATTCTAGATAATGTTAGTGCATTTTGATATTATGTTTATATATAAATTATGAAACTAAAGTTTAATTACTTGCATATGGATATTTATACTGTATTTTCGTTGAATTTGATGGGTTGGTTTTCATTAGATTCCCAAAAATGTTGTCAATACACTGTTGCTGCGCGAATAGCCATTAACTAAAAAGCGAAAATGAGTCTGCCAACATTCATTACTTCCCTTATTGCTGAGAATCCATCCGCCTTTTGAATGTCTATTTCTGAGCTTGATCATTTCTCATTACACCAATCAGGAAGATTAAATCCTTCTTCAGCTTCGTCTAGATACGAAAGCAATCCTTTTACCCGCCAACTTTTCCCAGTTCAATAATTTTAAAAGTATTATTTTAAAAATTATTATTGCACACTAGGCTATTAATAACAGAATGCTTTACAGTGTTGATTACAGGGGTAAATTTTAAAGATTACTATTACGACTAACATTATTGAAAATTACAAGATAAACAAGACAATTCTTGACATTTTTAATGACCCAAAAGAACATGACCTATAGAAAGCGTAATCTATTGTTAGTCCTCGAAGTAATCACCATCGGCATTCAGCACCTTCTGCCAAAGTGTCTCCAGCTGTGCAATTTCCTTGAAGTAAAACTCAGAAGTTTCGGATGCAAAGAAATTCATGAGTGATTGGCGCAAGTCTGCTTTATTGGTGAAGGAATTTCCATGAAGATGGTTGTCCAGGAAATGGAAGAGGTGGATATCTGATGGTGCAAGGTCAGGTGAATAAGGAAGATGGCACAAAGTCTCCCGACCAAGTCACTGTGTAGTATTCCTGGCATCCTTCGCTAAAAGCGGCCTCGCGTTCTCGGCCAAGAACAATAGACCCTTGCGATTAACCAGTGCTGACTCCTCCGTTGTCCGATTGCTGCGAGAGCCCCGTTGGTAACCACTTGATTCCCAGCTTCATCCTAGAGGAACTAAACTCCCGGCCTGAATTGGCGAAACCAATGACTTGCTGTACGTTCTTTCACAGCACTGTCCCCAAATGCTTGACATATTCGGTGACTTGATGCAACAGCTAATAAGCGCACTTGAAAGTCGGAAAGCAAACAACAGCCAACAAATTCCTTCGACATGTCCATTTCTCGTCGCTACTGTATTAGTTACGATAGATGAATGTGTGTGGTGGATCTGCTTTTGTATAACCACTGATATCCCTACTCTCGACTGACCAGTGTCTCAACCATGTAATACACTAATTTTCATAGTATACTTATTCTGATTTCATTCAATGGCAATGAGAAAAAGGCAATAGCTTTATTGTTTGCCTTGTACAAGTATCCGAATATAATTATCCTACATCTAATTTTTTTACTATTCTACATTGGATATCCCGTGTTCAGAATCTGCTTAATGTAAGTGTAAAGAAATTTCTGTAGAATATCCATTACTTACATTTAACAGATATTTTGTAGAAAATGATGTGTGTCGTTTAAATAAGAATCCTGTTCGTAACGAAAAGGGTGTCACTGACAATGTGATTCTCCTTTTAATAGGTTCCTACAAATCACAAGAGAATACTAGTGCGCTGCTATTCTTATATACAAATAAGAATCCTTGGTTTTGCTGCACTAACATTTATTGCACTTGGACCTCTGTTTAATATGCAATTTTTCAGACATATTTTGTCACTTGCAAACAGATTCCGGTTGTTCTAAAATTAAAACCGGCTAAAATGAAAATAAAAATACTACCTTCATTTTCTAATCTTTACTTTAATATATTTTTATTTTATTAAGTATTGCATTTTTTATACTGACTGTATTGACACCCAGTGACGAATTACTTAACAGTTCGATATCCCTTGATTATTGTTTTCCAGGAAATTTCCCAAACAAGACTTCGTACCCCCTTCCCTGACTGACGTGAAAGCAGAACCTTTGTTCAACTGACTAGGTATACATATAGGACTGAACCTATAAACTTACATTCTGAAGAATATTATTTATAAAACCCTTTTAGCCTTATACTATCTATATATGATCCCTTACTTTTCCTCATTTTACTTAACCGTCGTAAATAGGAAAATTAAATATCTTCTTTAAGCTTAGATAATTTTATCTCAAAGCAGTAAAAACATCTTGAAATAAATGTTTTTTCTTTCATTTTTGAATATGTATAATTCCTTAAATTAATTGAAACTTTTTTCGAATATTTGATATTATTTTTTTACTTTTGTGAGCTCTATTTTTAGCTGTAGTGACATTATAGAATTTTTAATAACTTTTTATTTGTTGCCGAGAAATATTTTTCAGAAAATAAAATTTATATGAAAAATCAAGCAATAACCGTAAAAAAAAAAGGATTTTTTACTCAACTGAGATACAAAAGGAAGGGATCAAATCCAAATGTACGAGCTAACACAACATTCGTCCTTGATTTTTGCGAGTTCTTAAAACTTACAGAAAGGTTATTATTGCAAAAGGATATTTTGTAATCCTTAATCTTCTTTGGTGGAGCAGATTTGTTGGAATACTACATTACAGAGTTCTTCCAAACTGCTTCTAAGCCCAACTGGGAGAAATTGGATCGCAAAAAATGGAGATATATTTATCTTGTGAAATTCGTCCTTAGGAAGTCACTGAGAACAAACAGAAACAATTGCTGACAGTAATAGAATTAGTCACTCTTGAAGGAACTGGCAAAAATTTAAACCAGAATACCTTTAAAAAACTTTTATAAAGGAAAGTCTTGAGATTCGTGAGACGAGCTAAGGCAACTGCCAAATCACTTGGATGAAATTCAGGTACCGAGAGAAAAAAACAAATGAAAATGTCTCCTCGTCAGCAAATGCTCATCGTTCTCCTCCTAATTCACGCCCTGTGTTTCCTGTTTTCCTACAAAAGTCTCAATCATTAAAATTTATTCAAAATCATACAGCTTATTTTGTGCACTGAGTGTAACAGAGGCTCATAAATTTTCTTCCGCGCATTTTCTTTTTTCATTTTTATACACTGGAACGGAATGAGAATGGCTCGGTGACCTGTACCAGAGAGCAGTTCCAAGCTCTTCAGTTTTAACACCTTAAGTTCAAAGTTATTCCATGAAGTGTTAGACATTCGTAGCCTTACTGGAGAACTTGCCTCGAACTTAGGACAATCTTAAAGAATTGCCAAGAAGCAAAACATTCTGAAGCACTCCCGTTGATAGATAAACTTTTACAAAGCATCAGCTATTTCTTGCTCTTCAAAAGTGTTTTGGATCGACATTTTACTCTAGAAAGATCTTACCAGGTCATGAAGCACCAATTATTTCTTACAGTGTGAATTCCTAGTTTTGAACCGTTGTTAATAAGTAA
This sequence comes from Latrodectus hesperus, assembly GCA_037975125.1. NCBI lineage: Eukaryota > Metazoa > Arthropoda > Arachnida > Araneae > Theridiidae > Latrodectus > Latrodectus hesperus. The sequence goes on from CM075859.1 coordinate 4,191,081, forward strand.
TAAGACTAGCTCTTTCTAGACCCAACCAGAGATTAATTAGTTCTTAGTTTCTTTCTATTGTTTGCTGTCGAATATTTATGACGAGAAAGGCAATTGAGATATCTCACATGAACATTGTTAAAGATTATGAAGTGGTTTGCTTTGTTGTATTGAGACTTATATGGTCGGCCTACAAAATGTGATGGACATCAACTATTTCTAACGTTGGTATCAAACTTTTTGAAAACCTCATTCACAATATTCTCTCGGAATATTTTATTTGCATATAACTGAATATTCTTTCCATTACCTACGAGAAAGCACATTTATTTATCTGGAATGAATAAATACAGAGTTTTTCAAAAAGCCTCCATAGCTCTTCGATGTTTAAAATCCATCCATACTTGAATTCAATGTTTTAAAGCTGAAATACATGATATTTGTACCATAGATTCCACGAGTCTAAATATCCATCGATTTTGATGTCACACAAGAGAACACTGAGAGAGAGAGAGATTTTTTCTGCATATTGTGGTTACCGTTTTCTCATTTCATCAATTAGTATCTCTTTCAAAATAGGTGACTGTGTTCTCGATAAAACGGAAATATTTTATAACAGTAGAGAAAATAAGGGGAAAATTCATATTTGTATAATTATTTATGATATTAGTTATGTTTATGATGTTAGTTTATGTTGAGCTCTTTGAATTTTCTAAGACGTTAAAATTATTTTCAAATAATATCATAATCTACTTTTTAGATATTTTCTTATTAATGTAAATTAAATAAACTGAATATGTAATAATTATTTTATTAAAATAAACTCTAATATTCCTATCAAAATGTTGTGATCAATTTGAGTTGCATATTTTGAGTGTAACGAAGAATCACCTCCAAATAAAAGGAAAATGATTTAAAATATAGATGAAAAACACAAATGAAGTTTTTGAAGTATATAATAAAAAAGAAATTTTTTTATTCTAATTTATTCTTTGTCACATTAATCTATCATTTTTGACATTTTTACGCGTTGTTGTGATAGAGATTACATTCAATAATTAACATAATAAAAGAGATTAAATTAAATAGTTGCATTTCAAATAAAAAAAGATTACCTGAGCATTTCCTTCTTCATCTAACAGTATATTTTCTAATTTTAAATCTCTGTGACATATTTGATTCTGAAAGAGAGATATCGATCAAGTACAGAAGAGCAAAGTGTACATTAATTAAACTACAAAATATATTGTTAGATTATTTAAGAATTACACTTTAAACAATATTGTTAAGTCAGGAGATGATATTTAATTGGTTAAATAAAACAAAATCTTCAACTGAAAACCATCGACAAGGTTCACCATAAAAACTAAATAATACATTTTATCAAATAAAAACAGACTCTATTAACTATATTATTTAAATTATCTTGAATACGTTTTCGGAATAAAACAGAGCCAGTTTTCTCTGAAAATTATTCATTAAAACAAATACAAATACAGAGGACAACGCTGGAGAGAGTAACAAAATCTACACAAAACTGTACAATAAAGTCAGATGCAGCTCACTTCATGACAGCTGCAGTTCATCGATTTGTTTTCTGTTATTCTTGAGTACTTTCTACGTCTGATGAAATAGTTACGTTACAATATATATTTATATTTTAAAACTCGTATAAAATTCTAAATCTCTGTTTATTGTACGAAAGAATATCGAAAATCAATTTGTGCAAAATGTGAAAAAAAAACAACTTTCACTTACAAAAATTACCCCCAACCCCAGCCTGTAAAGAGAATGAAGTAAAAATGGTCAAAGAAAAATCAGCCACAACTTTTTAATTATTTTTTTACTGCTTCTAAATATATAAGAATGTGTTTTCATTGAATTAAAAAAATATTCACATTTTTCTTGAAATGAATCTCGTTTATTCTAAAAATGTAAGACGTAAATGTATAAAATTCTTCTAATGAAAGCTCAATAATTCGACGTAAAATATTAGTTACATGTAATAAAAGTATGAAAATTAAGTTCATTTCTAAAAATACCATTTTAATATCGATATCAAGAATATATTTGCTTAATAGTACATATAAAATAGTAATCACATATATTTATTAATAAGAACTTTTTATTAATCATTCAATAAGATTGTAAAAAAATGTTAGAATATTATTGTCAATATCTATTTTATTTTCTCCTGCCTCTAAATTGAGCATAAGCTTGAAAATTGCTTTAAATCGCTTTCAGTTGTTTTTATTGTGTGCATTAGATTATAATAGATTTTCATAGAATTCACCACAGATATATGTAGAATTCACCAGAGTATACTGTTGAAGCATTCCTTTCATTTTATCGAGTAAGTATACAAATTGGTAGGCAATCGGACTCAGTATACAAAATGGTATACAATAAAATAATACTAGAAACATAATAAAATTGTAAATATTCTTAAGAAAAATATATATCAAGGGCATTTAAAACTTTGCCTTGATTTTCAGCTTAATCAAGTTTTGAATTTTTGTGATCAACTTAGGTATCAAAATTAACCTAATAAAATTATTTTTTACGTAATTTTGCTTTTTAACAAACATAACTATAAAATATAAAAATTTTTTTAAAGTTTATTGTAAGAAGAAAGCTTTTCATTTTTATATGGTTTTCTTGAAAAAATGGTGCAAAAAATTACTGTTCTATATTTTGATTTATTAGAAGATTATAAAGACATAAACAAATAAAATTATTCTAAGTAATGTTTTCTAAATCCAAATAACCAATTGAAAAAGTTCTCTGGAAGAATGGACGATAAATATCTTCAGAGCAATGAGTAGGAGGAGCATGCGCATCCATGAGCAATTCCTCCCACAAAGAAATAATAAAATTTCTTAGTTTTCCATTTTTTCCCGAAACAATAGATTTGCGTTATCAAAAACTTTTATTACAGTATCCATTTTAAAATAGGAGGTGTAATTTTAAATTTGATATTTTGATCAAAAATTACTTAATATGTTCAAAACATTTTTAAATTAAACTATTTTTAAATAATAATAAAATGTAAATTAGTATTTTCCACAAACTGTAATGCATGTGATGAGTAATTAAAGCATTCTATTGAATTCTTTATTTATACAATATAATGATATGTGTTGTTTTTGTTTCAATGGATTACTTTTCTGCTTCTGTTTCCGGTCTGATTCAAAAGGAACAGGTTTTGGATACCAGAACCGCTCGAGTGAGCCACCGTGGAGTCGATCAAGGTTCTCTGCTGAAGAATTCCCACCAGCTGAAGGCACTTGCACTGAAAATCATCACCACCTTCTGCTCGATTCAGACGGAGCATTTTCCCCATCAGCAAATAATTTTTTAAAATCTTTTCACAACAAATTAATAATTGGAATACGTGAAAATTGTTTTATTTAATAGAAGCATTGAGATAACATACTACTGCCGAAAATTCCATTAAAATATTAAGTGTCTATCAATCGTCTTTAGAAAATTCCTTTCATAGTCATTTAACTGCATCGTACTCTTAAATGTACTTTATATTAAAAAAAACTAAATTATTCTATACTTTAATTTATATATATATATATATATATATATATATATTATATATATATATATATATATATATATATATACCGGGTGGCAATAATTAAACTGACAGTGCTCACAGTGTTCTGTAGCGCAATCTATTTGCGAGAATGACGCCACATTTTGTAGGAAAAATAAACAAGACGGGAGACAAAAATGCGTAAAAAATAATTAGTTCCAAAAGTCACCGCTAGGAGCATATTTGGCGCTGTGTAATAGAAAACTAGAGTGTAAACAAATGCAAAATTAATACGGAATAAAATTACCTTTTATTAGACACATTTTCTGATGTAGTTTAAGTGCAATATGGGCAACACTTTTAAAAAAGCGTAAAATTTACATCAACACCGATAAAGTCTCGTGATCTTGAATATCACGTACGCTGAGCAGAAGAAGCTCTTTATTCCATCCATTGGCACAGTGCCAGCTGCTTGGGTTTTAAAAAGTAATGTGTTAAATTTCGAATCAATTGGATTGAAAGTTTATGTGCAATGTTTCCTTATTCAGTCGAGCGTGCGTTACTGGTCAGATTCTTTTACCTTTACCAGTGCAACGCGAAAAAAATGCGTAAAGGTAACGGTTCTGTGTCAGTTAATGGGCTAAAAGCAATAGTTGCGAAAAGCAATAGTTTGAGAAAAGCAATAGTTTGAGAAAACAGGTTCTCTGAAGGTTCAGTCAGGCAGAGGACGAAAACCTGTACCACAGGATACAATCAAAGCAGTTGCCATGGCGATTGTCGAAAGAGGACCAGACAATATTGCTGCCACCTCTAGCGCTTGTGGAGTAGCTCGGAATATGGATATGCCTTACAGTACGGTATGGAAAATCTTACGAAAGATTATCAACTTCTATCCGTTCAAGATCAGCCGTGTACAGGAGTTACTGTACCCCGACCATGATAAGCGATTGACATTTGCTCGCACCTTTCTTGCCAAAATGGAGGTGGATGATGCTTGGCCGTGGAAAATCTTATGGGGAGACGAGGCCCACTTTTACCTGAATGGAACTGTGAATATATAGAACTGCCGAATTCGGGGTGGCAAATCACCACATGCAATCTCAACAGTTCCCTTACATTCACCAAAGGTAACTGTTTGGTGTGGGTTCATAGCTGAATTTATCATAGGTCCATTCTTCTATGAGAACATTACCCCGACAGGACCGGAAACCTGTTCTGTTACCGGAGAGAAATATCGCCACATGTTGAACAGCTTTGTCATTCCGGCACTTCAGCAAAGACAATGCCTGGGGGAAATCATTTTCATGCAAGATGGAGCCCCTCCATACGTTGCTGTACGAGTGCAACAGATGCTACGACAGAAATTCACATCAGAAAGAATCATTAGCCGCTACTTTCCAACTGTGTGGCCACCTCAGTCGCCTGATCTTACCCCATGCGACTTCTGGCTATGGAGTTATCTCAAGTCCAAGGTCTATCAAGGAGTGGTCCACGATCTGGCTACGTTGAAGGATAACATATCACGGAGTGTACGGGATATTCCTGCAGACATGTTACTTTTTGCTGTTGTGCATACTGTGCACAGAATGCAATATGTGATCCACAACAACAGCAGCCACATAGAACTTCATTTGAATGCTAAATAAAAGGTAATTTCCGTATTGATTTGCATTTGTTAACACTCTATTTCCTATTACACAGCGCCAAATATTTTCCTAGCGGTGACTTTTGGAACAAATTTGTTTTTTTGCGGAATCTTTCGTCCCCCGTCTTGTTTAATCTTCCTCCAAAATGTGGAATCATTCTCGCAAATAGATCGCGCTATAGAACACTGTTAGCACTGTCAGTTTAATTATGGCCACCCAATATATATATATATATATATATATATATATATATATATATATGTTATGTATACCATAAATTGAATCCATTCTCCAAATGCTTAGATTTGTTATATTTTGCGACTCTGTGAAGCAATGTAAAACGTGCTAACTTATGACAGGTGTTCTACTTGGCATTTTTAGGAGGATCGAAGCTCTTCCTTACTCCGTGAGAGTCGAAACATCTAAAATGGAGGGGAAAAAAATCCTTTAATATTCCTTAAATATCTAAGAATGTTTCTTTATTTAATTTCTTCAATTCTTTATAAAGCGAGTTCCTCCTATTTCGAGCGTGATGTCTTTCTTCGAAAGCACAATTAAGATGTAAAATTAAATAAGCCAACGATCTTCTGTGAGCTCCGTTTCTTGGTTGCGTTCCAAATTTTGAGCATTGCAAATGAATGTAGGCAATGATGTCGTCGTTGTGAATGTTTTTAAGTTTACTGTGTTTGTCATTTTTTTATGCTGATTCTTAACCTGGTTTGAAAGTCGCCATGAATATTTTCAGCATTATTTTGAGCATAGAACTTTTAAGCTAATTAAATTGGGTGACATATGGGATACTTGCAGCAATATATTAACGCACAGAGTAAATTTTAGGAAAAAAAGCGAAGATCCATATATAAATTGAACTTGTGAATTTTGTAGAAGAGTGCATGCCTTATGAATTGGCTGATAAGAAATAATCTTTTCAAAAACAAAGAATTCAGTTACTAAAGATGCGTCTGATTTATTTCAATACATTTCTAACATATTCCTGCCGAATGAAGTCAAATAACGCAGTCCGTTGAAAAATTAAACACTGTCAGATGATGTGAAGTTGGCATCTTACCTAATATCCTCCTCCCTACATCACAAAGGCAGTTAACCTCATAGAGCATTCAAAATGTATAGGACCTCTCAGTACAATGGCCATCGTCTATCCCAAATATTGATGTATTTTTAGTGTATAACAATGTATTTTTTATTAATTAATTAATTAATTAATTCATTGTCGTGTGCCAGGTAGGCTGGCAATATGGGGTGCGCTGCTCCACTTTTTCAACTGAACGTAATTTTGTGTGGAGTCCGACTTCCTCAGTACATACATGCCATAAAGACCCGTTTATAGGGTAGGCAACCATTCACACCTCATGCATACAAGGAAAAAAACAAAGATAAGATAGATAGAGAGAGAAAGTACATCCATGCCCAAACCGGGATTCGAATCCAGGACCTCCTTTTCCGCAGTCAGGCACTGTGACTACTAGACAAGTTGGTCGGCAACAATGTATTTTTAATAGGCATTTTATTTGCATATTTACAATATACTGAAACTGTATAGCAAAATATTGGCCACAATTTAGGATTTGAGACGCACTCAGAGCCAAAGTTAAGAGAAGCGGTCAACAACTGAGTCTTTCACATAAAAGACATAACAATCGGCTAGATGCATTTATAGACATTTTCACGAGACATCATTTGCTGGGAAGTGTAGAACTGGATTAGTACATTCGGGTTATAGACATCATTAGTTTCTCTTTAGTCTCTTGTGAAGTATTTCTTAAACATAACATTTTTTCCATGACGTTTTATTTTATTTGTTAATTATTTTAATAGTTAACTTGTTTTTAAAAATATCAACAATAATTTTGTGTCGTATATAGTTTATACAGCAATAATTTTCGTTTAACTAGTTTACAGTCTTTTTTTCAAGAAATTTTTATTTTTATTTGAAACTATTATTCCCAGAAATTTTTTGACACATTTAAACTTAGAAACTTCTATTTCCCTTTAGTTATCTCAGAAATCAGCGAACGTGAACTAGATCATGGTCGTTATAGTATTTCTTATAGTATTAGTCCAAGTCATTGACTTTTCAATCAGTTTCATACTGATTGAAAAACCAAATCTTTTTCCAATCAGTGAATTTTCTTCCATAATAACAAACCGACCAATCACGTGGTTTTATTTTAATGTAGATAATCAGAATAGCTAGTTTAGTTTATTGTATTTTAGTTTAGTTTGTGTGGTACAGATTTATTCCCACTTTTATTAAATGCATTTTTGTTTTTCCTAATTTCTAAAATAAGTACAAGAGCAATTTGAGTTGTGTCTTAGCAAAGAAAAACTCCTCATTATAGAAAATTATTTATAAATTGTTGCATAAATATTATGAGTCAAAAAATTTTAAGAATATTTTAGTTCCAAATTTAAAAAAAAAATAATGTGGTACATATAAAAAATTAAATCAGTCTTATAGAAGTAGATACTCTGATATATCATGTGAAACCATCTTTATGTGATACATCAAATTTTCACTAAATCAAAAACAATTGCTCAATGATGCAATATAAAAATTTCATATTTTGGCAAGTAGAATTAAAGAAATAAATTAGTATGTTCCGAATAGATTTTGTTGCTATTTAAAAAGTTCTTAAAACTCATTCTCGGCAGAAAAATCCAAAATTTGAGCTCTGTTTTTCAAACAGATTTTCTAATCAATAGTCTAAACTAATTGTTATTGGTAACTCAAATAACAAACTCTCTCAGATCTATAAACTTTATTACCATTTCAGAGCTGAGAACATTTTCTTCGATGCTTTCCATAAACAAGAGCATCGAGATCCACTGGCATGAAATTCGGGGCACAAGAGACGAAGAAACAAAGTTTTCAACTGTTCAATTAATTTCTAAACGTAACAAAAGAGTTCTGGAATCAGGAAAAATAAAATGGAAATTAATCCTAAAAATTGGCTAATGAATCATGCCTCCCATTTCATTGATTACATTAGCATCAAGGCACATCCTTTCTTTGATTCCTGTAGGACAAAACATTCCAATTTCGGAAGCTTAGTTAATTCCTCAAGTGACAGAGTTCTATTTCCTTATATCTTTGAGATAAATTCACCGAATAAGGGCAGATTAAAAATCTTTGAAATAAAACCCTTCTTGATATCAAAACGTTCAAATTTGTGTGTAAGATAAAGGAAACCATTCGTTTTATTTTTCGCCTACCAACTAAACTCAGTAGCCAATATGGAGGCTTATAGTGCCAATTCTGTGTTTAGGACCCCGGGGTGTCCCGGTTAGGTGATCATCATAAAACATAACCCCCAATCTTTAATTCCCAAGCGTGCTTGGTACTCATTTGAAAGCTAAAGGGAGAATCGACTTTGCCCAGTCTGAGGATCGAGCCTCAGATCAATGCCACCACAACACGCCATCGGGATTCTTTATTTTGGGTCCCAAATTTTATGCGGCTCTGCTTTGAATAGAAATGTTAGTTCTTACTTCTTTGAATAGAAATCCTCGTACTCTACGGTTTTTCTTTTCAGAAATATTATGATATAAGTTCATTATTTAATAAATCTTTGCAAGAAATTTAATATTTTTTAAATAATTTTTTCCTCGAAACATTAAACTTAAATTATTAGGCATCTTGGGGAAATATTTTGCATTCTGTTGATATTTATAACCAGGTATTGTTTACTACTTTACTGTGTTAATGAATGAATATACATTATCAACAAATTTTGATTTGTATTCTTGATATTTTATGAACATTGCTGTCTTCTATTATTTATTCAGTAAATAATAAAAATATATCTATTTATTTTTCTCATTAAATCACATTTTTCATTTATTTTTTTAATTTACTTAAATTTTAAATGGGAAGCAAATTAATTTTAATTGTACCCGTAATAAGTCTTTTTCAGGATAAAAAATTCTTCTTCAAAAAACTTCCAAGAATAATAAAAAAAATGTGTTCTAAGATCTTCAGAAATATTATTTAAAAGGATAACAAGTATTGTTGCCAAAAATAACTTCTTAAATTTTTAATTATTAAATTTTTGTTAAATTATTTGTTAAATATTTATGTATATAAATAAAAAAGATTCCTTTCATTCAGCAGTTAATTTAATGTTTAACTACACTTAAACATGATAGTTATTTTTGTTTTCTATTTAACACAATGAAACGTACTTTATTATGAAAATATATCGGCATTTTAAAGGGGAAAAATTTTTATCGTATACTTTAAGCTCAGTATAAATTACAATACAAAAGTAATATGTGAATTATAATATAAACTTATTAAATTGCAATATATAGTTTAAACTTAGTGTCTGAAATATTTTTCAATAAAAATACATTGTAAAATAATCAACTGAATTAGTGGTACAACTTTTTATTCATTTTTTAAAAATTTAGCAAGCAATTTTCTCAGTTTTACAGGTATTTACATTCTGCATTCCCCGAATAATGAAATGCTTACGCAAAGGTTGTTTATGGTTGATAATGTCTTGTCACTCTCATTTTACAAAATGTTTGCTATAGTATAGTTAGAGTTATTGTTTTCAATAAAGCAAAATATCTTTCTTCACGAATTTGTGAAGAGAAGACTGGATAAGTAAAAAAAAAGAAACGCATTATAAAGTAAATCAATTTACTTGATAGAGATGTTTTGCCGGGATTAATTACAGAGTTTAAAATCGTAAAACCAATACTTTTATGAATTTCTTCATGAGAAAGAATTTCTTTTATGTTCCTTTCAGAAACATTAAATCAGGTTCCGATAGAATATTTTCAAATATTTTTGCTTTAATTATATATATTTATAAGCTAAATTCAAAATTTTCAATTCAACATTAAATATTACTTAATGATATACAAATCACAATACTACTGTAAAAATGCTGATTTCGATGATACGTCGTACCTATTTGTAAATAACTGAATTGGTATTAATCCTAAATAGGATTCCTTTTTGTTATAAATACTGTTATTAACCAGCACTGTGGCCTTCAATTTGATAAATCATGCGCTCGACTATCGCTTTGGGAATGGGTGTTTTTAGAGAATCATTTTTAAATGAGTGAGTTAAGGTTACAGTTAAATTAACTCTTCATTGCAACCGTATAGCGACTAATCAAAACAAAACTTTGATATAAATCAGATACTTTCATGTATATATCCATTTTCGTACAGATACATGAAAATGGTTCTATAATATTCTTCCTAACTGCAATAACCTCCTAACTTGTAAAACTAGGTTCCTAACTGCACTCTTCAAAGTGTATAGTATCAGAAGCAGCCCCAACAAAGTCCAATGATAGAACTACACTGTTCAGAGTATAGAATCTCTAGATCAATCCCAGGTACTCTTGAGCACAATAGGAGATAAATGCTCTGCCTATCCTTCTGCCAGGATACGTGGTTTTGAGTTTTCAGAGTTTGATTTTTTACTAACAAGTACCCATTACCAATGAAAAGTGCACATGGAGGGCAATGCGTAGGGGATTTTTAAATATTCTATTAGTTTTATATTTGTGTGTGGCTATAATGTGTGTGTTAGAAAAATTTCTCTTCAAACTACGCTGGTAATTGCCTATTGTGACTTTTCTAGCTTATCTACGTTTCCAAAAACAATACTGCGTTTCTCGAGTTATTAACATCAGTCAAATATGCAGTATATGATCATTTTTACTGACCTCTAATTTACGAATACTCACGTTTTTTATGAACTAGTGCCTAATCCGTATCTTAACACCATACAGAATTATACTTTTAACTCCTATTTAAGAAATAAAAAAAATTTTAAATCTCTCCTTTGCGAGCTTTCGATTCTGAAAAATATATTTTTTTATAATCTTATATTTTTTCAATATCTTTTTTATTCCTTTTTATATAGCGCCGGAGATTATGAATCATTCATGAACATCGAAGCGACACGCTTATTACAATTAAAAATTAATTTCATTCGCATCATACTGTTTGAAAAAAGTAGATTGACAGTTCTAAATAATGAAAATAAAAGTCTTATTAATTAGGAATTCTTCTATTATTTGCTTTAATTACTTCAAACTCTTTTTGCCATTGAATCATGCAAGTCTTGAATTTTAATTGGACAAAAATTGTCCGAAATACAATTCAAAGATTCTCGAAGTTCGATCAAAGGTTCCTATTGCTTGCCTCTGGCGTAAAAACGCCGAACAGTTACTGCGTCTATGTTTTTGATAATAATGAGGTCTGGACTTTTAGCAGGCTATGGCAAAACCTGAACATCATTTGCTTCAATTCAATTTTTAATGCCATTGGTAGTGTGAACTGATGTCCCATATTTATGAAATATCCAACTTTCTCCACCTAGCTTAGCACCATAGGGAAGAAACCTTGAATTTAAAATTTGAATGTAATCTGTATGTTTCTGTCTTTCATCCAGAAACAGTAAATCGGTCTTTCCTATGTAGCCAACAGATATCCAAACCATTGAACTGCCTCCTATCTGTCTGGTAGAATAATTTTCTTCTTGTGTACCCTGACAATACTAATAATATTGACAACCGTCTGGGCAATCTAAATTAAATTTTTTCATCAGAAAAAATAACTGAAGTGTGTTCGGAGTTCCAAGTCATGTGTTCTTTCATTCACAGTAACCGGTGTCTAACGTACTTTCGTTTCATTTAAAATGGTGCTTTCTTTTCTTAAATACAAACGTATGCGATATTTTTATGCAGTTGTCAAGTGTTGTTTTGGTTGCCTGCGTGATTCCAGATGGGTCTTGTGCTTTTACAACGCTTCTACGCAGGTTTTAAAGTTCTTTACGAATATTTCTTTGATCACGTAGTGTCTATTTTTTATGTCTGCCAGTCTTTGCTTTCCTCTAATTCTTTGGTTTTTTCAAGTTGGAAACAGCGTTTGGACTGATGAATGATGCCTTGAAATTTCTCTTACACCTTTCTCCACATCTTTACATGACACAATTTGGCCTTTTTGAAATTTTCTTAAAAGTTTTCCCCTTGCCATTTTAACTGCATAAAAATTGAGGTTTTTTTTTTAACAAAATATATATTTGAAAGAAATACTGTGTTTATAACAACAATGTTTTCAATATATTAAACTGCTACAGGCTCCAAAATGAGAATATTTTGCAGGTTTCCGACATTTTCACAGACCAAAAATCGTAAAGAACTATTTTATAATAT
>CM075859.1:4208457-4470957 GCA_037975125.1 Latrodectus hesperus
TCCAAGTGAAATGATACCTCTGGTTGTGGCAGGTCAAGTATTGGAGATTTTCTGCTTGATCTCTGCTTCAAAATCGTCTCAGACTCCTCCTTGCTGCTTCTATCTAACTGGTATAACCCAGCTCAAGGCTACGTACAGACAAATATGATGGCACAACAGAATGTTTGAGTAGTCCAAAGTGGTGTGGTTATTTAGGGTGTCATTTTCATTATCAGAAGGTAGTGAGTTTGAATCTCGGTTTAACCGAAGATCCATCATGTTCGTTAGAGGCAGCTGGGGCACGTTAAAACTGGGCATGGTCGCAATGTCCTCCAAGTGAAATGATACTTCGGGAAGTGGCATGCCAAGTAAAGTGGGTCTTCTGCTTGGTCCCTGCTTCAAAGTCACGAAGACTCCACCCGGCTGCTTCTATCTAACTCATGGAGCCTAAATCAGGGCTCGACACAGGGAAGCATGCTGCTGCAATAACAGAATGTTTCAGTTAAATCAATGTCGAAGAGCATGAACGGTACACAAAATGCTTTCAGATAATTCCATAACCAGAAGTCAGCAGGTTTCAGGAAGAGTGATCATGAATGCCATGACCACACCTGATCGTTATACACTGTTTGACCAAAGTTTTACAACGGGTATCATTTCACTGGATATGTATAACGTTATGTTGCGCCATGCTGTAAAAGTTGATGACAGAGACAAACCTTTTTGATTGAATGCAAGGACAACTTTATTGAGAAAAGTAATAAAATAAAGAGCTTCCCATTCAAGTGCACATTTTCCATCTAGAATTTGGACACGATTGTTCACAGCAGAACGGTCCAACAATGAAAGATGAGGCAAAATCGGAATTTGTTAGATGTTTCTTAAGCAAAATCCCACTTCTTTGTGGCCTACTTTTTTAAACCGTGCTCAAATCCCGGTTACTTTGTCTCTCTATTTTCTTTGTGTTTCTCCGTCCTTTCTTCTGTGATGATGTACGAATATGACCCACCCTATAAAAGGGTTTGTAGTGGTATGGCGCGGGCAACGCTACTCGCTTCTGTGACTTGCTCACACATGCCCGCTGGATACCGACAAATGAGTAACAGTTACTGGCTTTGTTGTGGCATAGCGTTCGTCACCCAAATGTCCGTCGTTGAAAAAATATACAATTTCATTGTTTTAACGAATTTTTTGCTCCCCTGGAATATAATAATAAAACAGAAAAAGTAAGAAATTCATAGACCATAAACACTTGATGCATATTAAGTTCCTTAAAATTCTTTTTCGGTATGCTTCATGTCATGATTTTGCTATGGAGCTTAAAAGGCTATAAAATATAATATTTCTATTTATTTCCTAATAAAATCCTCAAGCTACACTGATAGCCTAGCAAAGAGTGAGAATTTCATTTCACTGCAAATCAAAAAATGTATCTAATTATTCAGCTTTCTTAAAGTTAGGCTCAATGGTTTGCTCCATTCAGATGAAATTAGTTTTAGAGGCTTGCCATGGTATAGTTATTAGATCGCGTTCTTTGGAGTGAGAGGTCACAGGTTCATATCCTGTTATTGTTGAACAGCCAAAGTTTGATAATCAGTGACTAATTTCTGCATATGCACCTTTCGGAGTAAGTGCCAGAAAAACCTATTCTTCCTCCCTTGAGTCACGTGAATACTGCTTACTATCTGTTTTGTGTTCTCACAGACTGCAACAAGAGCCACTGTGGCCTGGTTGGTTAGGGAGTCGTTCACATTATCAAAAGGTAATGAGTTTGAATTTCGGTTTTGCCGACGGCCTAAGGATCCGTCTTGTTAAATTATAGCACGTTAAAGAAGTTATAATCGCAATGTCTCCGAATGAATTGATACCTCTGGGGGTAGCAGGTCAAGAATTGGGGATCTTCTGCTTGATCTCTGAAGTTACGAAGATTCCCACCTGTCTGCTTCCCCTTATAAGTAGAACCCGGGCTAAGTGCCTAGAAGTACACTGGTGCAACAACTACAATAGTCGGCAACACACGATATATATTCAAATGACTTCAGCAGTTAAGCTGTATTTGAAAGAATGGAAAATCTCTGATGAAGTTGACTTTCGTCATTCAATAACCTAAGAAATGCAGTAATAGTCTAAAATAGTTTCTTATTTAATTTCCAATGACAGAGTTACAAGACAACTGAAACATCAAGATCATCCATAAATTCAGGGCTCCCCTGTATTCTGAGTGGCAGTTACCGAATCTGATTCAAAAAGTTAACGTACCATTTAAGCTTGATTGAATCCTGATGTTAGGCACTTCAACACAAAGTTTTCCTTCCAGATAAGGTCGTAAGCTGATTTAAAATCGACAAAGATTGGCCAAAGAATTTGTCTTTTATCCATTGCGTCTTTAATGGATTGGATTTTAGGCAGATCGGACCCTTTTAACGCCGACTTGTTCTTCCTTAAGACCTTATTTGTTTCTAGATAAAAATTTAAACTTCTGGAAAGAATTATTTTCTTAGTCTTACGCATTATACTTGTTAGTACAATTGCCTGATAATTTCAAAATAGACTCGGGTATATAGCAAAGGATCAAAACAGTTTCATAGGCTCGATGATCTAGGTGAATAAGAAATTCAGAGATTATACCATCCTCACGTGGGGAGTTTCGTGGTTTTAAATAACTAAGGGATATCTTCCATTCATTTAAGTTATAGAGGCGGAGAATACGTTCGTAAAATCATTCGTTAAGCATTTCCCTTTAATTTTGTTCTTAATTTTCCGAGTAAATATCCTAGAAAATTGTCTTACGTAGCTTCTCTTATTATGTAGACTAGAAAAATATTTCACAAAGGAATTTTCAAGCTTGAAATCAGAGGTGATGGTCCTATCTTTGTAGTGAAATGGTTCTTTCTGGACAGTTGTTCATTTATTATCACAAGAAAATTGTAGGCATCCTTACCATTTTTATGAAAGTTAATAATCGATATGAAATCGTTGAAAGATGTTCTTTTTTCCAATAAGACAGCTTTTCTGAAGACTGCAGCTAGTTTTCTCGAAACCGTGTTATCTTGACTTCGAGCAGTTAATTCAGCTTAGGTGTAAAGTAGATCTACTTTCACGTACTACACCCTGGGCAACGTCCTGTAAGGCAAAATGATCTACAACCCGGGCATGAAACCCACCTGTCAACGCCAATTTTTGAAGATTATGCTTTAGAATTCTGGAGGCCAATCGCAGGCAATGAGATAAGAGCTAATCTATTATTTAAATATCCAAAACGTTAATGTTTTTTCAGTAATGGAAGCGAACCTTATAAGAAATAAAATTTTTATAATCTTTAAAAATATACTATTCATATTGTACCAAAGGCTAGACTAGTTGCAATTAAACTTTTATTTGGAGTTAAATCATATCTCACATCTGACAACAAAATTATTAAAGAAATGGGCCCAGATCAAAATAAAAATGAAATGGTCCTTCTCGACAGTCTAATATAGTTCACTTAGCAATCTTCTACCATTATCAGACGAAGCATAACCAACAAGGGACATGATTAAGAGAGAGAGAGAGTATTGCCAATTTAAACAAATTCTAAGTTGTGATACAAAAAAGAGGTTAACAGAATGTCCTGAACAATATCCTGTACATACAGAATAAGAGGCTATTTACCGCACTTTTCATTTGGTTTTGATTGAGGGAGGAACTTCTCCCAACCTTTCCATGGAACTACAAGTTCATTGAGATTTCTTGAATATAATCGATTGTTTTGAATGTATAAGTGTAAATTATTCAATGTGTGTACCTTTTGTGTTTATTAAAAATTTTTTTGTTTATAATATATGACTTGTTATTTACTTTCCCGTGCCGTGTTTTGAATGCACTCATACGATTTTAGATTTTATTTAGATTATATTACAAATTTTTTCCTGGTGCATCAGCCGAGAAATGATCATATATTATTTTTGATACATACGATACATTATTACATTTAAACTTTGAATTTATATCGTTGGCATACCTAAAAATTAGATTATTACATTTTACGCCACCTGTGCAATTTGTGAAGACAGCCTAGGTAGGATTTATACTTTTTATTCCTTACATACAAGATTGATAGAAATTCAGAATGGAAATTAAAAAGATTAAGAAAAATAGATCCTTTGTGAAGAGTGCTATTACTAAATTAGCAAATCAGATCGAAAACTTAATAAAAACTGAAGAATTAATTTGTTAGAAGAATGTGTTAATCATCTTATTCATAAAAGTGAAATATTGAAACAAGTAGATAAGCGAATTGAAAATTTATCCTAAGTAGAAGAGTACGAAACTGTTTTACCCGCTATTCATGGTTATGCCGATAAAATATTACTAACTGCTCAGAAACGATTAAAACAAAATAACTTAGTAAATGTAAACTCCTATGAAACACAGAACTTTAATTCGAATCTCAAAACTCTTATTACGAAAATACACATCTCCCGAATTGAACATTCAAAAATTCTCTCCGTCATATAGAACATTTTACTGCTTTCTGGAATGCATTCAAAGTTTCCATTGATGATTAAACATGGAAACTTTGAAAAGGGTTAACAAAAGTTAATAATTTCAACTATTTAAAGTCCTATTTAGGTGGACCGGTGTTGAATGCCATTGAAGGTTTCGTAATATCGAATGATAATTATTATTCAGCTGTATAGATTTTAAAAGAACGATTTGGTCGTAAAGACCTAATAATAAATCATCCTATGAACAAATTCTTAAATCTCTCCCCCGTATCGTATGATATTTTAAGATCAAAAAGAATGCATGATGAAATCGAAATTAATGTGAGAAGCTTACAGTCTTTGGGAGTTGAACCTTAATCCTTTAGTTAAATGCTTATTGCTGTTATATTAAAAATTTACCAAGTGATTTATTGTTAGAATATAAAAGAGAGACAAAATATAATATATTCTTCCGCTCCCGATATTCATAAATTGTTAAACTCGAAATTAAAAGCAGAGAAACACTTTCCTTTTCACAAAAACCACTTGTGTGTGAAAGGTCAGATCGACTCCACCCTTCTAAGACAAAAACACTGAATCATCCGTTTACGGCTTTTTGGTTATTTTTCAAACTAATAAATCTTGCATATTTTGTAGAAAAGACCACCAGCGAAAAACTGCAAATCGAGCATCGAAGAAAAAAGAAACAAACTGAAAATGCTTTCAGCAGATGTTTTTTAAGTCTTGGTGTAAAGAATAGAATTAACGATCGCAAATTCCGGATTGATTTGTGGAGGAAACACCACGTGATTATTAGTTTTAAGTCGTTTAAAGATAAAAATGCTGAGATTCGGGAATTCGAAGTTGAGCCATCAATAATTTCTGCGGTTTCACTTGTTGTTGTTGTTGTGTGCCAGCTAGGCTGGCAAAACGGGGTGCGCTGCTCCACTTTTCCAACTGAACCCTATTTTGGTGTGGAGTCCGACTTCTTCAGTACACGCATGCCATAGGGACCCGTTTATAGGGTAAGCAACCATTCACACCTCATTCATACAAGGAAAGGACAAAAACAGGATAGATAGAGAGAGAAAAAGTACATCCATGCCCAAACTGGGATTCGAACCTAGGACCTCCCTATCCACAGTCAGGCACTCTGACCACTAGACAGAGTAGGGGGCTCGGTTTCACTTAATGAAAGGAATAAAATATTATTACAAAAACATGTTGTGTAAAAGTAAAATTGAAAGATAGTGAATTAATTACTCCTTTATTGTCAGATGGCGGCTCAATGCGCACATTTATTAGTCAGAAATTAGTTAACAAATTAAAATACGTAAAAATAAGAAGAAAAATTATCTGTTTTTTCTTTCGGAAACAAAAGCTATAAGCAAAATTATGATATATTTCGTGAGACATTAGAACATAGATTTTTTCGTAACTAAAAATTAGAAACAGAAGCTGCAACTAATGAAATATCGGGATCAGACATACTACCCCCTGAAGTAAAATTAGTAAACGAAAATATAGAATTAAGAAATAATACCCTTGCTGACTCCCTTAATTGTACTCAGCCTGTAACTGTTTTGATACCGGCTTTTACACTATTGTGACGGGTAAAATAAAACATTTGAATAAAAATCTCGTAGCTGTTGAAGGTATTTTTAGCTGGTGCTTACAAGGCCGAAGAGCTGATAATCACAGTTCTCTCAAATTGAATGTATTTAATATAGTGGTAGAGAAAAATTTAATTTCGAATCAAATTGAAAAATTTTAGGATTTGGAAAACTCTGGTTTAATTGACAAAAATAAAGAAAATAATTCTTTCGAAAATAAAGTTTTGTCCGATTTTGAGTTATGAAAATGAAAGATACATAGTTAGTTTACCCTGGAAACTTAGATAAACAAAATTTAGATAATAACAGAGAAATCGCTTTCGTAACCATAGGGGAAGGAAATCTCCCATATAAAGTTTTGGGTATAGCGTGGGATAGTTGTAAAGACTTATATTATTTTGTCATGCATGGGTTAATTGAGTTTGTGTCTAAGAGAATAGACACTAAGAGATTTATGTTACAAATCTTAGGATGAATATTTGACCCATTAAGATTTTTGGGACCATTTACTTTACAAATCAAGTGTCTGATGCAAGATGTTTGATCTTCAGGCATAAAATGGGATGAAGACCTGGTTATTGATTTAGTTTCAGATTGTAAAAGTTGGTACAATG
This sequence comes from Latrodectus hesperus, assembly GCA_037975125.1. Classification (NCBI taxonomy): domain Eukaryota; kingdom Metazoa; phylum Arthropoda; class Arachnida; order Araneae; family Theridiidae; genus Latrodectus; species Latrodectus hesperus. Next base: position 4,215,130 of record CM075859.1, read on the forward strand.
AGATCCCTCAACTGACAAACTTTTCTGTGCCTCACTATTATTTTGCTGAAATTCCAGTTGATAAGTTCAAAAGTCTTCAGCTACATCTTTTTTCGGACTCTAGTATGAATGCATATGGATCAGTTGCGTACTTACGTGCAATAATCACATGATCAACAGATCAAAGCAATTTTCGTTGCCTCTAAAAACAGAGTAGCTCCGTTTAAAACAATGACTTTGCCAAGATGGGGAACTTATGGCAGCCTTGTTATCAGCAAAACTCAGTTGTAACATTTTTAAGGCTGAGAACTTAGATATACCTTGTTTATATATTGGACAAATTAAAAAATTGCTTACTTTTCGATTAAAGCAGCACTGAAAAATTTAAACCTTTTATTAAAAATCAAGTTAAAGAGATTCACAAGCTATCATCACCATCGAGTTGCTATCACTGCCCAGATGGAACGAATCCCACTGACATTGTTTCTATAGGAATTAAAACTCAAAACTGCTTACAGACCCTTCTTGGCTGCATGGACCCAAGTGGCTACAACAACCTGAAAAAAACTGAGTAGAAGAAACTGACGATCTAGAATACAAGAAGAAATCTAATCAAGTTCTCCAAAACAAATGCCTAGAAGAAATGACAAATCCTATTGCAATCGTATGGCAAATCCTATCAGCAAATATAGTAGTTTCGAAAAACTCGTATGAATTTCTTCTTGGGTAAATAGACTTATTATAAAGTTAAAGAAGTGGGGTAATATTCAAGACCCATTAACAACTGAAGAACTGGTAGACTGTGAAAGCTATTTTATCAGTAAAGAACAAGAAAAGTGGTTCAGTGAAGAGTACAAATCACTGAGAGAAGGGAATGCAGTTCAGAAAAATTTTCCCTTAGTTAATTGCGTCTCTTATGTGGATGATAGGAAACTTTTACGGCTTGGAGGAAGATTAGAATTCTGTGATTCGTTCATTGAAGAAAAACATCTAACCATATTGGCTAAAAGTTCCTGGCTGACCACTTTAATTGTTCGCAAAAAACACAATGTAGTGATGCATGGAGGTGTAGCTTGTATATTGGCTAGAATCAGATCTCGTTATTGGATCCCTAAGGGCCGTGAAGTGGTGAAGAATATCATCAGAAGATGCCTTATTTGCAAGAAATACTCTTTAAAACCATCAACTCAAATAAGTGCACCGTTACCCAAAGATAGAGTCAACGAGACTACTCCATTTGTAGTATGTGGTTTAAGTTTTGTTGAAGCTATTTATATCAAAGAGGCTAAAGGTAACCAAAAATCTTACATTATCCTATTCACCTGTGGTGTAAAAAGACCTATACACTTGGAACTAACTTTAGATTTGTCGATTGTTTCTTTCTTGAGAGCTTTCAGAAGATTTTTAACAAGAAGAAATAATTGTGTGTAAAGTAATTTATTCAGATAGTGTCAAGACATTTCAAAAAGCTGAAAAAGAAGTTGATTTTCTTTGCAATCTAATTTTCAGTGACAAATTCCTAAATTTTATCGCTAAAGAAAGAATAATTTAGTAAAACATCATAGAACGGGCAGCATGGAGAGGAGGCTTCTGGTGAAATCTGGGAAAGAATGCTTAACGAAAATCATCTGTAAGGCTCTACTTAGCTATGAAGAACTTTCAAATCTCCTTGTTGAAGTAGAAGCCATCCTCAATCTGCGTCCTTTGACATATGTTTATAACGAAAACGGTGAACCACAACCACTGACACCAATGCAATTTTTGAATTTCGGTCATGGAAAAAGTATTTATCCAGTGACATTTGAAGAACTTGCAGCAGACATTTTCAAAGTGTATTTTTATAAGGTATAGAAAATAATTTTCTGGTGCAAAAATAACTCACTTTATGGCAATAATATATAGCAGACGCAATTTGCCGAAATATTCTTCTTGCTTCTGTTTCAGGCAATTTCTGGTGACAACCAAGATAATCATACAACTCTCCTCCACTAGCATACTGCATAACGATGACGATTTTTTGCTTGGTTTCAAAAACTGAAATTGAAACAAAACATACTAAATGATAGAAAGTTTTTATATGCTTGATAGTTTTTATAAAGTAAAATCAGTTTAAGAAATAAAGTTTCAGTGACCAGAAATTATTTTAGAATCACACAGATGCTTAATATACAATAATAAATAATCCTGTTATATTAAACTTTTGCTAAACTTTTCTAAATCCTTTCCCTCCTTTTTAAGTCTATTTCCAGGTTTGAAATTAGTATCACATTTTACATAAAGTAAGTGCTTATACTATTGTGTTGAAAAGATTTACCAAGAAATCCGTTTCTCTGTGTAATATAAAATGAAAAGGATAATGAAAACAATTAAAAATATTGATGAAAGTAAAACAAATGCAGGAACATTGAGAGCATTTTGCATAAAATAATGTTTTTAATGTTGATTAATCACGTTAAGAAATAGGTTCACGATATCAAGTCAAAGAAGAATGATAAAGAAAATAATAAAAAGAGGGTCAGACGAAGAAAAATGCACACGTACTTGCATACAAAGTACGCATGCGTCCATACTGTTGACGCTTCTGTAATTGGGGAACCTTTTGATATGTAGGAAAGGAGGCGATAAAGAAGGGATAAATACATACCGTTTCATTTTGTAACTTTTTTTAAAGGGATAAAAGGAAAGGTTAATTTACTATTAACATTTTAAAACTGTTTGACAATAATGTCTAATCTAGGACAATTTAGAAAGATGGTTAGATCCTTTGATTCCAAAACTATATCTAATTTGGAGCCTAAAAATGATGTAAAACTATATCTAATTAGTTAAGTGACTGGATTAAGCGAATTTTAACGAAACTAAATGTGTCTCTCACGAAAGATGAAAGTCTCTTGGGTTCCGTCCCAATATTTTCTCTTCGAGTAAAAGCAGTCACTTGTATAGTAAAAAAAGATTCCATCTTTCAATGTACTAGTGATATTTACAATTGTTGTACAGATGATAGAGGGGGGTTCTCTTAAATTAGACTGAACATTTATAGAGATTATTTTTATCTTTAAACATCACTAATTAAGTTTGTCATTTCAATACTAAAGTTATTTTAAAATCTTCTCTAAATTTGCAATTATGGCAAGTAGCTCTCTATTCCCTTGGAACTTAGTGACATCATTTATAATTGTTATTAATGAAGAATAACTTAAACTGGTTTACTGTAATATTATTTTGACATGTTTCACTAGATCATTGTAATTAAGGATTTTATTGTTACAAATTTTGAAAGACATTTATGGGGATAAAGTAAGTTAATATTTGCTTATTGGAAGCTTATAACTGAATTTTGACTGAAATGCAACCTTTTGAGGTATTTTAAAATGTACATTTTTTTCATTTAAAAATATTTATATGTTGAGTTATTGCGACAAAATTGTTATCGCTTATTGTTGCCGACCAAAACTATGAAACACAGCCAATCATCTCGTATTTTTGTACCACGGTCAAGGGACTTGATGTACACCTGAAGTGGCACCTTCATTTCCCCATCATGCCATATCAATTGAAAAGACCCTAATGAAATTTTAACGTGCATACACCTCTCAACATGGTATTCTTGCTGAGTCAGATAGAGTATCCATTGTGTCCTATACACTAGAACGATACTTTTTTCCAAAAATTTATTGTAGTCCCTTAATAGTCATAACTGTGACATTAAAATTTATTAAAACATGACTTTTTAAGTAGAAGACCATGACTTTTTTACACCGAAGACAAAGACTCTCTAACAGGCTACCTGAAAACCTTAATAGTCATAATTGTGACTTCTAAAACCTATTAAGCAAATGACCGACTTTTAAGTTGAAGACCAATACCTTCTTTCAACATTACCATTTTACTCCAGAGTAATATATTTTTCCATCAGGCTACTGGAGTTTCTAATTTGTGATAAAAGGGTCTTATAAAACCCAGTTAATAGATGACAATCTTATAAGTTTAAAACCATGAACTTCTTACACAAGAACGATATATTTAATTTCTTTAAGAAAATATTGTGGTCACTTAATAGTCCTAATTTTGACTTTAAAACAAAATTAATACGAACTTCTTCTAGATGGTCCATGTAAAAATTGTTTTGCATTGCTATTGGTATTAAGCATCGATTTTTTAACATTTCTAATATTATACATATACCTCTTTTTCGTTAAGTCAAAGTTTGCAACTTGACTTAAACACAAAAAACGAAGTTAGTCCCATAACTGTCAATCTCGTATCCAAACTTTCAAACCACATCAATAAAGATATGATGAACGTTAGACTCTATGAACTTTAAACGTACATAAGTGTTCTGAATGTTACGATGTTTATCTGGGTAATGTAAAGGGCCGGCTATTTTTTGACATCTGAATAACACCTTTCCTCTTCAGGCTACTGTGTTTCTGAATCATTTCTTTTTGTTATGACATTCCAAGAAAAATAACTGAAATAGATTTATTTTTTCAAATCAAATTTATGAGAATTTGCATCATATTATGAAAATCTTTTAAGAGGGATTTTTTTTAAAAAATCTGTCATTAATCCTATTGTTTGCGCTTTCTATAGAAGTCCTTTTCAAAAAGCACTTTGACTTGTATGTTTAAGTTATGTTGTTGTGTGGGATCACATTCGTCAGATTCACTTCAATCAATTGTTAACAGTCAAAAAGTCGATGACTAGCATCTGGGGATAAATCCTCCCGGGAAAGTCCGACGCAATCCAGAATAGTTTAAATTATGTTCTAGGTTAAGTTGGATTATTGCAATACTTTTCCGGTTGCCAATTTCTGCCAAATGAAACGAGTAAACACAGTATAAATTTAAACTGGAAAAGAGGTTCATTTGATCTAAATTTATTGAACTGTCAGGAAAGCAACTTAATCTAGATTCCCTAAATGTCTCATGAGATTAAAGATAATTTAATGTTGACCATTATGCTTGCTTATCAATAAACTTAAATAGGTTTAATCTGTGTAAATTAAACAAATAAATACCTGAAATGTAAAAGTATTCTGCAATATATCCTTCACAGTTTGCATGAGATATTTAAGATAAAGTTAAATGCTTGATGAGAGCTATTATTTTGGAGATTTTCAAAAGAAAACATTTGATCGAAAAAAATAACTAAAACTTCACAAGCATTAGGCAAAAAAATTTTTTGTGTATAATCATGAAAGTATTTAATCATAAAAGACTTGTTCAAATCATTAAAACTATCAGAAATTTTTAAGATTTTGCATTTCATTTTCATCGTTACACTTTTGAGATAATAACACGAACTAGTACAAAAGCTAAGGCACATTAGTGATGATACTAGTTGTACGTATTTAACCTACGCATGCAGTTTGATAACTGACTGGTCAGCGATCTGGCCTTCACTTCAATTGTTCGCAGAGTTGACTCTCGCATTGGATGGCATACAGTGGTACGGAATCCACTTTGAACTGCAGGTTAATCTTCGTGAACAAAAGCGATGATAAAGCTTCAATGAATCTAAATTGATGTAGAAATGATATACATTGTGCTTGTTTCAACAAAAGACAATAATTTGTACTTAATAATATTCTTTTTTATTTCACTGTGCTATATAATTGAAAGAAAGATGTTAGAAGACGAAGGTAACCTCTTTCAACATGTAAGACGTAAAATTATATCATGTTTAGTTTACACCTTGGTGATCTAAGTAAACAATAGAAATAATATTAACCACACAACTAGTGTGCGTGTGACCACTGATTTACTATTTTAATGGTAAGTGTTTTGGGGAATTCTCTTTTAAAACCAAAAATACGAGATTCACTTTTAATTAATTCGTAGATAATTGCATAGCTGCTCGGAATCCACTTTTAATCGCTGATCCTGGTCGAATTATCCCTATTAATCGTAAGGTGACAAACAATGGAGCTGTAACTTAAATTACGATGTATTATCTCCAGCCCTCTATTCTTCTTAACTGTAGTCCAACACAAATACAAAACGAAACTCTCCTAAGAATGAAATTTCACACTCTCAAGAGAAAGATCATCAAAATTCCTCCGTGTTATTTAGATTGTAAAAGAAGATTTGAAGGGACAACCTGCTGAACTACTTGAATCAGAGATCAGTTGTCATAGTAAAGTTAAGCAAGCCAATGTGGCACCAGCGTTTTGAATGGCAGCCAAAGCAGAACAAAACGCGTTGACTAGTTTGATGAAGAAGTCTCACTCAAGCGAATTGGACGCATACAATGCAGTTCTTGCATGTGAATTGACGTTGATTAAAGAACCTCTTAAGGAAGAAATAGTTTATCTGATATTCATTCAAGTTTTATTCCCTGATTCTTAAAATTTATTAGACATCTATAAGAGTGTAATGTGTTTTAAGATATATAGCTCAGTTTCATATAGTGAAATGCTACAGCTTAGTAGTTTTTTTTATCTCGTAAAAGTGTTGCCTAGTAAGTTATAAATTAGTGAATAATTATAAATTGTTTTTTTATATTTATAGAAATATTTTTATGCGTATCTTATCGAGTAATTATTCTCTTCATTTAGTATGTAGGAATACTTTTCCTGTACATAGTTTAATTTTTGCCTGATTTTATATTGAAATCATAGCAACATCTATTTTAAGGATTTTCCTGAAGTCAGTTTTGATAAAATATTGCTGCCTTATATAGTGTTTCATTTTAAATAAAAAAAAATACTCTTATAAAGAAGTTAATTCAAGATCAATGATCCTATTTTCATTAGTGAGTATGCAATCACGATAAATAAAATTGAAGTTTGCTTAAAATCACTTTTACATACTGTTTTACTCTCCTTCTGGTTACGAGGTGCAAGTTTTAAGATGGAAAATTGGCTGGATGTGAGAAGGAAATATAGCACTTTTACGCACCAAGTCGCTACAATAGCAGCATATCACATAAACAAAATTTTGTAATGTCCAAAAAAAGAGAAATAAAAATACATCAGTGTAAATATTACTACCGAATTTTTCTTATCCATAATTTTTGTCAATAACATTTTATAGAAAAAGATATTTTTATGTAGAAAATTTTTTTATTAGTTTTCTAATCACCACAAACAATTCGTATTAAATGTTTGCTATGATCAATACAGTAAACTTTTAAAGGACATAGATTGGCATAGTGGCTTACACTAAAAGATCACATACAAACTTTGAAATTGGAAATGTATAATGTTGTTTTAGTCACAAAATATATTAAGTTACCCAATCAATCATTTATAAGAATTAATTAAAAATAATCACATGAGATTGCGGAAAGGCTTGATTCAGCTCAACAAACTATTTCCGACAATATTCGGAAACTAGGGTTTGTGTGGAAGTATTCGAGATGGGTGCCACACAAGTTAAGTGAGAAGAATTTGAATGATCGAATCATCATATACACATCTCTGCTTGCACGCAACAAAATCGAACACTTCTTGGATCGGATCATAACTGGGGAGGAAAAGTGGATTACCTATGAAAACATCATAAGAAAAAGGGGATATTGTGAACCCGGAAAATCTGCCCCCTCCACCTCTAAACCGAAGCTTAGCCTGAACAAGAGAATGTTGTGTATATGGTAGGAAATTCAAGGACCAATACATTTTGAGCTGTTGAAACCAAACGAAAGGCTAAATTCGGAGAAGTACTGTCAGCAATTGGATAAATTAAAAAAAATCACCCCAAGAAAAGAGGCAGGCGATGTTCAATAGGAAGGACATCATACTGCTTCATGACAATGCCAGGCCACATGCTGCTTTGGGGACTCGTCAGAAAGTCGCAGAGCTAGGCTGGGAAATTCTGTCGCATCCACCATACTTCCCGGACCTAGCACCATCTGATTATCACTTGTTTCTGTCCTTACAAAATTTCTTGCAGGGCAAACAATTCAAGAACGAAGAAGATATCAGACAAGCACTGGTTCAATTTTTGGTCTCTAGAGATAAGACATTTTTTAAAAATGGGATATACAAATTGCCATCACGCTGGCAAGAAGTCATAAATAATGATGGCAGTTATATTATTCAATAAAGTTTATCCAAAGTCATATATATATATATATATATATATATATATATATATATATATATATATATATTATACATACTTAGTTACATACATACTTAGAGTTTTAAAAATAAGCACAACTGTGTTTTAGATATATCATTTTTTTATAAAAGAGATATCGCGTAGAAAAGAGAATTATTAATTAACTAAAAGAAATGTATTTCACATCTGTGGTTTTATTTTACAAAAAATTCTAACATTTAATTTTTAATTGTACATGATTCTTGCAAATAAATTATAAAATCTTACTTAAGCTAGTCGTTAAGCTATAAATTCGTCATATCATATGTCAAGTATTAAGTTGGATTAACAGCGTCAGAAACCAATAATATTGACCTGTGGTCAATGTTTTGCTTTTCATCTCAATAGATTGCAGATTCGATTGCCACTTCGAAAGGGGACATTTTGAAAGGTTCATGAACCGAAGCTGGAAAAATGAGCTCTCACGTGTAAAAATTTACCTTAATATGAGAAACCACTTGATGGCGTTTCTTGTTCTCATCAAGTCAGTCTTGGTTCAAACCCCACAGAAATCTTTCGAAGAGCTTCAAAACAAATTTCCCTCGCCTTGTAGAATTATTCGCTGATAATATAAAATCATTGATGCGCATAGGAAAAAATGCCCTTCAACTCATTTAAAAGAAATATAATCTTCATCCTATAAAAAGTCCAGTAGCGATTTCATGTGTTTAATTCAGTACCAGATTTTTCTAGAGACACAAACAGATTAACAATAAAAAAGTATAATATATATCTGGTTAAACATTAACGCATATGAGAGCGGAAAGGAACTTCTCATCGAATTATTGTTTTATTTATTTTACAGTTTAAGAGTTTTGAAACTAAAAGAAGCAACTGTAGTCTGCATATACTAGCATATGAAATTTTTAAATAACATTTTAAAATCTATTGTGTATGCATAAATTGAAACTATTTGAGTACCTACATATGCCGTATTCTTTAGCGTATGCACCTAAGTATAAATTTTCTTATCTTGGATACGTAATTTGTTTATATATATATATATATATATATATATATATATATATATATATATATATATATATATATATATTATACACACAGAATGCGGATTTGTAAATAAATTAACATTAGAGGCTACAAAAACTAAGTCATTTACAGTCTACTATTAAGGCATTATATATATTATTTTAAAATCCTAAAGGAAGAACATATACTTAAAAACAAAAAACATATAATTCTTCACAAATACATAATTTAATTGAAAATTATATTAACAATTTTATACATGCATATAAAATTATATCTATACTTCTCTAACTTAAATTAATGCCATTGTAGGAAAACGTGCATAAAACTGAAGTTATGCACAATCATTATATGCTACAGATACTAATAATAGGACAACTTTATACTATTTGAAACAAATATACTTACACCCTGTCTATGAAATATAAACTACTGTATTTTCCTTCGTATAAGACGCATCCTTTCTTATATATATTTTGGAAGGATGAAACTATTAATATTCATTAAAATAAATTTACAGTGTTTTTTAAACAACCAATGATAGAAATACAAAATATTGCAAATACCCATTCCATTTAAGACTTCGTCAAAGCTTAAGGGATCTCAAGAAGCATCTGAGTCCGAATGTCCTCTGTGTATTCCTACTAAGGCAGCATTTATTAAATAATTTAACCGTTCTCTCTATTTTATCGAAAGCCCTTAGGTTAAATTTACAGTGAGGAGCTTTTTTAGATCCTCTTCTTGATTTTTTTAGTTCTTAATTTTTTGTTTGCTGGGATGGCCCTCTATATAGCATTGTTCCCATGTTCCTTAGCATACGCAACCACGAGTAGCTTCAGGCTATGGCCGACATTCTTTCTGAGTCATCACTTGACAACAAATTTAAGAAAATGGAACTGTAAAAATTTCACACTTTTATCAGTCGTTCACAAAAATTGGTAAATTTGTACTAGAACCCAGCTGGGATATTCAATGACAGCGAATGTGCGTGCACTGAATTCTACGTAATTGTAACACTCTATCACTCGGTCAAAAAAATCACATAACTCCAAATAGAGGAAAAATTTCCAGAAAAAAATTTAATCAAAAACAGAGTGTGAACGTATGAGACACAATATCTGCTTAGAAGATGGCCCTTGGTCTTATAAGTCAATTTTCAGACTTATTTTATATAAAAAAGTGCATCTTTTATGACGGCAATTATGGCATTCTAAATTTTATTAAAATGCACATCATCAATATGATGTTTTACCATCATAGGAAAATGAGTGATTAACGATCCAACACAATGATGGTGTGAAATATTGCAAAGAAAACAAATAGTATATAATAATTATAACTATAGTAATCTGATGTTTGATGCACAGCATGATCATTCATTTGTGCTAGAGAAAATTAATAATTATTTTTAACCAATAAATTATATGTTTCACACTACTGTGTTTGATTTTATTTACTACATTAATAAAATTAACCTATTATTTAAAAATGTAACGTATATATATCTGTTGTAAATGTGAGAAGTGATAGGTTTAATATTTATTATTATTACCTACCATTTACCAGCCTTTTTACGTTAAAATATCAAAAATTAAAACAGATATCCTACCAACAGCAATCAGATTGTAAAATCGAACAGAAGATACTAATTCTTCCTAATACTTAAGTTTTTGAAGTGAATACTTGAAATTCGGATCAAGAATTAGCTTCGAAGTCTACTTTGAAGCCTTTGAATTAGGAGCAGAAAATAGAATCGTAGGAAGAACTAAATTTACGTTTATAAAATAATTATTTTCTACAATTCTTTGCCATAAAATTTTAAGTTCTGTTTAAAAAATATATAGCATTGCAAAAATACAAAAAAAAGTGTTTTGTCATAAAGGCATTTTTCTCTTGGGCTCAGTAAATTTCTGATTTTTTGCGATTATAGCAATAGCAGTAAAAAAGCTAACATTTAGTTTTCAGTTTAAGCAACTAATCCTCACAGAGTAACGTCCTTTATGTTCAGCAAGATTCAAGTAGTTCTTGTGTGCTTGCCAAATTTCTCTTCAAGCCATCTTTCAAAATTCTTCCTGACTAAGTAGTAAAAACATCAACTTTATCTTCCTTTTGCCAAAGGAGAGACAAGAGTGTCGATTATGTTCAATCTTCTTTGAAGCCAACAGGAATGTAACTAAAACACATATATAGCAGGTATATGAAGTTGCAGAAATTTACCTTGGGAAACTTAAATAAATGATTAGTTATTGAGACATGAGTTAAATTTTTCATGCATTTTTCATATATTTTTCATATAATTTTCATGTATTTTTTCATATATTATAAGCCATAAACTATATGGAATGCTCGAACTATTTATCTCATAATTAAATGAAAAAAAAATTATTAGTTATAACTTTAAATCATTTCACCATATTCCAGAAAATGATCTTTTGGATTTAGTTACACAAATGCTTACAGTCTTTTTTCTTTTTAGAATTGTAATCTTTATGTGGTGATGTTTCAAACTAATGAAAAAATTCTCTTCACTAAGCAAAGTATCTGCTCAACCAAAATTTGTTTGCCGAACATTTTCCACCCAGTTTGCATCGCAGTCTTTTACATTTAAATTTGTTAAAATACCTGTAACTAAAAGAATTTGACGAATAATATGCAAGAGTTCTTCTCTGCAAGTGCCCATAATCCCTCAACCAATAATATTTTTAATTCGTTTACTTCTTAAAAATTATGTATTATTATTTCTATTAACTATAAAGTTAGGTCAATATTCAATATTTGTTTTCTTAAATCTAACATACCTACATATTAATTTAATGCCTCTTGCTAATTATTTAATCCTTATGGTCTTTGAAGAATTCAATTTCATTTGTGAAATTTTTAAGAAAATGAATGAATCTTCCACTGTGATAAATAATATCTATAAGCAAAAGTTATTTTATAATAAATATTAATAATGAAACTTAATTTAAAAAATAAATAAATTCAGAGTCATTAATTCAGTTTTTTAACTTGTTATTTGTCCTGTGATACAAAAACAAAATATATTAAAGAATGGATAACCTCCCTGTAACACACACACGCAAACGCTGATGTTTTATTTTTAGAATTTCAATGATATTTCCAATTTCTCTCAAGGATTCTAATTGTCTGAGTATGCCAATCTGCTGTCCAACTGCCTCCATTCATTTATAAAGGTTCCATCTGCGTCACTGAATCTCTTTGGCAAACTCTCCCACCTGACCTTTGTCTTTTTTTATGGTTCCTGGGAAAGGTTTTCACTGAAAATTGTTTTTAAAGCTTTTGTTTGTATATTTATTAAAAAGTGTGATCAAATGTTACATGTTATTTTTAATAACACTCTTCATAGTTGGAGTCATTTAATACAGCAAGTGGAATCTTACATTTATTTTTTCGTACTTAAACAGTGGGGACTTAAAATGGAGGAGAGCCAAAACCAGCTTACGAATACATTTGAGTGACATTCATTCATACTTTCAACAATACTGTACTCTATTTTCCAACCTTAACATTTATTTTGTAAGCGTCACCATGAAATGAGGAAATAAAAATAAATATGCTTTCTCAGGAAGTTTTACGAGTTTTCCAGAGGTGGGAACACACAAACAATAAATTCCTTCATAACTGGATGAATTAAAATTAAATAAAACACTTTATAACAGAGAGCTTTCTCTTAAGCATGCCTAACTACACGAACATAAAGATCTTTTTTTATTAAACAAACACCATCGAGACACTTTCAGCAGATCAACTCAAAAAAGAAGAGTTCTCAGTCAGAATGAGATTAATTAGTGATAACAGTGTATGGTCTTAAATATTCTAATCTACAGAAAGAGTATTGCATTGACATAACTTCTCTTTTTTTAGTGCATTTCCAACGTCTTTTAAATGATAAGGTAATAATTTTCAGATTCAATGAAATGGCTTGTTTCCTGCAATTGGGTGATTTTTCCCCCAAAATTAAAGAAAACTCAGAAAAATAATTATTGCGAAAGTTTTTCTAGTATAAATAACAAAAAAGTTTGGCAGAAACATTTGTAAATCTTTGCTTTTGAAAATAAGCACAAAAGAAAAACAACTATTTTTCTTAAAAATAGAGCAAATGAACAAAAATTGAAATTACCTGAAGAAATTGCAGGATCAGCTTTAATATGGAATCTGAACCAGTTATGCATATACCTCAGTGACACTTTATGTTCAAAATGATAGCGTTTATTGAGTTATCTGGAATTAAAGCTCATTATATTGTATCAGGGTAGTGGAATGATGCAATAACAATGTGTAAAGTGCAACACGAATTTCTAAAAAAATCTAAACATTGTTTATTGGCTTGAAATCTGCAGATTATGCTAGCCTGTTTATGATGCTATGACTAGTGTGATAGACTAGTAGACATTTACAGACAATGCTTGCCAACCACCAAAATAATGTGTTTGTGTGTCTAGTGTGATTGACTGGTAACAGATGAACTGTAGTTACAGATACAATACTTGTCAGCTACAAAAATAATCGTTCAGGAATTTTTTTCCCGAAAATAAACTAGTATCAGATAATTTCTATGAAGTCCAGCTTTATATATTAATCAAAGTAAATCTGTTTCTCTTACAAATAAATTACAAATAATGATAATGTGGGATATTACAATTTTATAATTTTTCTGTTGTGCATTTTAGAGACAGAGAGAAATGCAGTGAATTAAGTTCTCACGTTCAAAGATTTTGCTCTAAGGGATACACCGTAACACTCTCACATAAGAAAACCAATATAAATTAACAGATAAAGATGTCGAATACTCAAAATTTCATTAGGTCTTCTTCCCAATCAAAAACTGTCATTTTAAAATCTTTTTTTTTTACACACAGTCTCGTATCCAGTGATGTCATATAACAAAAATATTCAAATTGATTGTTTTACATACACTACGTTAATTTTATGAAACTCATCTTATTTAGTCTAATAATAAAGAAGCTGACAGTTTAAATTTTACTAAGATTTTTTCTGAATCTTGAAAGAAAATATTTAATTGTATAAATTCACACCATTGTTTTCATTGCAGGTTTCAAGTAAAATGCCTTATATTAATTGATTAATTATTATACCATAAACAAGGGCGAATTGGGAAAATACCATCAAAAGAAACTAGAAAAGATTCAGCGTGAGTGGTATGTATTAAGAATTTTACCCAGTCTTCAGCAAATATTTATATTTTTATACTAGTCATATCCACAATGTCCTCCCCCCCAAAAAAAATTTCAATCGCAAAATATTCTAGTAACTTATACACATCCCTTTTTAAAACTTCTAAGTTCTTATTATGATGTAATACTTTAGCACCACAATTGCAGTTACCTAGTAATATTTTCATTATGACATACAACAGAAAGCAAAACATTAGAGGTTAAAATATTGGTTTGTGTTTCCTACAAAATAGTGTTTTCCTCACACTATAATATTAATGTATTAATTTAATAAATGCGCGATAAATTCTCTTTCTGAGTATGTTACTGAAAAAATACATTAAGATGTATGGAGTGTGAGAGAGAATTTTATCAAAAAAAAGTCATTTCCATTTATGTAGTTCCCTTATGGAATTCATTTATGCCATTTCAAAGCTATCCTTCAATGAGAGTTTTGTAACTAATTTTTCTATACACCCACCGACTGAGATTAGGGTTAATCTATTCAGCGCAGCAAGGGGTGATGGCAGTGTATAGACCCAATGGGTGTGTCATTATTGCCCCGAATTTGAAAGGATAAAGAAACACACAGAGAGATCCACACTTGAAACAGGATTTGAATTCGAGACCTACTGATTCGAAGTTAGAGACACAAACCACTCCACCATCAGTCGGCACATTTTCTGATATATACTATTAAACATACCAGTTTTTTACTTATTTTTCTGTGTGCAAACTATAGTAACATAACAATGAATTTAAATATAAAAGCATAATCTAATAATAGTTTAATTTGGTGTTTACATCTATTTTTAAATGGCGTCTTTTAATTTATAAACGATGCCACACTAGCAGCAATGAATGGGAATTAGAAACAGGAGAATGCACCTAAGGAGCAGGTGAGTTTTATTCCCATTTGTATCAATCCCCTTTCTACAAAAAATATTGACGCATTTTTATAATTTGGAATTAAAAAATAACTCAAAGTTAACAAAAAGCAATTTCGTCAACATAATCTATAGAATCCTTATTCTATTTGTCCGCCACATTTTCGTCCAGAGTTGAATTGCAAACAGTAACACTGAAGGGAGTGAAAATTGTAACAGTTTCCATATAACTTAGGAATTACTTAATTTTGAAATTTAAATATTTACGTTTGTAATTAATTTCAAACATAATTAACTCTGATTTGAACACCTTTTAAGTTGCTTGTGCTGCAATATATTTGATTTAAAATGTAATATTCTACTCAGGTGATCTGTTTTTCGAGAAAGAATCGCCAAGTTTATTTTATGTTTTTAAAAATATTCTTTATCCGTAACCGCTAGGAATAGAAAAAAATTATTTAAGACATTGGATTCCCTTTTTTTCTACGTTTCCGTATAATTTTTCTTCGAAAATAACGATATTTTCTATTTCTGGTATAACCTTTAATAATTATATTTTCTATTCCTGGTTTTTGAAAAAAGTATTGTTTTTGTCTTCATCAGCGAATGTGATTTTGCCTTTCTTAATATATTGCCAATTCGGAAATAGATTGGAGCGCGGATGAGAAGAGTCCAGACTACAATATTTATTAACTTTCTAAATAAAGTTAATTAAGTTTACAAGCATTCTACACCTCATTCGAATTGCTTTTAATTCATCTATGCATGAAATTCTAATTTCTGTACGCAAAATACCATTTGATAAATATGATTTTGATATGCAAAATATTATTTGAAACATTGTTAGTACATTTTTATGGGTCAAACTGTAGAACTCTATATTTTCGTAATTAAATTCCAGACAGAAGTGATTTTTTTCTAATTTTTGGGTGTTTGCAAATTTGGATTGGTTTGGTTCAATCACTGGTAATGTTTTGCACTCGCGCAGTCATTGGATTGGTATCTACAGTTTCAAGAAAAATTCTGAATCACTAGAAGAACCCAAGTGGAATTGGAAGCTATGAGCTCTTGAACCGAAGGCCAGAGCGCTCGTCATTCGGCTACTTATTTCGGTACACCGTACAGAACTCTATTTTCATTGTGTTAATTGAATGTTTGCCTTTTCAGTTCAGCGCTAGATAAGAATTTAAAAATATATCTTGTTATGTACTTTTATATGTTAAACTGTGTAACTTGTTATCATGTTCAAACAAAAACTTTAATCAAAAGTACATTTTAATTCCATGGATTTTTTGCTCATTTTGGTATATTACGTAGAAAAAAAATCTATTGTAAATAAATTTTTTAAAGGAAAGACACTACCAAAAAAGAAAAGAAAAAAAAAGGATAGCCAAACCTGGGTACATAATTTCCCTTGATAAAATCTATAAACTAAGTTATAAGTAATAAATCAACTATAAATTCAGATCTAAAAGGATTGAAGGCAGCGAAGTTAGTACATTCAGCTTGAGTATTGTAAAAGCAGATTACTTGCAATAAAAAATTCTGCTATAAAATGGTGTTTTTGAATAAGAACTCTGACTTTAAAATCATTGTTTATTTATCTTAGAAAAGTATTGTCATTCAATAATTAAAAAATGTTATGAAAACACTGCCTTAAAATTTTTTTAATAAAATAAGCTATAGAATAAACACAAAACAACGTCAGGTATTAATATTAACTGGTCTAAAAATGTCTAAAATTTTAAAATATAAATCTACTGTATAATAAGACCTAAAGAAAAATTTCAATATGTTTGAATGTTTCCATATAGATTAATTATAAATAAAATAGCTCATAGTTTAACTTAAACGAAAAATGTTCATTTTTCATTTTCTTTTACGTTGACACTGTCGGTAGTAGTTCAAATTGGAGATTATCATTTGAAAGGTCATTATGAGAGATGTTCCAAAAATATGTCCTATTAACCTTCAGAATAACCAGACATGCTTCCAAGTCCATCATTGAATTTTTAGAAAAAAATAAAACAAGACACTGAAATCTAACGTATTCGTTTGCTCCTATCCTTAGCAGATATGGAATAGAATAGCTGTGGGCTTTTGAAAACTGACTAGTAAACAATGCGGAGAGGCACTATTCTCTTGAAAATCAAGATATTTAAAGAAAAAGATCTTCCTGTTGGAAAGCGCCCTCTATGATTAACAGTCAAAAATAAAATTCCTATTACAACCAGAAAAGTTTTCTAGATCATAAAGTAAGTAAATACTAAAAAACCAAAATTTCTTAGTATTCAAATAAAAACTTCACACATATGAAATATCACAAAAGTAGCACAGCTATAAATTCCACAGTAATATTGCTATCTTTATGCAAATCATGTTTAAAATGTTCATGCCCTCGCAAATGTCAATAAATGAAGATTGCTTAGAAAGAAAGCTCATCTCATAGTGTGTGGTTGCTTTTCAAATTGAAGAAATGCTATTACCCATGAACTATTCAAAAAACAACAAAGCCATTAACTATTCCAACATTTCAGATCATAAATCGATCGCATTTGAAAGCTTTCCCGCATTATGGGTCATTTTTCCAAGAAAGTTGGAAGAAAGAGATTTGGTGCACAATGTTTTGAGTCTTTTTTTAGTCAAAACTCTCCCTATTACATGCACATACATGAAAAGTCAAGGTTTCAGATATACAAGAATACCTCTCTCTTTCTCGCAGGATAATTGTAGAAAAGTTAACTAATTTTTATAAAAAGTTCACCGTAAGATACGCTTCTAAATTTTCGGATGCCTTCATTGTAGAAAGACCAAAAATCCTTCCAATGTACAGATTGTTACAAAGAAGAAAAATTCTAACAAACACCTTTTTGTGAAATATCCAAAGCAATCCAGAAACATGTTTCTTTTTACTACAGTAAATTAAAATATTGGAAAATTAAGTATAGTTTTGATGTAAAATTTTTCTCAGATGAAGGAGCAATTTTAAAAGGCCCACGAGTTTATTTCTTCTAACAGATTGTTATTTCTTAATACATTAAATATTAAATAATCTTGCATTCATCATAAAAAATTACTAACAGTCAAATGAGAAATAGTCAAGTTATCAAACTAAACTACATAATTAAGCAGAGAGTATAAATTGCATGCATTGAATATCTTCATCAATTTTTCTCGGCACACAAATACCAGACGACTTATTCCCAACTTTGTAGCAGACAACGATTTTTCCAAACTTCAGCAAATTAAATTATTGATCATAGTAAAAATATCTAAGATTTAATTTGCAGATAGTACACAATTCCTCTGTTTACAAAGAGTACATATAAATTTATGTACATATTATTCTTTCTGATATAACCTAATAAAATAAGTAGTCTGCATGAAGGAATTTTATCTTTTTCATTTTGGAGGTGTCTAAACATGTGTGTATAAAAGTCACTCGAGAGCTAATAATATACATATTGGAAGAAAATAACATTTCGCATTTATATTTCCTCTGGACTTGAACGCAGATTGATCTGACGGGGAAAGGAGCCCTAGAGTGGATAGTGGAAGTACGAAATGGAACTCTGACAAGTTATTCACACTTTCATGTATAAAAAAAATATTTAGAAGTCACGCGACCCGCCTCCATGCTATTTTCGTCGGCTGTTTTCAGACGAACTAAAAATGAATGGATGACTCAAAGTCGAAGGAATCGCTCAACAATTATCCAAACCTTGAAAGAGGTGCTTTGTATGCAATTAATGAGTTAAAATAGTATGTAGAATGACTAGTTTGACATGCAGCACTCAAAAGTGGAAAGCAGCAAAAAAAGTAGGACGTTGGATTGCAGTACCCAAAGAAAGAGGATTCTACGTAAATTCATTGGAATCAACAGGAACGCCCTTATTTTCATTTTTGCTTCTTGATAATCGTGATGCTTGTTCTTATTGGTGTCTTACAGAATCTTTTGATTGTCTGGTACTTCCTCTACTTTTTATAAATATTTAATAAATTTATCTAAATATTCAATCAATGTCAGTTTGAGTTATCTAAAAGTATTTATCTAGTAATTAGTTTTTCTGTGTATCTCATTGAGTTTCCTTCATCAATTTTTACATGAAACATCAGTTTATGAAAGATTCTCCTCTATTTTTCTGTTGTACATTTATATTAAAACGAAACTGGACACTTTGAGCTATAAAAAACATAGAATACAATGTTAAGAAATAATTCTGAATAACTTTGGGCCACAGGAAAGAAAAAGTATATCGTACATAATAATGTCGGCACAACTTCAATAGAAGTTCCATTTCTATGACTCCTGAAATTATTGGTAATTTCTAGGAGTCTCTAGGCATTCTATTAGAACTATAGAGAATGATATTCGGGCTGTAATTGATCCAAGCAAACAAGAGCAATATCAAATAATTTCGAATCATATCTCTATAACTGCGCCGATACTCTTTCTTTTCTAAGGTAATACCCAATATCTCCCTAAAACCTAAAGTATTATTAGACTAAGGCTAGTTAAAGTGCACCGTAACTATCGTTAGCTTGATCAAAATTGGGCGTTCCATCTTAAGTCACCACTTTCACAAGATGATCATAAGTTAGATATTTTTATAAGCAAAACGTAATGACATGAAAAAAACATCTCTTCTGTCTATACAATATCCATTTCTTGCGGCAGAAAAAGTTTTGCTGAAATGGATTGCCATCGTTAGTCAACTTATATAAAGGACATATAATTATGCATTTTTATGCAAATATAGTTTCAATAAGATAATTTCTTAGATTTCCTTTTAAAATTAATGCTATATAAAATTTGTTGTTATTTCGATTCCCATCTGGAATGATATATGTATGTAGAATGCAAAAAAAAAATTTTTTTTTACCATCTTTATTCGTCGTTATTGCTGCTTATTACGTTCATTTCTGGATACCTATTTCTATTGGTCTCTAAACTCAACCGCATGTCTCGTAATTCTGAAACATGGTGAAGTGACACCTGAGCTTAAATTCTCCAGTCCAAAATTTCTTCCAATTCACTGAACACTTTGATTTCTGGAAAATTTTCGCTCGTTTCTTGATGCTTTAATTAATGTTTCGGTTAGATTCTCAGACACTGGTGCTTGTTCTCTGCTTACATGAAGTAGAAAAGTTGTATCTAAGTAATGGTTTTAAATTCAGTTCACAGAATGCATCCGAGAACATTATCATATCATTTTGGATAAGGATAAAATATCCTGATATGCATAAGAGAAGGATATTAAGCCCTTGTATTAACATCTGAAGACTAATCCAATAGATGTCGATTGCTCACGTTCTTTAGTTGGTACACGGTTGATTAAACTAAATAAATTGCTATGTTTAGCCTTCAAATTATCGCAGTCTCAACTCATATTTATAAACTGAAGTTCGGTTGAGTTACAGGCTGAAATCTTTTCAGGGATTCCTAACAGGACAAGTATTAAAAAGTTCCAAGGAAATGTTTAGTATTCCTAGTTCATGTGTCAAACTAAATCGTTCTACTCTTCTATTTAATTTCGAAAATAACTATTCCATGGTTAATCCATTACATTTGCTTGGAATGCTATTTTAAGAGAAAAAAGTTTATTAGAATAGAGAATGATGTGGATAAATAATACTTTTCTTTAAACTTATTAAAGAAACAAATCGGGAGTTGAAAGCAGTCACTTGGGCAGGGTGAAGACGAGGAAATAATAGGAAGTTCTCAGAATAACAGTATGTGTTATTCTTTGAAATGGGATTGGCATTCTAATTCTTTAACATTCATAAACTATTGGCTAAATATGAAGGAAAGAAACTCTACTCAACAATACCATCCATGCCAGACTATTTTGATACTGTTTAATTTACGCATGACTGCACAATTGAAGCTTTAGTTGGAAATTGATGCTTGAAGCTAAATTATGAGGTCTTATCTGTGAATTACTTTAAATAAAATGTGCACGACTGAAGTTTTAACTCCGAAAATAATTGGAAAGTAAATCTTAAGAACAATCATTTGAAATCTGTTCTGGTTTA
This sequence comes from Latrodectus hesperus, assembly GCA_037975125.1. Classification (NCBI taxonomy): domain Eukaryota; kingdom Metazoa; phylum Arthropoda; class Arachnida; order Araneae; family Theridiidae; genus Latrodectus; species Latrodectus hesperus. The sequence goes on from CM075859.1 coordinate 4,236,322, forward strand.
AATATACTCACGACAAAATAAATTATATTGACTATGTATTTGACGTTTTCTTTTTAATTTTTTAGATAATTTTCAGACTTTCCGTACTGCAATTAAATGAAAGAAAAATTCGTCATATGCGTGTTTAGAAGATAGCTGGTTCGATACTTAATTATCAAAAAAAAAAAAAAAAACTCGAGCTCTTCTGAGAGAGATTATGCAAGTTTAGCGTTTATAGGCAGTGTTCTATCTCTGATAAAATGTTGATGGTTAGCGAAAAAGATGCTAACCCATGTGTCGACCTCGTTACTTGACCATAGTTCAGAATTGCAAGGTAATTAACTACGTCTTATAGATCAGTTAGCAGAAGAACACAATCAAAAATGTAATACAATGCAACAGGAAATAAAAAAATTAGAATCATAAAGCTCTTTTAAATTGAACAGAAAAAAAATTGCGACACATTTTGTTGGAGTACTTAATACCTTTCAATGAACTTAAATCTATCTCTTGGGAGAGACCTCCAGAGAAAACTTCTTATTCCAAGAAAGAGAAATCTAGAAAGCTGTTAGCCACTGATTCCTGCAAATTCATCCTGTATTTTGCATTGTCCTAGAAATTAAAATGCGAAATATACGGATATAGTTGTGAGATAACCACTTCCCCATTCTAAACGGATTAATTCAATTCATCAACAATAGAGAAAAATTCAACAATAACAACATATTAGTCGTTAGTTTTAAGTTTTTAAAGAATAGCTCAAAATAAATTTCTTAATATCCCCTTACTGCGAATTGTTAGCTCATAAAAAATAAGGTTTTAATTGCACATTCCTCAAAGTATAAAACGTAAATACAAAATGCATATTTACATTAGTAATGGAATTTTCAACTATAGTTAAGTACAACGATATTTCCTGTGGCAACTCAGCCACAGTAAATCCCTAAAGGGGAATGAGAAGCGCATCTTCCCTATCCGATGGGGAATCTAGCACAGTTGCTATTTGGATGCGGTCGAATGAAGACCGTATTGGCACCAGTGTATCACGGTGTGGAACTCATTTTTATGGAATATAATCATGAAAATTGTTATGTGTTAATTGTTATTGTTAAAATAAAATATTAAAGGCAATAAGACTTATTAATGAAAGGAAACAAACACGCAACAAATTGGCAACGCAACATTTCCATCATGAGAAATAAAGTTGAAGTAAAAATTAATAAACTCTCATTCCCCCGCTAATAAGCTGTTAAATATCCAAAATAACTTTTTATAACAAAAATAGCAACATTTATGATAGGAAGCAGCATCGCAAATCACTATAATACCATCGCAATACCATATACCATCGCAAATAAACTTTCAATAAAATAAAGATGCAGAGTTATTATGACTTAGGGAAGTAACGTTGATAGTTGGCGCTCCCGTCAGGAAGGGTGCTCCAAGGCCTCAGAGTCCCTTGCGGAGAGGCCTTCGCGTGAACTGTTCCAAGTGAAAAGCCGCGTTGCTACAAAAGGTTTCTATTTACCATCTTATTATTGTTGGCTGTTCTCACGCACGTGAATACATTCTTTTGCAACACGTGAATAGAACCCACTATTAGGAAGAAGTTTACTTGTAACAAAAAAACTGTGGGCAAAAATATAAAAAAAGTCCTATTACAGCTTCCTCTATGAAGTAGTAAGAACTGTGAATTAATTAGTTCTTAATATCTTAGAAAAAATGTATTTATTCCCTTTCCTGCGTTTTTTAATTAGTTAGAATGATATATGCATATTATCTTAAAATGTCTTAAAACCTCTTTTTTATTTGCCAGTTTATTTTTTTAAATTTTGAAAGCGCTTGCAAGTTATGTGATCTAGTTTCCATCAAAAAAAAAAAATCAAACGTGTAATGTTATAAATTTTGGGAAGTGCATTTAAATTCTGAATGTAACGGTTAATAACCTAAGGTTTTTTTTTCTGTCGAAGCTGTCTCAAAATAGCCCCGCAGAGGATGGCAATGCTCATGAGCATCCACTCTGCCGATTTGCAGTGACACGGAGAAGGATGACTGGAAACGGGGATGAAAAAAATGTCCCACAGCGACATCAACTGTCATTCATGGCGACAAAAAGTACGATGTACGCTTGAGACGAAGAGAAAATTTAGCAAAAGTAAAGCCAAGGGAACAAAATGAACAGCTTGGATTTAGCACCTGGAAATAAGCTGATAAGAAATCAAGGAAGATTAGCCCCTCCTAAGGAATGAAAAGTGTTTTAGTTTTTCCAAAAAGAAAATTATGATACAAATAATTAGAATTGTATTCATAATTTACATAGGGCTTGAAATACTTTCCTTCAATATTTCTGTATTATTTGTATTTCTTTAGATGTTTATTTCTTGAAGTTGTATCAAAGTTATTTCCTTCCATTGTTCTCTCTGATAATTAAACTCTCCGGTCATTTGTGATGCCGATGGAGAGTCCTTTTGCCATTTCAAGAACTGTGGGATATTCGCCCTTTTCTATTGCCCATGACTTCCCCTTTTTCTTCTCTAACGTGACTTAAATCCAACTTCGCTGTGTGGTCTTCACTTGATAGCGTGCCTATTAAAATAACAATGTATCAAAAATCCAATCACATATTTTGTAAACCTAAGAATCGCAACGAATAAATCAGTTGAAACACTCTTTTAAAACTTGCTGATTAGTTGTTGTCTGAGCGAACATAATGGAAGGCTTACATCAGGGAAATTTACAGTTCAGATTTATTATTTTGAAATCATTCCTTCAAATGCTGAAATGTGTGGGAATTAGACCGTGTATGCGTATGAAAATACGCATCTAGTACCTTACAACTTTGCATATCACAAGGTTAATTTTTAATGACTGTAAATGAATTGAAATGTGTAAATGAATGTATGGAAAAATAGTGAAAACTAAAAACACTAGAAAAAAATCAATGAATAGTTGGGGAACAAAAGTAAAAAGTAGGAAAATAAAAGAATCAAAAAAAAAGAATACAAGCTGATTGTATGGTAATAAAAATATTTGGATGCTTAAAAACATTCTTGTGCAATAACTCTTTGCCACGTTCATCATCTGAAAAAATGAAGGAATGAAAAAATGTAATATATCACTTAAAGTAGAGAAAGACTATGAAATTTCAAAAAGTGCAGTTAGCATCGAATTAAAATTTTTGTGAGCCAAAAATACTAAATATTTTTAAACGCCGTGTAGTTTTTAAAAGCAGTAAAGACCAGATGGAAATATTTGTGAAGTTAGCTTTTTCATAACAAATAATATTTGAAAATAAAATATTTCAGTTTCTTAAAAATAAAACCTTAGAATATTTTGTTTAAAGTATGACGTCCCATTATCAATCCGTAGACAAAATATCTGGTAAGGGTCAAAAGATGGAAACTTTCAGTGACGTGTTCTGTAAACAATGGTAATATGTTGCTTAATCCGAGAAAAGCTTAAGGAAAGAAATCCAAATAATGATTTCGAAACATAGTTGCAAAATTGGTGTATTTATTTTTTGTGTGAAAAACAAAATGTTATATATCATTTGTATTAAACCACGTAGAGAAGTTAAATGAAGTGATGGTTATAAAAAAGCGATTTTAAGAGCATGAACATTAAATTAAATTTAGTCTTTAATTGTGTGTATCCTCGAATTATATTAACTCTATAAAAATACATCACTTATAGTGAAATTTATTCTCCATAATCATTAATTTTTAAACAAATTTTATGTTTAATGTAAAATGTTACTATTTTGCTTTACATAACTTAAAATGGTTGCGTTTGAAACATCTGTGCGCCTCCTTGAGGCTCTTTTCATAATTTCGCTCTCCACTTTGACCCCGTGAGATCAGGAGTCTGAAAAAAATATCACATTTTCTAGTTTGCATTGCTTATAGAAAACATTGCGATAATTTTACTTCATTATTGAGATCATTGAATATTACCTCAATTTTATAGACTTTATTTATTGTAACAATAGAGTACATAAAGGACTTTTCTCCAACATGCAAATATACTTATTGAAGTAAGCAGTTTGATCAAAGCTCACTCTTAAAATTAGGATGTTTCGATGTCATGGATATTTTTTAGAAATTTCCTGTCAATTGAATAGTTCTTTAATATTTTCGTAAAAGCGAAATCACAGTGTCATATGCTTTTTTGCATGAATAAAATCGACATCTTCATGTAAGAGATAACATTCGAGTAACATAGCAAGAGAGTAAGGAGAGATTCGAGAATGGAATGGATAAACGACAAAGAATTTTATAGGCGTGCACGATGCTTTCAGTAAAAATATTTCTGAAAACATTAATAGAAGTCTTTTTATTGGACGGTTAATATTGCTTTTCGCCTTCTTATTTAAACATCGTTTCCAAACAGTGTTTCAATTCATTTTTAACCATTTAAAAATAAAATAATTTCCTTTATACGAAGCAAAACCTCGAGGCAGTAAAAATATTTGCTTAAAAATTTTTCGAAGCTTTTTCAGATTTCTAGCTGTTAAAACATTATAAAAATGGGAATTTTGCATAATTTTTTCTTAACTTTTTTGCAGAATTTTCCATTTATGAGTCAACAATTTTCTCCTATTATGTGTAGGAGGGGTTTCCTTATTTCAGAAAATTTCTTGGTTAAATTTATTTCGTAAATACCACTTTTAATGTAGTTAATATTTAAAAAAATTAAAAAAAAATATTTGTGTGAATAAAAATTTGTAAACATGCTACGTAACATTTAAATTTTCTCTTCATTTCCAGTTCTATTTCAAGTTTCCATTCAAAAACATAAGCCCTGCTTTACTGTACCTGGTAAAACTCGAGAGTTTGGGAAAAAATGAATTGTATAGAATATTTTGAAAAACGTGAGATTATTGAAATAAACTTTTTATATCCAAAGTTTCTTGGAAATGCTTTTTAATTACATATATTATTTTTTATTTCTTTTTCGTTTTATTAACATTCATTTGTGTATAAGCATATTTCTTTGCATTTCTTTTTCATGATTTTCATAAAAGCATCTTTTTACTGTCATTTAAACACGATAAGAAATAATTTAAATGGTATTAAAATGAATTACAGATAGTATTTTGAGAGAACTGAAAATAAATCTATAATAATCAAACTTATTTTTGAAATTTTTATAGGATATTTCTTTCAGCAAATTTCTTTTCAAAAAAATAAACCGTTTTTTATTTTATTTGAATACGTTAAAACAACGATAATCTGAAAAAATAAGTTATAACTTGCAAATGTCTTAAGTAATATGGAAATCAAATTGGAAAAGTTTTAGCAATAAGCTCATAACTGTTAAACTTACTTATCAAAATTTCGCTGTCTTTTCATTGGTGCATCTCTTTAAAATAGTTTTTGATAAATATAAGAGTATATTTTGGGTATAATAAAAGCTAATAATTTAAAAGTTATTACGAATGAATCATTAATAATGGGACGTTTGAATATTTGGCAGCCTCAGAAAGAATAGGAGAGTCGACCAAATCTCGTAAGAAATTAAAGATAAGAAAGTACTCGAAATTATTAATCAATATTCGAACTTCTTTACCAATATTTATTTTCCAGTATTCAAATTTTTTAAATCCTCAATTATTAAGTTGTTTGTTTTAATAGGTTTTAATTGCAGTTTTATATTTATCTAATAAAAATGCAGATTCACAACTAAATGAACGGATATAATCAACTTAACCTATATTAAATTAATATTTTGATTTGAGTTAAAGGGTTAACTTTATAATAGATATTGAAAAGAATGTTAAATTCTTAATATATATTGACTCATAAGCCCTCTCAAAACTAGTTTCTAAACTAATTCTTCTATATTAACAAATGAGCGTGTCACAAATTCTCATTACGTAACACAATATTTTTTGTCTTAAACTAAAATGCTTATTCATTTTCACTTTTGCACTGGATTTTAAATTTTTACAATTGGGCTCTTTTCTACAGTTTGTTTATGCAATTTATTAATTATAATAAAAAATCATTCTATTTTCTAAAATCAATATTCCTCCAAATTTAAAATATTTCGTTATTTCTTTTTAACCCAGAATTATTTCATATAAATCGAACGATGACTTATTTTTTATTCTTTTTATTTAGGGAAAAATTTATATTTAGAGATCCATGTTTTTTTACCATAGGTCTCACCTCTAATTTAGTCTTTATTTATATTTTTTCATTCGAAAATATAAATTTTAAAAGTTTCATAATTATATTTAAATTAAAGAGTTTTTTTTTAATTAAGTAAGAGAGTTGCATCTTATTCTTATTCTTAGTACTCATAGTCAAATCGTTCAGAAAATTTAAAAAGATTTAAGGAATTAAAAATTCAAGAGATTCGTAGCATCCGGAATTATTTTAGAATTTACCCATTTTTTTAAATTTAAAGTGTTTTACTCCTTTACTTCTCTTATTTTAAATTTTTAAGATCCCATTTTTTAACGTAATACTATTTTAGACTCCAATGTGTTTTAAAACACTAAATATTTCTTTCTTCACATTTTCGAATAACTGTTACTGTATCATGTGATAATAGTAAATAATATTTGCAATTTATAGATGCACATAATAAATATATCATCCAATAAATCTATAGAATAACTTACAAATTATGTATTCGTGATTTACCATCTAATGCATAGCTAAACAGATAAAAGTATTCTCATGAGGATAACAAAACTTATAAAGGTAAAATCATTTTCTATGAATCATTCCCCTTTTGTAGGCTCAATTCTTTTTGTAACTAGAACTAAAGAAATCTGATTGATTTCAGCTTTTTGCAAGCAACATCTCCTACCTCCATGAATGTGTATGATATGAGAGTGGCGAATGGAAGCCATAATTCGGATTTCTCGCCGAATTCTAAGCATGTCTTCTTCACTTTCGATTCTGGCCTTCTTAATGGTTTTTATAGCAACCTATTAATAAAAAAACTTAAATCAACATATATTAGGTTTAGCAGAAAGTTATTTTCAGTTTGGTATTATATTTAAACCTTTAATAAATTTGTTCTTACTTTTATATCCAAATTTCTAATCAATCTCAACCTTCAATCCATAGAAGCGATCAAACTTTCATAGAATTACTTTATGAAATGGGATCACAAAATGTTCTTCAATATTCACTTTATCCAATTTTCATTACGACAACGGAATATCAATTGTTGTCATGTAATTATATTGATTAAGGACAAAAAAATTTTAATAATTCTGAAATAAATTAAAATTTAATAAATAGTAAGTTCTGGAAAAATATCTCCACGATTTAAGCCTTTCTAAACTTCTAATCTTATCCCCAATCTTTCTGTTTCCCAACTGCTATCTTCAAATATATTTTATTTTGTACAATGTTTTATTACACTGTATTACAATTTGGTTGTTTCGAACTGTCTCAAGTACGTTCTATAGAATTCTGCATTGGTTCTGTATTTTTAATAAAGTATGGCTAAATTCTTAATTTTTATTGACATATAAATGAAAATTCTTGGCAATATATCTGGAAGTAATTTATATTTATTAATTGTAACAATTATAGGATTTATAAATCATAAATATCATCGCCAATTTTTAAATTATCGAGCCAAACAACACCAAAATGATTGTCTTCATAAAATCACAAATGGCAATTAGTGTTTAGATTAAGTCATATTTGAAAACATTTAAAGAAACCGTAGTCATAAAGAATTAAATAATTCCTTCTTTATAATGGGTAGTGTTTGTTAAAAAAAATTAAAATTTAAAAATTCCCTACAAGCTTTAGAATTTTACTTAACTGCATATTTCACAGAAAACTGTGGTTGAGGCTAGCTTAAAATAAATATTATGTAATCACAACAAAAGAGAACCCTACTCTTTTTTACATAAATTAACCAGAAATATTTGTTTATGGAGTGATTTAAAAATGCCGCCAAAGCATACCACTAAAGAAGTCTTGATTCTATCAATGAATTGTTGGGGGAAACAATCCCATTTACAGTGACTAGAGAACTGCAACACACACATGCAAAATTTTATTGGAATGCATTGGAAAATAAAATTCATACAAATTTTATGATATAGTAGTATCCCTTGCTAAAATTTTAAAAAGATAAGATTGCAAGAAAGGGATATCACAATGAAAGAATAAGTTATTATATTTACATTTAAGAATTATCTTTAGTGTTCCATGCTAGATTTATGTAATTATTCCCTAAACTTTTATTTAAACATACTAGATTTATCAAATTATTCCTTAAGACAACATTATCTACTATATATGTTGCAGAAAAGTTTCTTAGTTCATTTTGATTATTTTTTTACTTTTATTCAAATAGACTAATATTTTTTAATTTTATATAAATAAGAAAATATATCAATGTTCCATTTAAAACTGGATAAACTTTTTATGTCTTACACTCATTGCTGACTCTATTAACTGATAATTTAACTTTTAGTGCCTAACAATTAATTCATATAAAAAACATTTGGAAGTATTCTTCAATTATGATACTCGTTATTATATTTTTTTTCTATTTTATGTCTATTTGACGATTAGCTTGATTTCAAGTCTCATTCCAAATGTTTTAAGATAAAAATAAGACGTAATTAATTTGAATAAAGTAAAGTACAAAATCTTTGAAGTAATAATTAAGACGGAATGACCATTCAAGAGAACTCACAAATCATAAAAGGAAAAGACGTAATTCTCCAATAAATTTAAACATGATTTATGTTTATTCACACTGTGTTTTAAATAAATAATTATTTTTTGATTCTTCATAACAATGAGGATAATATTTAAAAATTTCCTACTAAATTTATCTCATATTTATTTTTTCCAAACAAATTCGTATGATCATTGATAGTTTCTAAAAAGAAAGCAGAACATTACTGAGAAATTTTGCGTTCAACTTCCAGTTCATAAGACTATCAGTTGACCAAAGGATTCTCAACCCCTGTGGGCCGCTACATTTTAGAGAGGTATAAAATAAAATCTATGAAGCTTTTTTTGTTTTTGTACTATATTGTTTTATTTTGCATTTAAAATTCTTATCATAAGCTATTTCACACATTATAAGTAAATAAGAAACTTTTAAACTTTTTCTTTGTGTGTACCGCCAAATTTGAAATTGTTTAATGCGTGCCATGACAGAAAAGGTTGAGGGTCGTCGTATCGTAGCAACATTTCATTTGACTTCATCTTTATTGCAAAAATTGTTACCATAGAAACATTTCCCTGGACTCCCCACCCGCCTCTTTGCCAAACGATCATAAACTACATAGATGAAAAGATATTAAACTACCAGTTAATATGCATAGCCATTGATTGAAGTTTATCAGCATAAAAGTTTATAACGACAATAACTTGTGCACCCTTTTAATTGCAAAAAACAAATTTTTTGCTAACTTAACTACGGGGTGCTATATTCCAATATCATTTTCCTAATTTTTCAAGATCGATGTATCGTTGAAAATATAAACTCACTTAACAGAAAACGTAGGAAAAAAATAAAGGAAACCTGGAAACATTCCAGGTTGGAGGTTATAGAATTGCTTATTGATCAAGTCTTAAAATGTAGTTCAAATAAGTGCTCTCATTTCCCGAAGGGTATTGATTTTGTCCTCTAATCTTGATTGTAAATATTTAGGCACTCATACAAAACACTCGTTATATGAATCAAGCAGAATAATCTACTTTATTTGTATACTGTAATACTTTTATTTTAAACTGGTGTATCAAAGTCACTGAATTCAAAAGAGCATCAGTATTGATCCTCTAAAAATGTAATTTTTGTCATTATATTTCCTATTATTATGAAAGTCGATTAAGTCTCTTAACATACCAGTTTCTACAAAATAAGTTACATTAAGAGCTCCGAATGTTGATCTGAAGGAAAATCGCTAAAGAAAACATTCGGAAGCCTTCGGGACAGACGCAATCTTCCGGAGAATTAGATGCAGGCTGACGGAAGAACAAAAAACTACATTCTTTAATGTCTCCACAGTATACTGGTTATCTATAAAGCTAGGAAGGTCGAAATCTAACTGTATGTGCTCCGATTTTAAATACTTTCTTTTTTGTGACTGTCATGGTCACATCCTTGATAAGATTTATTCAACAACTAGCGAAAAATTTTTAAAAAAAATACATTATTATCGTTGTAAGCACAATATAAACAGCGTTTTAAAACTTCCCTATCAAATCTGTTTATTGGAATTCAAATGGTTATTAATTAATTTTATAAAAGTATTATTATAGTAGGAGTAAGTATATACACGTTCATAATTAGGATTCATTTGGGATAGTTGAAATTTAGAAATTTGTATTATAAAGTATCAAAAAGTATGCTGTTAGAATTTTAATAGAAGCTGATATCATTTTAAATTCCTGAATATAATTCTCGATATTCATGACTTTAAAATTCAATTTGTCCTATTTAATTAATAAGTTGTGTGTGAATAAAAACTATAATTATCTTACAACAATATCATTATAATGTAAAATATGCCTCATTATTGAAGAGTTGAACCATTCTCACATTATCTAACTATATTTATTGATTTTCTTAAATATATTATTCAATTATTCAACTGATAATTTTAGACAAAACTACATTAAAACTATCACAATTCTTAATTTAAAAAAATACTTTAATGTGCCAATATTTTTATCATTCAAAACTACATTCATGTTTTCTTAAGGTATTAATTTTTCGTCTAATTGTAATTTGTTAAAATATAAGAATTTCAGTAAGGAATCTAATATTTTTTCAAATATTTTGTAATCATTTGGATCTCAATTACTAAAAAAAGAAGTCTAATCATCTTACTTATTTAGCTTTAAACGGTGTAATTAAATTAAAAATAGCTATACTTTTACTTATAGAATTACGAATTTACCCAAAAATAATATTAAAATATTTAAAGAACACATTTTTATTAGTCTAACTTTCCCAACTTAATGTAAGTGCGTTCCTTTTATATTAATATAAATTACACTATTTTATATTCTAATCCGACATCATAGGATCAGAGAATTTCATAGATAAAATACAGCTAATACAATTAAGAACATTGAAATTACTTGTACTTAATAATGTTAACAAAATATGTTTGAAATTTTACTACATGCCAGAGAGAGCAATTCCCTTTTGTCTAGATAACATACATTTACAAATAAATTAGTTTTGGGAGTTACAAAATAAGTGATACTGAATTCAGGTTAACTTAAAGGGTGTACATTATTCGTTATCTAATATTATAAAGAAATGCACTGCTTACTTCCTGATTAGTTTCCTTATTCAAAGCCAGTTGTACTTTCCCATAGGTTCCTTGGCCCAACTTTCGTAAAACGAGAAATCGTTCTTGCAGTCGAACAGGTCGTCCTCCCCATTGGAACTCTGTGGAATTTTGCTGCTTTTCAGTTAATGTCATATTGGACCTTTCAATAGTTCGTGCTTTCCGAATTTCTTATCTTAGCATCCAAATAAATCGTTACGCTTAGCCCTTTTGGTTTTTCCAAAATAGTCGCTTTACAATGGCAAGGAATGGATATTCTTCATATTTTTATTTCAAAATAAGTCTCATAGTTTAAAATCTTGCATTATGCTTTCAAAAAGTGAATCCGGCTGATAAAGGGAAAACTTAAGTGATGCCCGAATCTACCCAGTTAAAATATAAAAAAAGAAAGAAAATTTTTTAGCCGAAAGATCCTAAACAAAGTAGAACGCTTAGCACAAAGAGGATTTTTGGCGGAAATAGTGAAAACGGATAAAGTTCATTCCCTTCAGTAAACAAGAGCGTCGGCTTGAAGGCAGCCGATCTACCCGATGAGTGGCCTTGCTTTCCCTCTTTCTCGTCGGCTAAATTTAGCCCAGGAGCGTCATCAGTAATTCAACCTCTTCCTTCACTCTTTCTGCTGATTCCTCTTTTTTTAAAAAAGGTAAAGATCCTAATATTCGGGAAAAAGCATGGAAAATTATTATCCTGTTATTCGAAAATGTTGATTTTTAAAAAGTAACTTCAATGTAAAAAAAGCCATGGAAATTCTTCCTAAATATATTATGGATTGTTTATTTTATTCGTTAAAAGAAACAGTTTCTGCTGTCATATTGCAATAAAATAAAGTACATATTTATGAATTTGAACTAATTTTTATATTTTAATTACATTAAGTGTAATTTTAAAATATTTAATAATTGTAAATATTAAATAATTAATATTTATTAAATTGAAAAAATAAACGTGAAATTATATTTTTTTCATTTTCTTTTTATTAATAATAAAATTGAAAAAATAATTTCAAATAAATTTTTGGAAACTATCTTAGTTATTACTTTTGCAGTGACTAATAATTAGTATTTTGAAAAGAATTATCGCTGACATTGATCAATATGGATTTCTATATAGATTAAGGTTAGCCCTCTTAGAAAATTTCAACAGTTAATATTGTTTATTAAATTTCAAATGTTATTTTTCGCGAGATATTCTTGAAATCCTTCAAAAGTTTTACTGTAGGATAGATAAATCATGAATACGTCTGATGTTTATAAAATAATAAGTGAATCTAATATTAACTTTAAATTTTTTGAAAAGTTAGATGACGTTATCTTTTCATAACCTCCGTCCCCAAGTGAATTAAAGAAAACTTAATTTTATATATATATATATATATATATATATATATATATATATATATATATATATATATATATATATATATATATATATATATATATATATATATGTATATATATATTGAGTTTCATAGCAATGTCAAGTAGTAACCGGTGCTAAATTTACATTTCTCATCAATATAAGCCGAAAAATTGCAACTATACACTAGATAGAAATGTTTTTCAATTCATATAACCCTTGCAGAAATATTTGGAGACCGCATACTGAATACTCTAACATCAAAAACTCTGTTGTAAAACCTCTTTAAGCATCCACCTCGTATTTTCCTTCTGGGGTGAAGGGATAGATTAGGCCTTATTCATGAGCAGCGAAGTGCGATTCTCGAGAAAACTCACAAGCACCAACTCGGAATATGCAAAAGGAAGAAGTGCAATATCCCTCTTCTGTTTAACAAGAGCTGGAATTGAATCCGGTGTCTTCCAAGAGCCTATACCACTGGATCACGTTGAGTCTTGCACGATGAAAATAATGTAAGCTCTTTTTTTTTCATTAAATCTATTTCTCTAGTTTTCATTATATTTCTCGGCAATAACAAATCCTCTTCCACCAATTAGTTAGAAATGCTTCTTTGGGTTCCTAATGCTTTAGCTTATCCATGAAGATGAATTCTTTAAGTTGCTCAAGATTCGTGATTCAGTAATTCATTCTTTCAAATAAATGTATAAATTACAGATTTCTCTTCAATTTCCTAGTATTTACTGATTCTGCATTAGTTTTTCACTATTTAAATTGAAAAATTTTTAAAAAGAAATATTTCACATAATCAAAGTTAGCAACCTTTTCTGAAATATCTTATTGGATAGATCTTCTAATCAAAGATATTTCATATGGTAAAGCATTTAAAAGATTCTGTTTCAGGAATATAAGTCAAAATTTTCCAAAGATTATGTTCTTTGGGGTTATGAAAATCAGCAAACTTTGATTCACTGACAGAAAAGTCAACAAAGTCAAAAAGAACAGAATAAGAAACAAAAAAGAACAAAAAGAATAGTATAGTGCTCCCCTATTACTGCAGAACAATTAAGCATAACAAAATAGTACCATGGCAAGATTTCTGCCAGGGACTCAAGTCTGTAAAGACAGTTTCTGGTAAGTAACAAGGAATAAGAATTGAAATCTTTCAGCAGTCAGTCTGGTCTTGTTCTGCAGCAGCATGCTTCCAAAATGTAGCTTGTGGTAGGACATCACTGTTCATAGCAAAAGGTTCTCTGTTAAACAACAGGAAGCGGGTATTGCACTTCTACCTTTCTTATGCACATCTTTCAGAGTGAGTGCTTGGGAATTTACTAAATTTCCTTCTTTACTACATGAGAATACGACCAATTACCTCTAATAATCCCTTCCGGAAGGTAATTTATACGGTGGACATTAAAATGCTTACAACAGCCTTAGGCCGTTAGGGTGTCCATTACATGGTGCCAAAGATGCTCTTAAAATGGATCATTTACTAACTACAAATGCAGTATTCTTATTGAAATGCTTAGAATACATTTCTCTGGATCAGCTGCTATCAATTCTTCAGAAAAAGACCATCCCATACGAGTGGAATACAAATATAAGGCAAACAATAATGAGAGGTAGAATAGGATTAAGTTAGCAATGGCAGCCAGAACTTCAAAAGATAATTCTTATTAGCATCAATGAAGTGATAAGTTTAATCCAAAATCAACATTAGAGATTATTGCTAAAATTCCTCCTCTTTAGCACAATGAGTATTATGCAGCTGCAGAATTCTATACATTAAAATGCAACAGATTTAGGATTATTCAGCTTTACATTATTACAATCATTAATTCTTCGTGTTAACAATCTAATTGATGTACATCAAAATGTCTTGATTGTTCTATATTGCTGTCACAAGTTTTTCAAAATTATTATCCAAATAGATCTGAATATCAGACTGGAGTCATAAAAGTAGTTTGAATTGTGAGATTCGCTTACAGAAATTTTTTCCGAAAATAATAATACAAGACTTTCTGATTCATTGAGATTGATCAATATGTTCCAGAGAAAGGTATTCGCAAGCATCCAGGATTCATAAATCGCCGATGCTATGAAGACGCTTAATAGTGTAATTTTGATTTCGATTGGGGGAAGTTTTCTCATTCGTATGGGACAACTTATGAATTATTGGGGATCTTACTAATGACGTAGCCAACTTTCTTTGTTACAAACTTGAAAGGCACATTTTCGCTGTTATTTTGAATCACTCATAAAATTATGAGAGCATCTTCTAAATCTGAATCCCATAATAAATAACATAATCATTCTATTTTTAGAAATTATTGCCTAATAAACCTCGGTTGAAGGAAAAATGGGCCAAATTTTCACTTCCTATCATGAAATTCCTGCTCATCATTTTTTTATACAATAAAATGCAACTGAGGTGGTTATGAATACTTTACCGTGCCCTACAACACTGATGTAAATTCATATTTGTCTATTAAGATTAATCACGCGATAGAAATACCAATCTCGGGGGAAACCAATCAGAAAATACTTGAAAGAAATGTTCGATATGATGAGAAAACGATTAATATCTATTAAAAATTATGTAGAAAGCTTAGACAGAAGTCGCTGAATTAAAGGCGAGATTTCATACATTTTAAATGTGATGTAGTAGATGTTTAATAAGGGAGTGTCAATCTCAATGTCAATCACGTCTTTTGAACGATATTTAAAATTACAAGAAGTTTGGCCTTGTTAATCAGCTTCAATACATAAAAATATGCAGCTGAAAAGTAGAAACAAACAAACGCAACGAAGCAATCATTATAAATGAAAAAATGGCTGATTGTTCTAAATTGCGAAATATGTATATTTTGAACTCTGATAGTTTTGTCACTATTTAAAGTTTTCTTTAATACTTTTTTTCTTTTTCGCATTAAAATTATCATATAACTTTGGCATATTGTTTAATTGACTAAGATTGAGTATTTCTGTTCTTTTATTTATATTTAAATTTTTATTTATTTTTTATATTATTTTTCATTTTTTATGTTTATTTTTACTGTGGATTCAAAACGATTGAAGCAAAGACTAAAATGATTTATACGGATTGCACATTCCAAAAATAAACACTCCAAGATTAATCACTTTTGAAGATTAAATCCCACAACTAATTAAGTAAGCTGCGAAAAATGGTATTTCAAAGTTCTTCATTTTCCTATCCCCTACTGATGGTACTGCATCTATTACAAAAAAGCCTTACAATTTAAAGCAAGAAACAATTCAACTTGTAAAGAATTACAAGAAAATAATACAAATACAACACACCTGACAAGATTAACTTCTGTTCGAAACAAATTGCTCAGATACTGCTGTAGAAATAAGCAAGATAACCAACATTCTTGGAATACGTGTTAAACCATGTTTCAATCTGAATACATTTCAAGATTTCTTATAAAAGAAATAAATGTAGAACTGTCTTTACATTTTGTTGCTGAAGAAATTGCTCAAAATGGCTTAATGATACTAGGCTTAAAAGATTTACAAAAAAGATTTCTGAAGAAGTGAGTGAAAATTTGGTGAGCATCATTGAACATTCTTTACCTCAAACTATTAACTAATTCTATTCCATCATTCCAGTTTCTCCTTTTATTGATAATTTTCGTCAATGCGGAAAATGCTATAAATACACTCCCCCTACGAATAAATGCAAACAAAACTTCTTCCAATGTAAAAACTGGAACATTCCATAAAGACTCTCCCTGTTCCAATGAAATATCTAAATGTATAAACTGTCAAGGAAATCCTGCATCCTTCCCTACAAGACTTGAAGAAAAATATTCTTACATTTTAAAAACATGAACCACCTTCCATTTATTGAGGCGAAAAGACATTATAATAAATCTTTAAAAACCACTATCTCCAATGTAACTAAAAATCCTCTTCCCCTTTTGAATCCAATCGAAATAACTTATATTGTTAAAAAGAAAGTAGTGAATGAGATGGCTTCTCTATATGAAGCAAAATTACTTGCTTAGCCTGTACGCAAACTTGCCATACAAGCTAAGCAAGATCAAATGGTTCAACAAATTTTCTCCTTCATGAAAGAATGCACGCGAACATGTTCGAATCCAGCTACATCAATTTCTAAATCTCCTCCAAGAAAGAGAAGTCCAAATAATTTTGTGTAAATCAGTAAATTATATCACCTGAACAAACTATTATGAAGTCTCCTCAACCAAATATTAAATATGCAGAACCTAACATTGAAGAAATAATTGAGTCAGGAAGAAGGCGTAAAAAAACATGCATAATTATTTTTATAAATTCTTTTTCTATGAGCGCACTTTTTTTATTTCAAGTAACTGTTCAGTTTTTTTTATTTAATGTTCAATTTAATTTCTTGGAATGCAAGTAGCATTCTATTTAAGCGCCTGTATGTAAAACTTCTGTACTTTCAATCTTCCAACGTCCTAGCAATTCAAGAAACGTTTCTTAAAAGTTCCGACTTATTTCAAATTTGTAATGAAACAATAATTAGATTAGATAAGCAAGATGGCGTGGTGGAGATGTTCTTTTTGCTGCTGATAAATCTCTACCTGTACAAGTTTTAAATATATCCCGCTCAGAAGATAACGATACAGAAATTTTAGCTATAAAAATTCCTATATCATCTCTTACTTTAGTAAATGAATACGTCCTTCCTGGTAAATTTTTTCTAGTTCTTGGCTCCATAACATCTTATAAATATTCATCCTCCCTTCATAAAATAATTGGAGACTTTAATGCATGAAGTTCGGCGCTTGGTAGTTATTCCAATTCTCCTGAATCGTCAGAATTTCTTGACTGGATACTGGATAGCAACATTTGTCTTTTAAATACCTCTCATCCTACTTATTTCAGACTCCATTACAGACCATTCCTTATCGATTATAATTTTGTCTCTCCCGATATTTTTCCTTTTTGTACTTTCTTAGTCGGTCAGATAGTTATGGTGGTATCGCACAAGTGGAGAAGAGCAGCGCCCTCCGCCTCTTACCACAGAGGAGAAGGGAGCTTGACTGGCTGTCAGCTCATACTTCTACTTATACTTTCTCACTATTACTTCTTTTTGGATTGTTATTAAATAAAATTAATAAAAATCTATACTAGGTTCGTCATTTATACACATTTTAACACTCCTACAAATGTTTAAATTTATGGACTAACATAAATTTATAGATTCATCTTCGCATGGAGGAAACTGCACTATGGATATGTTGTTAAGGCATAGAACTTCTCTCAAAGCAAGAATTACTCGAATAGAAAATGAAGTTAAAACAGATAACCTTTCGAAAATCGAAGTGTAAGTGAAACTAAAAACATTGGACTCGTTGCAATATAAACTGGAGACTATGCGTGATAAATTTCTGGAACTTGAAGATGTATCATCGCAGGATTTTGAAACTGAACTAATTGATGCTGAAAGACGAAAAAATTGAGATAAGCCTCAGAAAACGAAAGTACTGTAAATTCTTTTGAAAATAATTCAAATATTGCTGCTTCTCATGATTCTGTAATAATGAAACCCAAAATACCACCATTAGTTCTTCCCGTTTTTACCGGACACTGAGAGGAATTTCTACCTTTAAAAATCAGTTTGATGATTTAATTACAAATAACAAATCTTTAACAAACTCTCAAAAATTATACTATTTAAGATACGCGTTAAAAGGAGATGCTAGACAGAGTATCAGAAACTTTGGAATCTGTAATGGCAGCTTTAACGAAACGATATGAAAAAATAAACGTTTATTAGTAGATTTTCAGGTTCGCGTTTACTCATGAATATAAATAAAATTTGCTATGAAAATACTAAAGAATTAAGAACTTTAACCGATATTATTTAAATAGAAATCTAAGATCCTTAAAAACACTAGGGTATGAACTAGACACGCTCTCAGAAGTCATGCTAACTCAAATTGTTATAGACAGTCTTGATAAAGACGGAATTTCGAACTTTCCTTATTAACAACAACTGTTGCTTAATTTAACCAACTGCTTATTTATTTAGAAAAAAAGACGTACAATGTTAGAAAATATTTTACGAAGCAATATACTAAATAAATTTATTTCTAAAAGTTGCACTATATAATTCTAACAAAAATAAAACCTTCGTTTCTAAAAAAGAAAATAAAATGTGTTGTATGTAACTCTGAATTTTTTCACCTAATATTTAAATGTCACAAATTTCTAAAATTGACAGTATATGAAAGAACGCAATTTGTTAAAGATATTATTTGTACACGATATTTTAAACATCATAAAAAGGGCACTCTAATTCTAACTATACATGTCCATGTGGGAAAATACATACTGGTCTATTGTGCAGGGAACAGAAATCGGTTGACCTTGACTCCAATAGTAACATCACTTCTTTCACTGAGGGGGAAAATAAGAATTTGGCCTCTTATATGGAAGGCAACATGTCGATGGTTTCGAGTCTCTCACTTAAAACACAGAATGTAAATAACCATAAAAAACACGATTCTCTTAGTAACTGCTAATATTTATTTCAAAAAGGCAGATGGAAGTTTTCTGAAAACGAGGTGTTTGTTGGATCGCTGCAGTAGTATATGCACTATGACTCGCGAATTGGCTGACGCCTTGGGAATTAAAAAAGAATGAATAGGTTGAACGGTTCTGTTCAAAATATAAGACACAAATTGCAAGCTACCATTTCAAACTCTAATTCTTTTGAAGAGGAAGCGGAATTCTTAATCGTAAAAAATATAACCGGATTAACACCTTCAATCAATTTAGATATTTCGGGTATTGAATTCTCAAAATTTATACAGTTTACAGATCCAACATTTTATCGTCCACGTAAAATACATGCATTAATAAATGCAGCTTTGTTCTTTAAGGTTATTTTACCCGAGACTTATCACGTTATCGAAAATTTACTGCTACGAAACTTGAAATTCGGATGGATAGTAACTGGTAAATTAAACGAAATTCAAACCAGTAACAAAAATATTTGTCATTTCGTAAGCGAATTACAATCAATAGAAAATAATATTAAACACTTTTTGACCTTGAATCTTTAGGAATAAAAGACGACTCCATAACACGTAATGAAGATAATACAATAGAAATTTATAAAAACACATTTTGTTTTGAAGATGGCCGTTACGTAGTTATATTTCCGCGGAGAAAAGATTGGAAAGAATTTCATAATAATTATCCTGTGGCTAAATGATGTCTCTTTAACTTTATAAAGAAGCTTAATATTAAGCCAGAACTGTATTTACAATACAAAGAGAATGATTAATGTTTACGGTTAGGTATTATCGAAAAGGTTGAGGAAGAAAGTGAGCCTCTCGACCATCCAATTTATTATTTACCTCACACAGCTATAATAAAGGAAGAAAATTTAACCACACTAAAATTAGAATAATTTTTGATGCAAACTCACATCTAAACAACATACTATCCCTAAATAACTGTTTACACATGAGACCTAATTTGAATCTAAACTTACTTGATTTGTTAATCAAATTCACTGCCGTTGTAGCTGATATGGAAAAGGCATTTCTTCAGATCGCTATTGCAGATGACCAAAAGGATGTAGTACGATTCCTGTGGTTTGAAAATCAACAGACTGACTGTAGATCAAACATCCAAATATATCATTTCAAATGTGTAATTTTTGGACTGAATTAAAATCCATTTTTATTTTGTGCTATTATAAAACATCACATCTCAGTTTGCTGAAAAATATCCTGTAACAGTTCAACTACTTAACAACAGTTTCTACGTAGATGATATAATTTCTGGTGGAAACAGCATTGAATAAGCTTTGGATTTCTCTCGTCAAGCAAAAGAAATCATGATCGACGCTAAAATGTCACTCCTGAAATAATTATCCAACAACAAAGAACTACTTGAACATTGGAAAAGAGAACATTTTGATCTACATCCACTTATTTCTGCAGATCATGTGATAACTGACTCTACCAATGTGCTGGGAATAGAGTGGAGTTTTGAATCAGACACATTTTCCACACATCATCTTCCGAAAATAAATTCCTCTGATAAACCAACTAAACGAATTGTCCTAAAAACTGTTGAGAAAATTTTCGATGATCGTGGACTTATTACTCCTGTCACCAATCGTGTCAAATGTTTGCTGCAAACATTATGGCAACTGAAACTACCATTGGACAATGCCTGCCGAGGTTGAAAGAGTATGGTTGCAGTGATATTCTGAGATTCCTCATCTGAAAGACATTCAAGTTCCGAGGATGATCCTGGATACTGCTGGGGACTGTGGTGATGTCACTGAACTCCATGCCTTTTGCGATGCCGGCCAAAAAGCATATAGAGCTGCAGTCTACCTGAGGGTAAAGACACCAAACAAGACATCAGTGAACCTGATAACATCAAAAGGCAGAGTTGCTCCAATCGAAAAGATAATCCTTCCTAGATTAGAACTTTTAGGTGCATTATTGACTGCTCTCTTAACGAACAAAATTAAAACTTTAATTGACTTTAAGCAAAAAGTAAAATTTTCCTATGGACCGATTCAAAAATTGTTTTGTACTGGATAAAGCGATCTATGGCAAACGATGGAAAACATTTCTTCAAAACAGAGTTAAGGAAATCTTAACTATTACTTGACCCTTGCCTTGGTATCACTGCCCTGGCAAGGAAAATCCTGCATATTGTCTCTCACGAGGTTGTAACATTGCAAATTTATTTCAAATAATAAGTAATTCCTTATGGTGAAACAGTCCAGAATTTTTACAATCAAATGATAATATTAAAATTGACGAAATATCTATTGTAAATGAGAAGAATATGTTACTGAACTTAAGATTCTCAATAATGTTAACTTAAGCTTAACTTCAAAAAATCATGAAACATTTTTTTCTTATTTGTTAACTGTTGTTAGTAATTATTATACTATATTACGTATTCTTAGTTTCGTTCTTAGATTTATTAAGAATTGCAAAAATCTCCTGGCTGTAACATTACAGGATTTCTTAAATCTATAGAAAT
Source organism: Latrodectus hesperus (assembly GCA_037975125.1). Lineage (NCBI taxonomy): Eukaryota > Metazoa > Arthropoda > Arachnida > Araneae > Theridiidae > Latrodectus > Latrodectus hesperus. The sequence goes on from CM075859.1 coordinate 4,257,989, forward strand.
AAAAACAGCAGAATTATATCTTTTAAGAAATGTACAAAACTCAGAGTTCGCTTTAGAGTTTGACTCCTTGAAAAAGACAGGTATGGTATCCCACAAAAGTAAATGCGTTTCTTTGCATCCCTTCATAGGTGATCAGGGTTTACTTAGAGTTGGAGATCGTTTAAAACATTTAAATGTAGCTTACTCAAGTAAGCATCCCATACTGCCGCTTCTAAACATGAATTAACTTCTTTAATTATTGATTACTATCATAAAAATACTCACACATTGGTGCTCAGGCTCTTGTATCAGATACATCAAAAATGCTGGCCACTTAATGGCAGAAATATGTGCTGGATGATAGTACACAAATGTATCGTACGCGTAAAATGTAATCCTAAACCAACTCAGCAATTAATGGGTGATTTACCCGCTGAAAGAATTAATCCTGATTATGCCTTTAATGCAGGGGAAATCGATCTGTGTAGTCCCTTTTAAATTAAAAATAAGGGTCAAATGAAAGGGCTATTACAGAAAATTCATATTTGTTTATTTATTTGCCTAGTTACTAAGGCACTACATTTAGAAATAGTAACGGATCTGATATCAGAATCAATGGTTTCTTGTTTAAAACGGTTTATTTCTCGTAGTCGGAGTAAATAAAGAAATTAAAAAATGGTATAGGCTATTTGAGGTACACGAAAGCGTTAACAAATATTTAAGAGTAGAAGGAATTGAATGGAAGCATATCCCACCAAGAGCTTCTAATTTTGGAGGCTTATGGGAAGGCGCTGGGAAAAGTTTCAAATATCATTAAATGGGTAGTAAGCAAAGGTAACCATACCTATGAAGAATTACTCACCATTATGCTACAGGTAGAAGGAATGCTAAACTCATGTCCTTTAACTCCACTTTCTTCAGACATCGATGAACTTGGTGTATTAACACCAGCTCATTTTCTCATTGGTCGACCTGTTACAGCACTATTTGAGCCAATTTATATAAATTAAAATGAAACTCATTTAAACAAATGGAAAAGAATGTAAAGGCAACGCAATCAATTTGGAAACATTGGAGTCTTATTTATTTAAATAATTTGTATCAACGAAGTAAAGTGAATTTTGAAAAGGAAAATATTAAACTAGGTGATATGGTTCTAGTTAAGGATGAGAATGTGCCAACAAATAGATGGCATATAGGTAGAATAGTTAAAGTATACGCTGGAAAAGATGGGAAGGTAAAGGTGGTTGATATGAAAATGCAAGCTGGTATTTTTGAATGAAGTGCTTCTAAATTGTTCCCGTTACCTATTGATGAATAAAAATTGTATATAACCTTTTTTTGAATATTTCATAAAATTTGTCTTATTAGTAGTTTTAAAGAATTTATATAAATGTCAAAAATATTGTAATGAAAATATATACTAATGTTTTTGTTTACTCTTATTACTGTGTTTCACAAAAAAGAATACATATATTATATAATGTGACCTCCTTATACTGAACTGTTTTTCAAGGCAAGGTTGGGCAAGATGATGGCACACGAGTGGAGAAACTCGAAGAACAGCGCCCTCCTTGCAAACAATTCATTCCACCTCTTATTACTGAGGAGAATGGAGCTTGACTGACTGTCAGCTCACACTAACTTACACTTATTCATTACATATACTTACTCACTATTACAACTTTTTTAATTGCTATTGTTATTAAATAAAATAAATAAAAATCTATGCTAGGTACATCATTTATATTCATTTTAACACTCCTACAAACATATGAATTTATGGACTAACACAAGTCCCTGTTCAAACAAGTGTCAAAATCTACAATAATAGCTATTCGAAAGGTAGTTCTCACAATAGAATTTTATGGGCCGGCATCTTCAATTCAATGAACACTTAAATTGCTAATAACGGACTTGTTTCTATTGATCAATTCCAAATTTTAAGCAAAAACTATCTTGATAAATTCAGGAAAAAACAAAACTTTTTGTTAAAATCATATCCTCCGTGGTGGACATCAGAATGTTGCCATCTTTTGGGTCAAAGAAGAAAGTTTTGGAGAAAAGCGAAAAGTTCTCTTAGTCAAACTCTGTGGATAAAGTATAAACGAATTTCTGCGAAACTTCATCAGCTTCATCTTACCCTTTTCTGAAATTTCTGGGATAAAACTCTAACAAACACTGGTATACCTAAAGATATTCATTCCATTTTCAAAGGTCTTAAAAATAGATCTTCTAACTCACCAACTAATCATCTAATTTCTGGCACGAAATTTCAATGGTTTCGGACCCTTTAGATCAGGTTAACGTATTTGCCAAATTTTATTCTTGTCAACCTGAGAGAGAGAGAGAGAGAGAGAAAGAACTTGAAACACTACCTCTTGATTTAAATTCAAACTTTGATTTAGAAAATAACTCTCCTTTCTCTCTTTGAACTCCAATTGGGGATTTCTAAATTCAAAAATACTTCAGCTGGTCTTGATTTAATATCAGCTAAAATTATGAAAGGTCTATCAAACATAGCTTTATTATCCCTTTTGTCACTCATAAATAACTCTTGGTTAAGCGGTACTGTTCCACCACCTTTAAAAAAATTCATCATAATTCCAATAATGACACCTGGGAAGAACTCTACATCAGCAAATTCTTATCGCCCAAAATAGCTTACAAGTGTTCTATGTAAGATCATGGAACACATGATCTTAAATCGTCTTATAAATCATATCTCCTGTTCCAAATATTTTCATCCAATCATCATGGATTTATGCTCATAGAAGCTGCGATTGTGTCCTTTATATGCTTCATTATCATATAATTGCATTACGGTCACAGGGAAAATATATCATAAGCGCAACTGTGGTCAAATCTCAAGCTTACGTTTCAATGTGGCCAGACGGTTTTATTTATAAGCTCCTTCAATTTGATAACAGAGGAAATGCTGCATATTATATATTGGAATCTTTATTGGATAGAAGTTTTAGAGTGAAAGGACTTATAGAACTTTTTCACAACCCACTTTCTTTAATAGAGGCGTTCCTCAAGGCATTGTTCTTTCGCTCTTTCTTTTCATTACTTAGATGTCAGATATTTACGAAGTTACTCTCTTCTGGCATTCAATGTTTTATTTAAGCAGATGACATAATTTTTTTGTATGCTCATTCATCACAAGAAATTTTTCAATGAAAAATGCAGACAGCAGTCATAAAACTTGAACAATGGTGTAAACAATGGAAACTTAAAATTGAGTCTACAAAATGTTTGGTTGTAGATTTCTCTTCCAAAAATTATCCTGTAAATGTTGAACGAGGAATGAACCCATTACCTATCTCTTGATCTAAGCACATAAAAATCCTAGGTCTCTATTTTACTAATAACTTAACCTTCAAATATAATTTTCAAATGAAAAAAAATCCATCCAGAAGAAAATTGATGTTTTAAAAGCTATTTTAAGTAACAGATGGGGACCAAAAACTCTAAACACTTGCTTCAAATTGTTCAGTCCTTCATTACAAGTAGCTTGGATTATGGATGTCAAGTATTTTCATCTACCAGCCTATCAGACCGAAAAATCTTGTATCCAATATACCACTCAGTTCTTAGAATTGCTACAGGTCTTCCACAATGGACACCAATTCTACTTCTGAAAGAAGCAGGAGTCTTATCTCTATCTGTAAGACAAAACTATCTTTCTACAAGAATGTACATTAGAAACCTTGCGCTTTCTACCAGATCTTCATGGGGTAATTTGTGAGAAATAATGTCATACAGCCAAATCTCTGGTATTCTTCCTCTGTCTTTAAGAGAGGAAAAAATGGTTCGAAGAAAATGAAATTCAAGAATCATATATTTTAAGAGTTCGTTCAAAACCTTTCTCTGATAATATTAACTTAAAGATCTTATTTAGAAAGTATTCTTTTCAGACTCAGTCTTCCTAAAAATACTATAAATGACCTCTTGGAACTCCACAATAATTTTGAATGGTCCAATTACATATTGCTTACTGATGCGGCTAAAATAAACAATAAATTTGGTATCACTGTTCATAGCAGCAGAAATAACTCCTTTGTATCAGAGCAAATCTATAACTTAAATTCTGTTTTTACAGCAGAGACTTTTGCTTTATATCTATTGGTGCAAAATTCTGTATTTTTCCTTCCAACTATATGTCAAATTGTCAGACTCCTTTTCCTGTCTAAACAGTTTACTCTCAACCTCTTCCCCAACCATCATTCAACACATCGGATTAGATTTAGTAAACGCAACTAAGATTTGCGAATCTATTCAATTAGTTTGGATTCCAGGTCATTCCGGAATTGCTGGAAACGAAAAAGTAGATGTTCTCGCAAAATCGGCCATTAATAAAAGTGTTATTCTGCACTCGATTTCACTTGAAGATCATATCCATAATGTAATAAACATTTTTATACGTTATAGTAACAAGGAATGGAATAAAAGTAAATATGGATATAAAGTAAACTTTTCGCACATGTCTTCTATCATGAAAATTCACGGCCATTATATTAACTCATGCCTTGAAGAGCCTACACAACACAAGTACGTCTATGGGACGTCCACTGGACGTCATTTGGAAGATCCACTGTGTTCCTGTAGTCATCTATTAGACGTCCATAAATGATCCAGTAGAGCATCAACACACCGTCCAGAAGACAGCCACGAAACATCTAATCGACCTCCACAGATAACCTCTGATGAACGTGTTTTATCTCATGACATTAGCAGTGACGTCACGAATCTGGCACGGGAGAATGCGCATGAGCTTCCAATCAAAATCTGCAGTTTTTTATGAATAGCCTTTCTTCTGCAGCTACAAATATTTTGATAGTCACTTGAAAATCCTTTATTTAACTGAATTGCTTCAATAAAAACTAACTACAATTAATATTAAAAAAACATTCATTTTAAATTTGCCTCACAATTTTAACATTAAAAATGGATCTAATTTGACAAAAATAAATTTTATTAACATAACGAACTCATTTCCTCTCATAATAAATTCTTCAGATGAAATTTATTTAAATTTTTCCTCATCTTAAAGAAATATAAAAAAAATATTTCTTTATTTATAAAGTTTTATTTTCTTGATAAATTATTTTTAATTAGAATAGAAAATAAATTATATAATAGAAATGATTAGTAAATTGACTTTAATATTTAATATAAGTACTTTATTTGGGAAATCTGTCATTACATAAATTAAAAAATTACTAATGGCATTCTTCTTTTTTTTTTGCAAATAATGAATAAAGCATCTAAGTATTTTCTATGAAAAAATGCCCTTTGCCTTTTTATAAGCAGTTTTTTCAGTTTTTTATTGACAAGATAAGCAAAATACTGCAATGGAATTTGAATTAGGGTATTATTTATCAAATTTCAACAAATAAAATACTATTACTTAACTGTGGAATAGTTACTAATATTGGCAACATTCAACTCATTAGAATATTTTCCACTGAAGTTAGGGAAATTAGATGATTGATTTGAAATTTTATAAATTTGAAGTACTCTTATTAAATACTTTCTTAGTTTCCAATTGAGTTAATTGAGAACACAAGTAGCAAAATAGCTTGGCCCTATATTGGCTAATCGTGGCTTTGTCTAGGTCCAGTATTGGCGGTCTATATTGGACCAAACCTGGATGGTCTAAATTTCATTTTATAGGACCAATGTGGGTTGCCAAGATAGGCCTAAACTTGGCAATTAACAGTGGACCAATCTAGGTGGCCAAGATAGGACCAAGATTGGCTGCCAAAATTGTCCAATTCAAGGCAGCCAAGATAGGACTTATATTGGCTTATAGGCTTGTTTACATTGGATGCAGGTCATAATAACAAAGGATTTTATTTTCAAAAACTGAATTAAAAGGTAGCTATTTTAAATTAATGCAATAAATACGCATTTTTTCATTTAAAGCTGCATTGTATCAGCTTACATGAGTAAAATAATGGACATGCTTAAAATGCATTATTTTGCACTCCATTTTAAAAATAAACACAAGTGACAAATTTTTCAATCTTATAACATTTAAATACTTTTGCAAAATTTAAACAAATTATATATAAATGATGAAAATCAGGTTTTGTTGAACTTTAAATCAAAAAGAAAGAGAAGTGATATAAAAAAACGTAGATTTACTAACTTCCAACTGTGAATATATGAATGATATAGCATATAAATCTTATTATTGTATATGCCATATTTTAAATAAACATATTAGCAATACATTAATTTGATTTGTTTAATATTAAGAGACTCATGTTTCAGCATTGCTTAACATTCATTAACTCAAAATGCCAGTTTTTGTGTGTATAATCACATTTTCATATTTTACACTATTTTTTCCACTGAATTAATGGTTCTTTTCTGTTAAGTAAATTCCAATTAAAATAAAATGTAAATTTTGTTTTCTGCAAGAACCTAAACTGAGAATTTATACACTTAAAATCTTTCTACATATATGTCTCTAATAAAGAAAAAAAAATTTTTTTAATATTTCAAATTTATAATGACCTGCTTTGCATCTTACAGAAAAGTATCAAAATTTGAGTTACAATTATTTAATAATATTCAGTTCGATGTTAACTACTATTTCTGAATATTTTAAATTTAGTTTTCATCTCGCTGTCAGACTTTCAAATATTATTTTTTATTTTTATTAAAGAAATAACAGAAATAAAAACAAACTCATGCATTATTTGTTAAGCATTCAATAATAAATTTCAACACAATTTGCCCAGTTGTGGAAATATTCTATCCTGAAAATAATTACTAGACAGTGTAACAGTTTATTCTAAAGCTTTTATTTTTACAAAATGCTTATATTTTTGCACAATATAGATAATATATTTTATTTCTTTATATTCTATAATTTCCTCTTCACTATTATCACTTAAGCTGCCTCTTCACTATAATTGGTCAAGACTAGAACAGTACCTATAAATTTAATAATAAAAAATTATTATAATAAATAATACTTTTTCACACATGCATATATTATGTTTAAAAAGTAATCAAAGTTTTTTAAACTAAACATGATTTTTTAATTTTAAAATTTTCAAGATTAAATTTATTTTTTGGATATGACACCAATTGTTGACTGTTTCAACTAGAAACATATGATCTTGTTATAAACAAATATTAAATTATTTTACTGTAAGTGTTCAATAAAATTACTATTGAAATGAATGGATGAAAGAAAAACATTCTGTGAGAAAGACTTTTAAGTAATTTTAGCACTATTCCGGAAACTGTCACTAATTAATATCCAACATAAGCATTAGACTTTTTTTAGCAGTGCATTTTGACTTGGTGATTGCTTAAAAGTTGGCATAAATGTTATGAAGGATCTAGATTAATGTTTCAAAAGCTCCATAATGTGTAGAGCTAGTGTTCTTTTATATGTAATTAAACATAAAAAGAAATAAAAACGTGCAATTTTTCATGTAGACATTTTTCATTAGGTTATAACTTTATGTCATAAATACAACACTGCCATTAGTCATACCTTTCGGTAATAATTAATCATAATAAGAAAATTACATAATTGATGTACTTTTGGGCATTGAATACTGAAACACATGCCATATCAGAAATATTTCATTCTGTATGGAAAAATATAATTTACACTGGCTTCAAAATTCTTTTGAAAAATCAGAATGAAATTTCTAAAGCAAAACTAAAATTAAGAGCAGTTTCAATATACTAAAAACATTATATTTATTTATCTTTATAAGTAAGTAGAAGTCATATCACAACATAAAGTTGAGACAGTACAAGATTGAAATAAACTAAAATTTGTCATTCATTAAGGAGTTACAAATATAAGGTACTTAGCAACAATCTAGAAACAGTTAATAATTAATCCCAAATAAAATGTTAAATAGATTAATAAGGAAATTTTGAAATATTTTCTTAAATATTGTGCTTTGATTGGGTGAAAAGTTGGTATAAATGTTAAATATGATGGATCTAGATTCTATTCCTGAGCTCCTTAATGTCTAAAGCCAGAGTTCATTTAATGTGATGTTAGTTTGGGGGTTCTGCATCATGAGGAGGAGAAGAAGGGTTCTGCGCCTTGAGGAGATACAATCACTGCATGCGATAAGGGAAAAATTTTTGTGTAGAGATACTGTTGTTTTGTAAATAAAGTTAGCTTTCGTGGTATGGCAGCATTTATATTTTCATGAACGGTGATAATTCAATGACTGATTTTACTCTTATAAAATCTATATATTTGATTAACAGAATGGCAACACAGAATTATATTCAAATAAATTTACAGCATATATGTTTGAATCTAATATAAGAATCATAGTGATACCAGTAAGAAATAAAAAAAATATTTTTTCCGAAAAATATTTGTAAATTTATTTTACAGTTTGTGATGATTCAAGCCCTCTACCTACAAAAGAGTCCACAGGATAGTAGTTTTTACATGTCTTAACCACTATCCAGTGGTCTCTCATCTCAAGAATGTTTAGTTAAAGTCATATTTGGGAATGCGAGAATTATAAAATATTTTTTATACTTATTTGAACTATGTGTGGGCTCAGTTTTTTTCAGTATAGCTAATATATTTTTCCAGGAAATAATTTAAGATAAAAATGGAATACATAAAAATCAAGAAACGTTATATTATAATTGTCATTTGAAGTATTTCCTTTCCCTGAGAAGGTGATAATAATAATCATCACTTAAATTTGATAACACGCTTTTATCCCTGTAATTTGAAGTGAAACGAGATGTTAATAAGTATTTTTTGTTAACGTTTAACTTATCATCTTTTGCATGCATCTATAGTAGTTCAGAATTAACTTGTCAAATAATCAAGTTTTGTGTTGCAATGGAAAAAACATATGTGGAACCGGGTCACGAAGCAAGTTTTGGTGGCATAAAGGCCTCTTACCGTACTGCTCGAGGGAAAGTTCCAAGAAACACAATAAAAATAATAGCTGGAAGGTGTGTGTGTAGATGTATACATTCTACACAAGCCGGCCAGACGGAATTTTCCAACAGAGTAATAGTACATGGAATAGATCATCAATGGCAAGCCGATTTGGCAGATCTTATACACCTGCGAGAATACAATCAAGGTTTTCATTTCATTTTAACATGCATAGACATTTTCTCTAAATATGCATGGGCGATTCCTCTGAAAATGAAACACAGAAAATGTATAGTTAAATTTTTACCCATAGGGTGTTATGAAACAGTTTCAGATATTATAAAGCCTGTTACTATTGAAGATATTAAAAATAAAATTGTCTTTAGTTTCAATCATGTAACAAAAAGAGTTAAAATAAAAGTAAAAAAAAAAGATGCAAAGCTAGTTTTATATCTTGGATTAGCAGAAATGTTAGGGTTCGAACCCACTGAAATTTTTGGTACAACAATAGAAAGTCCTAATGTAGCAGATCCCTCTGCATATTATAAAGTATTATTTTTATACACTTATATTGTCGAGCCACAAATTGTAAGAGATACACATTTGCACCCTCTCTCTTGCTAAAAATTATAAAAGTTACAGGAGAGGATGGTGACGTCATAAATGCGCAATTTGATAGGGCGCACTACTTATCACTTAGTTGAAAAAATATAGAAACTTTAGAAATATTGGTAAGAACTCACAAGGGTCAACTTACACCATTCGATCGAGGATGCTTATACGTGAAGTTACACTTTCATGAAAAGTACCTTTGATGATGAATGTTAGAAGAAATCTTTTGAAGATCATTTTTTAAATCAAGCAGATGGTGGATTAAATTACTATAAAGGTGCGACTTTTCAAAAAGGGTATGGTTTAGGCGGTATTTTTAGCTCATTTTCCGTGCAGCTGTTCCACTTTTGAAATCGAGTACAAAAGCTGTAGGAAAACAATTATTTCACAGTGGTATGGATATGATAAATGATTTGTCTAAAGGACATGATTTAAAATGTACAATGAAAAGACGATTAAAAGAAGCCGGTCATCAATTAAATGATAAAGCTTCAACTAAAGTGAAGACAATTATTTGTTCTGGTTACAATAAAAGTAAAAGAAACGCGTTAGAACACCAGTCAGAAGAACAAAAGTTAATATTTTTTCATAAGAATGGTTTTTTAATACATAAAGATTTTATTGCGTGCTCTAAATCTGAAGTGGACTTGTTCGTTATACCTCCAACCCAAACAGCTATTGAAAAAGGACAATTTGTTGAATATCAGCCACTTTCCAAAGTAAGGGAAGGAAACCCTCTTGAATTCTTACTTTCTGGAAACAGTGAAGAATATTTAGATACATCTTCATCTTATTTAAATGTGAAAGTCAAAATTATTAAATCAGATGAATCTCCTTTACCCGAAAAAGAACCCGTTGCTCCAGTTAATTTATTTTTACATTTTCTTTTTTTTCTCAAGTAAATGTGAGTCTAAATGAAAAAGTTATCTCATCCTCTAGTAATGCTTATCTTTACCGTGCTTATATTGAAACAATTTTAAACTATGGGGAAGATGCTAAGGAAATTTGACTTACATGTGAATGTTTTTACAATAATTTATGCTCAGTAAACCACACAAGTGATTTAGCAAGTGATGGACTCCAAAAACGATATAAGTTCAAGAGCAAAGAGTCAAATTCTAGGTATGATAGGTCAACTACATTGTGATATCTTCCAACAGAATCGTCTTTTACTTAATATGGTTGGTATTAAATTAAAAATGACTCGCAACAAACCAAATATTAGTTTACTATCACCAAAAACAGATGCTGAATACAATATTCTATTATAACACGCATCACTTTTTATTCGAAAAATAAAAATAGTCCAGGAGTTTCACTAGGTCATATGAAAGCATTAGAGAGAACGAATGCAAAGTATCCAATTAATCGTATTTCATGCAAAACATACTCTATATCAGTGTGTGGTCATTGCTGTATATTTTATTTACATTATCGATATAGGAAAAGTTTAAAAACTATTTTATCATCCATTGTAAGCAATCACATTTGTAATGATAACCGTGTCTATAATTTTGTACTAAAAACGTTTCATGTTATGTCTGGTTTTTATCAATAAATCTATTTAAACTTAATCTCTATGAGTTTTTGCTCTTTTATCATGGAATTTCCAAAGCTACAACATCCCATCACAATGATTGCTTGTGACCCCACAAGTAGTAGTAAATCCTACTTTGTCCATGATTTAATATCCTTCAGAAAAAAATATTTTGAATATAAAGAAATATATATACCCTGATAAAATTGTGTGGTTTTATGGAATTCATCAACCCATATATGAAGAAATGTCGAATGTTATTTTCGTGGAAGGCTTACCTACAAATTTTAAAGAGTATCTGGGTGATAACACTTTATTTTTCATTGATGATTTAGGAGCAAATGTGGGAATGATAAGCGTCCTACTAATTTATTCACACGAGGAAGTCACCATTTAAATTTAAGTATCATTTTTATCACTCAAAACGTTTTCACAAACGATGAGAAATTAGAGAAAATATTTTCAACGCTCATTACCTGTTACTATTTAAAAAAACACCGTGATCTTACTCAAATATTACATTTGGGGAAACAGTTATATCCTAAGCGCTTCAAATGTTCCCAAGAAGTATACGAAGATGAAATAAGGAAACCTTATTCATATTTATTAATTGACTTGCGTAATGATACTCCTCAAGAACTAAAGTTGCGCGCAAAAATTTTGCCCAATCACCCAATCAAACACAATATATATATCAAATAAAACATTGGTAAACAGATAAATTTTCTTCATTTAACAAAATGACACTGAGTAAAGAAAAACTGAAACAGTTAAAAATCTTACGAATTTGTTCGCCAAAAGTACGTAAAAATTTGTTAACAAAATTTCCTGTGTCAAGTGTAAAAGCAATTTCTGAATGTACATCGAATGTATTGAAAGGCAATGTTCCCTTAACTGAGAAGCAAAAAATGTGCTGGCGAAAACATAAAACAACACTTCGAAAATTAGTCGACAAGAAAACACCGCTCTTTAGAGAGTGAAAACTGTTTATTCAAAAAGGAAGTTTCCTAAATATATTATTACCTGCTGCACTATCTGCTTTAAGTTTTATAATTGAAATTCGCTGAAAAATATGCCCTTGTGCCGGAACATACATTGTCCAAACATATTACACCGACAAAGCTACTCAACAACCCATGCAACCACACACGTCTATTAGACGTCTTTTAAAGATCCATAGAGTCCAAAAGACGTCCTTGATAACTTTTGGATGTCGTAAAGACGTCTTTGGTAAGATGTGAACTGGATGGTCTTCTGTCGACTACAAATGAACGTCGGATTGACATCCACGATGGATGAGTTTTAGAGTATTTACATTTGGATCTGTAATAGACGTAATTTATATGTCCATGATAGATGTAATTTGGACGTCCATGGTGGATATACTTAAGACATTCATAATGGATGTTATCTGGGAATATATTAAAAGTAGGAAATTAACTGCAATTCTAATTTTATCGTTGCCTCACAGTCTACAGTCGTTTATTGCTACATTTAGAAGAAATGTTTAATGAACTAAGTTAGAAAATAATTAATTTCCTTTTGTCGATTAATATATTTTAGTATTATTAAATAACTTATTTTTATTCCAAAGAAGTCATAATAGAAATAAGGTTCAAAAACTGAATAGCGTTATTTAAGAGTAGAAAACCTACCATGTTTAAGTGTATTTTTACTTAAAAAATTACATTTGTAACTATTTTAAATTAATGATAAAAGATAAATATTGCTTTTATTTATAAATTCTGCTTGATAGCAGAATGTAATAATTTTTTTATGTCATTAAATTTTAAAATTATTTTTAAGCTGAAAAAATACAAACATTGCGATTAGGATGGAAATTTATTATACCACAAAATAATTTTCTTAAATAAAAACCATTTCTATGTCCTGCTATTCAAAATATTATTCTTTCCAAAATTACTTATTTTTATTATTGTTTTGTCAGACAAAGACTTATATATTTATTTCTTGATTTCAACAAGATAAATATTAATCAATATTGGGATTTGATTCAAATTTATAAAATTTATTTTTAGGATAGTCTTAATTCTAAGATTTAATGTTTAATTAAATACTTCTTACTGTTGAATTAAAAATCTAAGTGTTTTTTTATTGAATATCAAATTTTAAATCCATAATTCAAGATTTTGCTACTTAGCAAGAAAAAATTATATAACTCAATTATTTTAATGTATGCTGGATCAATTATTTTAATGATGAGTAATATTCCATATGAAGAGCTATTAAAATGTATACTTGAAAATTAATTTTTACATTTTGTAGTTAAATGGAAGATATGTTTATTTCCTATACAAGATTTGGACTTCTTATTTTCCTGGAGAATCTTCTGGAAGATTTAAATTTGTTGTCTACTAAAGGTTCTAGAATTTGAAGTATTGATTCAAGAGCATTTTTTTATTTTAATGAAAAAAGATGTTTAAGATTATGCAAAATGATTTTGTAGGAATTGTTTACATCTTCAACGATTTAGCATTTAGAAAGTGACTGTGTGTGATTTGTGAATGTGATTTTCTATAAGATTTTGAGTGAACACTTAATTTGGAAGCAAAATTTCCGTTTTCCATAATTTTTGTAATGCTTGATATTTTGTATTATTTTTTTAATACTCTTACAGGAGCCATCTGATCATAATATCTTCGAAATAAATTATTTTTTTAATTACACTTTAAAGAATGCTCATTTTCAGGAAAAAAATCCTAAATTTTTTATAATAGCAAATGAAATTCTTAATACATTGATTTCGTTTCTACTAAAGTTATTTTTAAATCAATGTAGTTAAAATCTTTTTGTATGAGAAAAATTTAGTTTACTGTAAAAAAGGAAATTTGTGAAATTTTGTGTGAACTAACTGAAATTTCTGAAATTCAAACCATTTGCTTGTATGTATATACCCTGAAAGGAAGTTAAAATGCATGCTCTCAGTGAAATTAAAAGCAAAATGCTTACGTAAACAGAACAATGAACAAAGTTTCTGGAATGAATACTATATGTGTATTTCCATTCAAATTTTGTTGATTAATTTGATTTAATAAATGATGCTTTCATTTAGTTTTAAACAGAAATATACTGAATGGCATCTACATTCACGCAGTAACCTGATTTTTAGTTTTATTAAATATCTGTCTTCTGTACTGATCTAATTTGAATGTTATTAAAAAAGATGTACACATTTCCTCACAGTAAATATCATTTATTTATTAAATGTTGATTGGAAATTCATTTTTTCTATAGTAAGTGTATCATATTCTGCTCTGCTATGCATGAAAAATTGCTTATGATGTGCTGAACTTAGTTTCAAAGAAATTGAAAAAATTATTTGTTTTATAAATTGTTAGCTTTTTATATTTATAATTTTAAATATTTTTATTGTGTTATGCTTTATGCTTTAATTACTTTGGTTGATAAAATTGAATTGTATTTTAAGAGATAATGTACCTCATTTATAAATTCTAAATTTTGTTTTCCTTTTCAGTTAAATGAGAATAACAAATTTATGTACCCGAGGATGAGATTAAATTTAAAATAAGCAAATTAAAAAAAGTTTAATTTAAATCTCACCAGAAAAAGAAAAGCTTTTATCTATTCTGCATTACTTCAGCTCATTTGGAACTAATGTAGAGCAAGAGAAAACAAATCCGTTAAATTATTAAAATCATGGCAATTTGTTTCTACTGAGTGCAAACTGTTTATATTGAGCACTAATATGTAAATTAAATTCTCTATTTGATTATTTAAGTTTTGTTCTTTTAATGGTAAAGTTAAATATTACCTATTAATCTAACTTTTGTTTTACTAATTTCAAGACTCATTACAAATTTTAAACATTTTGTAATTTCAGTTATTTAATCAATTCCAAAAGGTAAAAGATTAAATTGTATATTTTTCCCAGAAACTAGAGTCCCTTAGGTTTAGCATATATGTAATTAAAAAGATAAATATTTCTAAAATTGGTATTAAAATATTTGACGTGCCATGGATCTAATCTGGTGCTAAAGAGGCGTTTATTGGTTTAGAGTACATCCACCTGATGCTGTCATATCGACGTCTACTGGACGAAATTGTGTCATATGGGACTGTTATCATACTATAGTTGATTTGATTTTGTATTGTGTTAATAGCTATTTTATTTATAAATGCTTTTTTAAATGTAGAAATATATTATAGATTTATTTTTCTGAGACTTATGTGAATTTTATGCTATAACTAATAATTGTTATTATGACTATATAATGTATGGATGTTACTAATATTAATACAGTAATTTCAATTTTAAACTATAAAATATTTATATTTTTATTCATTTTGTTTCAGTGCCACTTTTTAAGTTCTTCTGGGGGAACTTCTGGGAATTGCACCCTAACCATCATGAAAAAAATTATGACCAATGAACTTGCATCTGAGTTCAGTTATTTTGGTGCTAGGGATAAGAAATCCTTTATTGGACTAAAGAAGGAAATTTTTGATATTTTTCTAATTAATTTATTGACCGTGGGCTCAATACTCTTATCTTGCATGTTTGCTCCCGCAACTTGGGGGCAATGTAATATTCCATTTGCATTTTATTATTCAATGCCAAATATTACTTTTTACATAAAGTTCTGCGTCCGTAGAGTGCACATTGTTTTGAGAATTTAAAAAAATTGAGGAACTACATCCATGCAATAGTTTTGTTCATCCGCAATTTAAGCCAATAAAATTTCTTTCTACCATGTTCCTCACTCCAGAGCTATCTAATGAGAAACGCAGTTATAAAAATAACGCGCTTTACACCTGCTTCTGATTGTAAACAAACAAGTTAGTATGTTGTGTTGACAATTAACGCTGAACTTAGTATTTGAATTTTAACGATGACTTCAATTTTGAATTGTTGTTTGCATTGTGGGAAGGAAAATCTTGGAATTGTCTTTCCTTTTCTAAAAAAAGTTGGAGCAAAGTAAAGGATTGCGTACACAAATAGATATTACTTGATTGTTATGAGCGTACAATTTCTGAGAACTTAATGCTTCGAGAAGAAGACGAATGTTTCGGTTTACCTACTGATAAAACGCTTGGATATCATAAAAAATGTTACCAACTGTTTACTGATAAGACTAGAATTTATGCTGCTGAAAAACGATGTAAGAATTCATCAGAAGGTAATGAAAAGATTACTTTAGAAAACACACCTTACCGTTTAACACAAAACAAAAGTAATCCTG
This sequence comes from Latrodectus hesperus, assembly GCA_037975125.1. NCBI lineage: Eukaryota > Metazoa > Arthropoda > Arachnida > Araneae > Theridiidae > Latrodectus > Latrodectus hesperus. Next base: position 4,274,241 of record CM075859.1, read on the forward strand.
CTTTTTCAAAGTCGGTCTCATATTGTCAGAAATATGTATTATATGCCAAGGAGAAAAATTTGTGCAAGAGAAACATTCCGGGAAAAGGAAAAGAGAAAAACTAAGTAAATGCGAAACAAATGCAAATAACTTGTTATCTGCAGCAATTGAAAAAATTGACGAAAACTTATTGCATCACTTAAGAAATCAGGATATTGTGGCCATAGAAGTTAGATATCATCTTTCATGTTACAAACATTATACAAAGTTTTTAACTGTAAAAGCATATGAATCTGAAACTTCTGAAATTCTCTATGAAAAGTCTTTGAAAAATTTTTGCAAGGAAATTATAGAAGATAAAATTAGAAATCAGCATGTAATTTATGAAATGACTAAACTTACAGATTTATTTGTAAAAATTGTTCTTAGGGAGGAAGAAGTAGATATAAAGGATATAGAAATGATAGATTTAAATATCGAATACAAAAAATGTATCCACAGATTGAATTTGTCAAAAGATTAGCCAAATACCTGTCTGAACTTGTTGTTTGTTCCTCTATATCAAATAATGTTATTGAATTAAATGTTCATAGCTATACTGACAGTGAAGACAATGAATTTTCTTTATTTGAAAATCATGCATCTTCATCGAATATTTTGCATAATTTGCTTACAGCAGCAAGTGTTATGAAAAACATTGTTAATGATGCACCGAATATGTCCTGTGAATGGCCACCAAAAGGAAAAGATTTGACAGTTGAAGCATCATATAATAGTGTTCCAATACAACTATTTAACTTCATGGCTTGGTGCATTGGTGCTTCAAATGATGTCACTCTTGATTATTTTGTAGAAGTAACTCAAGATACAAAGCTTAAAATTTTGTCTATTCCTCAAGATATTCTATATTTAGCATCCAATAGTAGGAGACAAACACCAAAACATTTAGCTTTAGCCATGACCATTCGTTATTTAACTGGTTCTGCCAAACCAGTGGGATTACTAAATGGATTTAGCCATAGTATATCTCACAGTTGTGTTTTAGAATATGATACTGCTTTAGCATATCAACAGCAAAAAAGCAATTCTCTTTTGCCAGATGGTTTCCAAAAAGGCATTTTTTTACTTTAGTGTGGGATAATAATGATTTGGGAGAGGAAACTTTAACAGGTTCAGGTACAACCCATAATACTAATGGTATTATTTTACAATGAGAGGATATGCCGAAGAAAAGAGTTACACTGCCTGAAACTAACATATCTGACTCTCGGAAAACGTTTAAGAAACGTTCCTTAAACCCACCTGCAGCAAAATTGGAATATTTTACTGGTAAAGAAAAATATGGTCCATCTATGTATAAAACACTACCTTTAGTTACAGAAGAAGAAAATAGAACTCAACAGAATCCTTCCCTGATTATTGATGACATTTTTTATTTGTCTAAAACCTTATCAAAGGATGTACTTCCAGGTTGAACAGGTTATAATGCTACTATTTTTAATTCTGTTGAAATGCCATGTAAAACTAAAATTGGTTATTTGCCAATCTTAGATGCAAATCCAACACAAATGTCAACAGTAAACACTATTTTGCATCGTAGTTTGCAAATAGCTGATGAATTAAATATTGAAAATTTAGTTTTAGTCATGGATAAAGCTATATAGCTAACCAAAACAAATTAGATGGCAAAATGACCAATATAAAAAAAAGGTTAGTTATTCGCATGGGTGAATTTCATACAACAATTGCATTCTTAGCTGTCATTGGGAAACGTTTTTGTGATGCTGGCTTGCAAGACTTACTAATTGAATCTGGTGTTGTGGCCCAAAATTCAGTTAATCGAGTTTTAAATGGACATCATTATAACAGAAGCATACGTGCCCATAAACTACTGTGTGAAGCTTTTCAAAGACTGCGCTTTAAAGTTTTTCTAGAAGACCATGTTAATTCCTTAAAAGCTAAAGAAGTTGTTGGGAATTTCTGCTTGTCATTTCCAACAGCATCTGTAATTGAAGTTATTGCAAATGAGCATATCCAAAAACTTTTAAAAATGTACCATGAATATGTCACAGTAAAAAATTCTTTTTGTTTAATATTTGAGTTATGGAGTTCGTATATTGAAATGGTAGAGATAGTATTATTATTTATTCGGGCAACTGGAGAAGGTAATTGGGAACTTCATTTATCTGCGATACGATCAATGCTACCATGGTTTTTTGCTTATGATCGAATTAATTATCCTCATTATTTGTCCATATACTGGTGCGAGATGATAAATCTGAAAGACACTCATCTTGATATACATGCTGAATTTATGATGGGCAAATTTTCTATTCAGCAACAAGATCATTATAGTTTTTCCAAGACTGCAAATGATCAAGTTATTGAGCAAACTTGCAACAGAGATACAAAAACCAAAGGTGGATTAACAGAAATAACTGTTAATAAAGGTGCAGTGCATCGATGGATACTTTCCCATCACTTGAGGGCAGATGTTTCTGTTGCATGTGAAAATATGGCCGGGAAACATATTACCAATCGTAAAATAAAGGAATTGGATTCTTCTCGCATAAAACAGGATGAGTTACATGTTCTTGCTATCTGCGAAACTATTAGTTCCATGAACAATCCATTTAAAAATGACAATGACTGCAATTTTCTATGGAACATTGTTTCTGGTAATGTTGCTCCGGAAAATGTGACAATGGACATGAGGAAAGCTTTCGAGATTGGAAATAAGACTTTTATGACATTTCTCAAAGATAGACTATGTGAAAATAGCAGTATTGATTTTTTTTCTCCCATTAAGTGTTTGAAACTTAAAACCTTTACCAATACAGGAAAAACTGTTCCATTAAAAACTGAAAATGAAAGCATTGCTCTAAGGAAGAATCAGTATTTGTTTAGACGAATCTTAATGATTTCTAAAATACAAAATTTAAATTTGCAGGATTTAATGAAATATTCTTTAAATTCTGTTCCTATAGCACTGGCCAATCATGATGGAACCAAAATGAGAACCAATAAAGCAACTTTAATGCATTATTTGGAGAAAGGTTCTGAAATTGGTTTAAGAAATTTAGATGTAATTGCTTCTGAATCAGCTATAATTGTAGATGCCATGGCTTTAATTCAGCAGCTGCAGCATACTGCTAATTCATTTGGAGATTATGCATCATATATACTGAAATTTATCATCAATCTAGCAAAAACTTTTAAATGTAATCGTGTAGATTTTGTATCTGAACGGTATCCTGTCATCAGTATTAAATCTCCCGAGCATGCCTGTAGGTCGTATGGGGCTGTTACTATACTTAGTTGATTTGATTTTGTATTGTTTAAATAGTTATTTTTTATATATAAATGCTTTATTAAATGTCGGAATATAGATTTGTTTTTCTAAAACCTATGTGAATTTTATGCTGTAAATAATAATTATTATGACTATATAATGTATGGATGTTGCTAAAATTAATACAGTAATTTCAAATTTAAATTATAAAATTTTTTAATTATAAAATATTTATATTTTTATTTGTTTTGTTTCAGTGCCACTTTTTACGCTTGTCTGTGGGAACTTCTTCCGGAAATTGCCCCATAAGCATCATTAAAAAATTGATGACCAATGAACTTGCACCTTAGTTCAGTTATTTTGGTGCTAAAGATAAGAAATCCTTTATATAATGGACTAAATATGAAGCAGTTAGTTTTTGGTAAGTGCAATGTTTGAATAAGCATGTCATTGGAAGTTTTCTTTTGTAGAAATGATGAAAAAATACACTTCTCATAAAAAAAATTTTAATGAAATATATTTATGCAAGTGCTAATATATAAATTCAATTCTCTGTTTGATTACTTAAGCACTGTTTTCATTATAAAGGTAATGAGCAATTCTATCTGATAATTTGAAAGTTTTTGTAACATATTTTAAATATTTTATAATTTTAATTATTTAATCAAACGTACAGGTTACCATATTTACAAAGCTGATATTTCTTAGAAATTGAATTGCTGAATAGATATTTAAAACATTTACTGAATTAAAATATAAATATTTCTAACAATGTTATTATAAAGTTACTTAATGTCTTAAATTAGCGAAGGAAATTTTTGATATTTTTCTGATTAGTTTACGCTATTTTTTACTAATGAGATTTACATCCAATCAGGTTTATGTATTAATCAGATTGATAAGAAATAAATATTAATGAAAATTGTCTTCTGGATTCTTACTATTATTTTGTCTGAGGTGATTGATCTGAAAATGTTAATCGTTATTGTTAATTATTTTAAATGTACTTTATTTTCAGATGCTGTGTGGCAAACTCCACAATATTCAAAGACAATCGATGGTGAAATGGAAACTGCAATAAGGAACTGGTTACGTCATGCAAAAGCAAGATTTATCAATGAAAGAATCAAACATTTCAGTTAATTAATATTTACGTATAATGTAAATAATTAGAATAAAAATTATGTGCATTAAAAATAAATTCTGTTAGTTTGTTATATTTTTCTTGAATTAAGATTTACACTCTCTTGCTGGAATGTTTTCTTAAGCAAATTTTAATCTAACAAAGAAAAATAATTCAGCTTTTAAACAATGAAATAAGTAATTTTCAGAATTTTTTACATAATAATTTGGAATATTCAATTCAGTGGGTAATTTTAGTTAAATTAAAGTTTATCTCTTTTATCTTGTACAAAGAAGACATTGTTGAAATTATATCTAATTAGTTTAAATGTTAGGCTGAGAAATAAATAATTTTTATAAATTTCTCTTACTTCAAAATCAATTTAAAAAAATAAACTATGAACAATAATTTGCCTGATATTAAAATAAAAAAAATTTACACTCTACCAAATAAAAATATTCTTGATTATTTTATTGCTACCTTCTAGTTATGATAGTAATTCATATCTGAAAACTTCTTAGAAGCAATTTCAACTTTTCCAAAGAATCATTCGTTTTATCGTTTTATTTTAAACAATAAGAAACTAAATTATCAAAAGGTTAACTTTAAAATAATAAGCATAAAAATAGTGCTAATTATCAATTGTGAGAATTTTATTACATTAACTAAACTTCAGCAGTAAATCTGTCAGAAATCTAGGATATTTGACTGAAAATTAAGAAAAATATGATGCAAAAGCAATTTCATAAGTAACAAGCTCATAAAAAAACAATTTTCTCCTTGCCTAGTGGACAAAAATTTATGGGCCACTAAGATAGATGAGGGATTATTTCAATATCTTCGCACATCTAGAATACATCCATAAAACTAACTAGTATAGAGCAGTGCGTATGAATACATCCAAATTTCGTCCATGAACCATCAAACAGCAACGTCTCGTAGACGTATAGTGGACGTAAAATGAGTGGATATTTGACGTGCCATGGATCTAAACTGGACCAAAAAGAGACGTCTACTGGATTAGAGTACATCCCGCTGATGATGTCATATCGACGTCTACTGGACGAAATTGTGTTGTATGGGAAAGAAGGCAATTTAAAATAAATAAACAAGACAGTAGTAGAAATATGGGGGTAAGTTAGATTGATATATAAATATTTCATGAATTACTAACAATGATTTTTAAATTTTTTCACAATACAATATCCAGAAAGAAAAAAGAAAAACACAATCAACAACCTGAAATGGTTGCCTTTTAATTAACCAGTAATTATTTGATTATAAAAAGGAACTAAACTAGATAATTTAATATATTTTGCTAACAAAATTCAATCACCGATTGCATTCCAGATCGCAAAAAATACAAATGCATACAGTTTATTCATTTTACAACATAAACTAACTTATCAAGATAAAAACTATTCATTGAAAATAAAAGTAGATGAAGTATATTTTGCACGTTGTATTTTCTGACAATACCTTTGGTGCACTAAAAAGACTCGATAGTTTTTCCCCATTCCTCTTTCTTTGATTAATATTTGATTTATAGCCACTTTTACAGCCAGGACAATAGCATGATTTTGGCATTTTATTATAATAAAAATATTTATAAATTACAAAAACATAAGTATTAACTGTAAAATGCTACACAACAAAATGTTAGTAAATTTATTTATATGCACTGGAGATGCTTTTTACGACACCTAGTGTCAAAAATGTTCAGGAAAGTCTTCCAAGATGGCGTGTCATTATTTTGAAGCGCCAATGGGGGATTCGTTGGTCTATTATCTTGGTCACTGTCCTGCCCTAATTTTCCCTTCATTTATCAATCAAACGCTGTGATTATTTTCAGTAAATTTTTCAAAATCATCAATCCATCAATTTTTGTTAGGTTTCAATTTAAAGCTCAATCTTACTCAATGCGATCTCTTACGAGCCTAAAGCTCCGGAGGTGGTTCCCGAAACGAGAAATTATTGAACAATTGCCGGCTGATTGGAAACCAATTAACTCGGTTCCTTTTTTGGAATAGTTTCTCATTAGAATTATAAGTCATATTTTAATTTCATGTATAAGGAAATAAAATTTATTTCCTCTTCAGCTCAAGTTGAGCGAAGACTTATTGCCTTTTCGTAATAGCAGCATATACTAAATATGGAAGTCATAAGTCTGGCTTCCTCTAAAATTCAAGTATTGAATATTCTACAAAATGAAGACCTAAACAACATGCATTTAAACATGGCAGGAGAAAGCAATTACGGAGCAAACTTCCTTAGGACCTCAGAAAATGATATGAACTCTCTTTTAGCTGCAAAAGGAAATGGAGTAAACACATTCAACATATTCTTAAAAGCCAACAATGGAAGATCTCAATTCCTAAAAAATAAACCCTGGGAATTGAAAAACGAACTGATAATGAAGATAAAAAACTTCAAAAAGATCTCTAACAAGATAATAACAAGAGACTGTCGATTACTAATGACAACGCAAGACATGGAAACAGCTACAGAAATATTAAACATCAAAGAGTAACAAGGGATTCCGGTGCACTACTAAATCCTATGGGAAAGCATCTCTACCAGGTTTCTACTAAATAATATTCCAACTGAAACTCCACTAAAATAGATTGCAGAGGAGCTGAGGGCTGAAAACGAAATTCCAATTTTAGAATTAAGAAGATTCAATAAGAAAGACCGTGAAGTGTCTCCAGTTTTGGTATCTATTCTGGGAATAAAGATACCAGAAGAAATAAAACTGTTCTTTACTAACCATAGAGTAGGGCTATTCATAGACAGACCTCACCAATGTGGTAAGTTTCAAATTCACTCATAACTCTTACAAATGCCCTAACGAAGTATTGTGTGTGCACTGTGGAGACAAAAAACATGGAGAAATATGCTTAAACCAGATGAGATGCTCAAATTGTACAGGCTTACATAGAGCCAATTATAATGAATGCCCAACCAGAACAAAAGAAAAAGAAATTCTTAAATTTAAGGCAGAAAATAATTTAACACTAAGCGAAGCTAGAAGGCGATTCACAAACAAAAACACCTCATACGCAAAGAAAACTTTCATGCCTATAGCCAGTCCAGACAGAGAATCGATGCAAGGGATCTTTGTTAAATTGGCCCTTAAACTGATAACTTCAATTGAAAAAAATCATAGAAGAACAACTAACTAAAATTTGTAACATGTTTAAAAAATCTTTAGAATCTACTGTGAATAAAATTAATGAAACCATCTTTACTAAAATTAATTAGACAATTTTAAAGTTGACCACACTAATCTCTCCTGAAAGAGAAAGGAAGAAAAAATCAAAGATAGTAAAAAATCCCAAATCTTCAAAGTCAAATCAGATGGACTGTCAGCAATATGAAACAGAGAGAGAGATTTATCTCTCAGATTTCTCTGTTGGATAATTAGAGTTACCTACACTTAACCCATTTCATTATAATTTCATATTTGAAAGGATTTCAAATAAATAATTCTTACATCCGTTCTATATAAGTGCTATACATCTTTAGTTAATTTAATACATTTTCAAAATGAAAATTGTGCAGTGGAATGCAAGGAGCGTTACCTACAAAATAGACATATTTAAGTTAGAATCTTTCATTTCCGCAAATGTATTAGTGATACAGGAAACTTTCCTTAGACCAAGAGACTTGTTTAAGGTAAAGAAAAAAATCATCTACAGAAAAGACAGAGAAAATAGAAACGGAGGTGGCCTAGCGATTGCAGTGACAGAATCATCATCATCAAAAGTAATTTATAAGAACATATACGGCAGAAGTGGAACAGAAATATTGATCGTGAAAATCACTAATAGGAACGCTTGACACTATCAACATATTGGATATATATTCACCCAAAGGAAAAATTGAATATAATGAATATCAAAATATACAAAAATATATAACATATAAATGCGTAATTTTAGGAGACTTTAATATCAAACATGATTTATGGGGCGGGGAAACTAGCACACATCAGGAACAAAAATTGGCCGATTGGATCAACGAGCATAATCTCTGCATTCTGAATTTATCTACTCCGACACATATTTCTCCTGCAGGAAAAGTTTCAATTATAGATATATCAATTTGTACTTCTAATTCATTTCCACAATGTCATATCACAATAGAAAATGATTCATTTTTTAGTGATCATTTCCCTATAGTCATTGACGTTCTTACCTTAGATCAAACTCCAGGAGTGTATATGATACGCAGATGGAAAGATATCATCAACCAAATAAACGAAAAGTTATGTAATGAAACCAGCAGTTCATATGACAGTTTCCATAATATTACAGTTAAAGCTATAGAAGACAACAGCCATGAGCAAAAAATACCTGAAAAGCAGTACCCTCCATGGTGGAATAATTTATGTAATAAATTTTCATTTCTAAAAAAAGTGTATCGAAAGAAAGCCAGAAATACCTTAAAATCCAAGAATTGGATTTTGTACAAAAAATTTTCTGCAAAATTAAGATATATCATAAAATCCTCTAAAACCAAATATTGGAATGATGTCTGCAAGAAGCAATAAGACTCGTACCTACTTTTCCGAATATTTAACTCAATGAATCACCGATACAGAGGTATCCAAAATTCTAACCTCCTAATAAATTTTAATAACCAAGAACTACATTCACCAAAATCTCAAAGTGAAGCCTTTGCAATACACTTCAATAACAAAAACATACCATGAGCCAATACCAATCGATTACTCTGGACAAGGGAATATGAATTTAAATAAAAAATTTACAATCAACGAGCTCAAATTAGCCATTAAGAAAACTAGAATATCTACACCAGGAGAAGACAAAATTTCTGCAAAAGTATTTAAATCCCTAAATGAAGTAAGCACACGCCAGATACTTCAAATTTCTAATGACATATTTGATGAATGCAGACAGCTGGAAATCTTCTATTATAATACCAATCCCAAAATCAAATAAACCACAATCCACATTAAATTCATACAGACCTATATCTCTAACCTCTGTTCCTGCTAAAATATTTGAAAGAATGCTGTTCTATAGAATCACAAATTTCCTAATTTCTAATCAAAAGATAGAAGAACGTCATCTAGGGTTCATACCTTTCCTAGACAGTCAAACTGCAATACAACTTTTTCATTATGATCTGCATCAGGCAAAAGCCCAAAAGAAATTTATTATTGCAATATCATTGAATATAAAATCTGCATGTGACTCCGTGTACATTAATGGATTAATATACAAATGCCTATAGTTGGGAATAACAGGAAAAACCACCAAATGGATACATAATTTCCTACAAGATGGAAGGCTAAAAATAAGATGGAGAAATATATGTTCAAAATCAGTTCAGTCAACAAAAGGAGTTCCACAAGGTAGTGTGTTGTCTCCCATTTTATTTACAGTCTTCATGTCAGACTTCCATGAAACTATCCCTCAAGGAGTTGAACATATAATATATGCAGATGACATACTTATTTAATGTACAGATGAAAAATTGGAAATAATTAAGAAAAATTGCAAGAAACTCTGTATAACATAGAAAAATGGAGTAATTATTGGAAACTATACTAATAGCTTATCAAAAGTGTTCAGCAGTAAACTTGTCCGGACATAGAGAAAATCCTGATTGGTCAATACAGTGTAATAATGAAAAAATTGGATGGAAAGACAATCTAAAATTCTTAGGAATAATATTTACAAAAAATGGAAACTTCCGGCCATTCGTAACATACTTAAAAAATAAAGCATCTACAAGAATAAATATTTTAAAAGTACTCTCTAACAAAAATTATGGAGCAAGATCGCATCATCTAATCCAGTTAGCAAAATCATCTATCTGCAGTATTCTACATTACACTAGCAACATTTTTAGCTTAACAAACCATTCAGTCACAAAACCTTTAGAAACAATGCAAACGTTGGCATTAAAAATTGCATTAGGGTTACCTAGATTCACTCCTAATACTCTCTTGCGAAAGATTGCAAATATTAGCACAAAAGAATCTGAATTTAGGAAAATATCAAGAAGATTTTGGTTAAAACATATCTCATTGGCACAACAATCACCTCTCAAAAATATCATCCAAAACAGCTGCAATTCCGTAGAAAAGAGATATCTCATACCCCTACTGAAAACAATAGAGGAAGAAAACACTAAAATATCCCACTTCATCCAGTTTAAGTATCGACAAATTCACTCTCCAAACAATTTCTCCATCCATGTCGACAAATCCGATTTCCAAGATTAATCTCTTACCAATCAAGAAATTATTCAACTTTTTAATGATTTTGACAATAGCCTACTAGATCAACCCAACAGAATAGCCACAGATGCATCTAAAAAAGAAGATATAACATCCATTGCTGGATGGTCTGAAAAAGGATCATTTGGATACATAATTAAAAATATAAATTCGGTCTTTTCTGCTGAAGCAATGGAGATCTGTCAAGCTATAGATAAATTAATCATTTACGAAAGAAGAAATATAATATATACAGATAGTAAATCTGTCCTTATCGCACTGATGGAATGTAACCAAAAAATCAGCAAGTATAATATTAAGATTAAAACACAAAATATGGCAGGCTTCAAAATTCTTCAAAGAACTACAAATCATTTTGTTTCCAGCTCACAAAGATATTATAATAAATGAAAAAGCTGATAAACTAGCCAAAATGGTCACAAAAGATAATGTAGAAATAGAGTGGATTACAATAGAAGACTTTTACTCATACATCAAAACTAACATTGAAAAATCTCAAGATAAAATATAATAACAGTAAATATTACCTGAAGGTTGGAAACATCCCAGAGTGGAACTTGATGGGGAGATCTCTCAATTCTTGCAAAGAGGATGTATTGCTTGCAAGAAGCCTAGCTGGAATGCTGCTGACTCCTGCTCTGCTTTGCCGTTACAATCTGGCTGATTCAGACATATGCAGTTCATGCTATGCAGTTGATAATGCTGAACATATAATCTTATATCATTTGCTCCAGCAGCCGAGCTGATAAGACGTGTTTTTCACTCGCTCATCAAACCGGTTCCTGAAGTTTCTCCACTCACCACTACAACGGACGCGGCAAGGCAAGCTAAGCCTTTTTCGCCCCGCGTGCTGAGACACCTAGATCTGTTACAATCTCGCCTTCACTGGAGATAATTTTTTTTTTTTTAATTTAGTTCGAACAAAAACAGCATTTTTCAGTACTATTAACTGCTGTTTTTTTTAAAAAAAAAAAAAAGCTGATTGATTTTCTTGACCTCTGACTGGACCTGACTGGAACAATGGCTTCAAATAAAGGTAAAATAGAACCTGCCAAGCTGACGGACATTATGAACACTAAACACAACAATGCTTCGGAACTCCATCTGAAGCAACTATTGAAAATCCAGACGGCGCTACTGGGTATAGCAGAGACTGCACTACTGAAGTACATCCAAAAACAAAACATCTTGGACATGCTGGATATCAACATTAAAACCTGCTGTGAAACTTTAAAGACTACAAATACGGGTAGCTATAATCTTGTTTCTGACATGGCAAACCCCCTACTACCCCCATAATAGTAAAAGTGATTAATATTGCCACTCAAAATGATAGATTTAATAAAAAACGAACTAATGATGGTGAGGAACCTTTTATTTACCCATAAGAAAACAGCCAAAGCTGTGATTGAGAGTGTCACCAAGACCCCCTTAGCTGTGGCTAACGCGTTCAGTGTGCTAACTCCAGAGGAAGAAAACCACGAAAAAATGGATGACCAGCCAGTGACTGAAATAGCCCCTAAAATTCCACCCATAATTGTAAGTTATGGTGAAAGTCATGTTTCATTCATAACCAAACTAAAAAATGAATTAAGAATAAATATTGAAGCGAAAGCTTCAGGTGACAACTTGAAATTACTGTCCAAAACAGCAGACCACCACAGGGAAATTACAAAATTTCTTGAAAATAACAATTACGAATATATCCTCCTAATGATTTATTCATACTTAAGAGAAATAAGAGAAATATTTAATGGAATTAATATTCCCAAAGCCATCAAAAGAATTCAGTCCAAAACTGCCCTAATGGATAAAATGTTTGTCCTCATGGACATGTTTAAGCAAATTAATAACACTCCTTAATGTGTGCCACACAACAGAGATTACTAGTTTTACCGTGTAATTCCTGTGGTATTAGAAACAAAATGGTTGAATTTCGTGACTTTTTAAATGAACTTAATCCAGATATAATCTTAATTCAGGAATCATTCCTAACAAATAATGTAAATATTCACATCCTAGGATATGCGTTCTATAAAAGTGATCGCCCAAGAAATGCCACCCTAGCAGGGGGTGGGACAATTATCTTTGTCAAGAGTAGTCTCCCACACTACCAAAACACAACACACAAATTAATTACAATAGAGGCAACCTTGGTCACATTGACCCTGCCAACCCTACCCCATATTACATTCTGCTCCACATATATCAAACCTAGACCACAATATCAATACATAAACAAGGATCTTGAAGCAATGCTTACAACAAATTATGATATTTTAATATTTGGAGATCTTAATGCCAAGCACACTGCATGGAACTGTAGGTCACACAACAAAACAAGTCAAATAATTAAAAAAATTCGCTGATATAGCCGAACTAAAAATCCATGCACCTGACACACCCACACATTTTAGTGCTAATTCAGCAACAACAATTGATATTGCACTCACCAGAGGAATTAATTATAACACTAAAATTTACACAATCACGGAACTCAGTTCGGATCATAATCCAATCATGGTCGAGTTTGACTTTAATATTCCTTTGATTAATACTCCCACTCTTCATAATACGGATTGGATCAAACACAATCAAATTTTAAATAATAACCCGTTTAATATACTTAATACAAACACAGGAGATGAAATTGAAAATGAGACGATTCGCTTGGAGGCGGAACTGCTTGCAGCGCACCACGAATCAGAAAAACCCCACTCTCCCCGTCCCACTCACCTCCTACCCTGCTACCTCCGAATTTTGAAAGCAAATAGAAATAGACTCAGGAAGCTATATCAAATTAGCAGAGAACCCCGAATGAAAAATCAATGTAATAAAGCGAATAACGAATTCAGGGCAAAGATAAATTCATACAATTTACAGAAATGGAGAGAAAAATTAGAATCATTAAATACTCACGACCGATCCATTTCTAAACCGTCAGTATGTTCAAGAAGAAACCACAGTATTTTCCGCCCATTCAAGGCTGAAATACAATTGCATACACAGACAAACAAAAAACAGAAGCAATTGCTGACGTTTTTGAAACACCGCTCACCACTAATGACCTACACGACACCAGAACCGAAGATCTGGTTTCCAGGAACATACTCAGATTTCTTCTCCGGGCCACAAACACAAGTCATACAAAGCACCATCCCTTCGGAAGTAATGGCAATAATCAAGAGATTAAAGAATAATAAATCCCCAGGAATGGAAGGAACAACAAACAAAATGCTAAAGAAAATTCCAAACAAAACATTATTCAAAATTACGATGCTTATTAACGAGATATTAAGAATAACGTATTTTCCTCAAAAATGGAAAATTGCAGTAATAGTACCAATATTAAAAACAAAACAAGACAACTACCTTCCCTCAAGCTATAGACCTATTAGTCTACTGCCGTCTCTAAGCAAAATAACCGAAGCAATTATTCTAAACAGACAAGATGAATTTTTAGAAAACAATAGTATTCTTATCCCTGAACAACACGGGTTCAGAAAATCACATTCAACAACGCATCAACTTATGAGAGTAGGGGAAATCATCACCCAGGGATTACAACATAAAAAAGTACAGCAGCAGTTTCTCTTGATATTGCCAAAGCTTTCGATCGAGTTTGGATTGGTGGAATTGTACACAAACTCATTAACATTGGTCTACCCGACCCACTCATTAGGATACTCATTTCATATCTTTTGGAACGAAAGTTCCAGGTTCGCATTGGTACTACATACTCAACACTAAGACAAATCTTAGCCGGCGTACCACAAGGGTTCAAATTGGGACCAAAACTCTTTCTTATCTATGTGAACGACATTCCAACATCAACACTAACTTCCCAGCACCTTTTTACAGACGGCACATTTATACTAGCACAAGGTAGGAAAACATATATCAAAGAATTACTCAACAAACATTTAGAACAGCTTGAGCTCTGGTTCGTTAAATGGAAAATTCTTATTAATGTAAATAAAAGTGCATCCATAAATTTTAACAAAGAAAGTCTACTTCCACCCAGTGTAATTAAGATCAACAACGAAATTATACCATGGTCACAAACCTGTAAATATTTAGGTGTAACTTTCGACAGAAAATTAATATGGCACCCCCATCTGATTTAAGTTATTAACAAATTTAAACGGCAAACAGCTGCATTATACCCACTTATCAACTGGAATTCAAAATTTTCCATGGAAAATAAAGTGCTCATTTATAAAGCATATCTTCGACCACTAATTTCCTATGCCTGCCCTATCTGGGATTACACCCATGACAGTAAAATTAAAAAACTGGAAACTCTCCAAAATGAAGCTTTCAGATTGGCAGTTAAGGCCCCCTGGTTCATTAGAAATATAAAAATCAGACAAGAATTAAAAGTCCTTACCATGAGAGAATTCTTCGCAAAAATAATGTATAACATGATTAAAAATATTGACATAACTAATAACGAAACAACAATTAGCCTTCCGTCCTATAATGACTTAAGTACCCCTAATAGATTCCGCCCTCGCTCACTGCTATGATATTGTCCAAAGTTTCCTCACCAACCACCATGAAATAAACTATATATAAAAAAAATTTTCTTTGATAACACATTCTTTGTATGGAAAAAAGAGATTACTAAAAAGATAAAATAAGTGATGTGCATACTAAATATATATAAAAACGGATATATATATATATATATATATATATATATATATATATATATATATATATATATATATATATATATATATATATATATATATATATATATATATATATATATATATATATATATATATATATATATATATATATATATATATATATATATATATCAGTCCAGTCACATTAATGTGACCACTACGTACTTTTCACATCAGAGTTAAATAAACAATCACAGAAGGCAGGTGGCAGCACAGTGCAGTTGAGCGTATATAAAGGGTGTGTGAGGGCTTCGGAAAACATTTCATTCGTTGGCGTAATGCTGAAACGAAGCGATTTATCCGACGTCCAAAAGGGCATGATCATTGGCTTTCGGGCCAAGGGTGGAAGCATTTCCGAAACGGCTGAGTTTGTGAACTGTTTGCGTGCCGCTGTGGTAAAAGTGTACCGTGCATGGCAAAATGGGACTGTCCAAAATCAGTGACGTGGCAAATGTGGTGCATTACGGGATATAGATGACAGAGGCGAACGACGGTTGCGGAGAGGCGTTCGGGGAGATAGACGGGCTACCCTTGAGCAACTGACCACCAAAATGAACCAAGGGGCTACCAAAAGTGTCTCCCAAACTACTATTCAGCGAACATTGGTGCATCTGGGCCTCCGAAGCAGACGCCTGGTTCGTGCACCTATGATGACTGCTGTTCATCGACGGTGAAGGCTAGAATTTGCACGCCAGTACAGCAGCTGGACGTCCATTGAGTGGCGACAGGTTGCGTTTTCAGATGAATCGCGTTTTATGCTCCATCGGACAGATGGATGTTGGCGTATAAGGCGTGAAACCTCTGAAAGGAACCACCCTGCAACCATTGCCGGAACGGTCCAAGCTGGAGGCAGGAGCATTATGGTCTGGGGAATGTTTTCCTGGCATTCTCTGGGTTCACTGATCATTGTGGAAGGCACGATGGATCAATACAAGTACGCATCTGTCTTTGCGGACCATGTCCACCCCTACATGCGCATTGTTTTTCCTCAGGATGATGGCATCTTCCAGGAGGACAATGCGAGGTGCCATACAGCTGCCAGTGTACGTGCGTGGTTTGAAGAGCACCAGGATGAGTTTACCGTCCTCCCCTGGCCAGCAAACTCACCTGACTTAAACCCATTCGAGCATCTGTGGGACCATCTCGATCGAGTTGTTCGCACCATGGATCCTCAACCGCGTAATCTAGCGCAGCTGGCCACGGCATTAGAGTCGGCATGGCTCAACATCCCAGAGAACACCTTCAGGGACCTAAGTGACTCTCTTCCTGCACGTCTCGCAGCAGTCCGCTCTGCGAAAGGTGGTTATTCTGGCTTTTGACAGATGGTCACATTAATGTGACTGGACTGTGTATATATTTTAATTTATATGTATATGTTAATACATAAAATATAAAATAAAGATAAAAAATAGAGAATTTGTATTGCAGACCAAGTTATACCTTGTAAATATTATGGCGTGTATAAATTCTTGTAAATACCTTTGCCTGTTTTTATGTAAATATTCTTATTTCTCACGTTTTATTTCTTAACTATTTCCTTTATTATTCTATTAGTTTTATTTAATTTAAATACATTTCTCATAGATAATAAATTAATCAACAATAACTTTCAAAATTCTGAAATAAATTTTATAAAATAACCACAGTCCCTTTCATTAAAATTTCAAACTCATTTGAAGCCAATCAGATTCAAGTTATAGCTCACCAGAACCAGCTATCTAATAAGGGTTGTTCTAATAAGGGACAAGCGTCTCGAGACCGGGCCCGGAACGTCGGCTCCAAATGCATGCGCACTTGAAGAGAGTAGTTGAAATAATTTGGCGGTGTAAAATGTGACTATTGTTCAGACTTAATATTAGTAACCCTATGTTTTCTTATTCCCCGGTTTAATTTGAAACGAGGTTTGTGTTAGTCGATTTGTTTATATATGTTTGCAAGTTTTAATATTTTTTCGAAATATGAAGGAAAAGCGGAATAGTTTGCTTATATCTTAGCACCATATTTAAAATAGA
Source organism: Latrodectus hesperus (assembly GCA_037975125.1). Lineage (NCBI taxonomy): Eukaryota > Metazoa > Arthropoda > Arachnida > Araneae > Theridiidae > Latrodectus > Latrodectus hesperus. The sequence continues at coordinate 4,291,615 of CM075859.1, forward strand.
AATAGATAACAACTTTATTTGTATTTTTATGGTGCTGAAGACAGTTATTTTTTCGCAGATAAGGTGGATGTGATAATATGAAAGTAACAAAGAAGTGTGAATTGCATTATCACGTTTCCTGCTTATTTCTGTATTCCCATGATAAAATTAATTTGACTAAATTGTTTTTTGCTAGAGAGGAAAAGATCATGTAAACGCAATACACACACATCCATTGTTTTTATAATACAAAGAAATTATATTCCCGATGAATTAATTAACTAATAATTTGTTATATTTATAAAAATATAACAATACTAAATCGATACATATTTCTAAAGGAAAGCGTAGCTGGGAAATCCGCCATGTTTAACAATGAGATAAACTTCCTAGCCAGAGAAACTTATCGCTTTCTTTACATCGCCAAGTCACTGAATCATAGCCAAAATCTTCTGGGAGCCGAGGCTCCGGGCTCTGGCTCGAGACGCTTGTTAATAACGGTAGAGGATCGCCAGATCCAGGGACCTCTGATAACTGCCAGCCGGCAATTACAAAAAATCTATTTCAAAGGAAGTGATGAAATGAGAACTGAAGTGAAAACAAAGAAACTACTATAATCATAATTTGCCCCAGATGTAACCATGACCGGAAACAATTTTTACATAATTTAAAAATACAAGTGTAAATAACAAATTACAAACAGTTGATCAATATCGTCACATCTAACTCAAAAAAGCTAAAAACGCTTATTAAATTCCTCTTAAGCATCAACAGATTTTGAATATAGATCTTCCTAGAATAATAGAGACAAAAGCCGGAGCAGCTAAAAGTCTCAGAACAACTACCAACCAACCAACAAGCCTAAAGTTCCAAAACAATTTTTTGTCGTAAACTTATTTTAAATGCTTCAATAATTAGTCATTACCTAATTCATATTTTAACATTTTGAAGCTAACTTTTAAATTGAGCCGTATTTTAACCGCTAAGTATAGATATTTACGGGGATTAATTTTTATTTGTATAATGTCTCGCGAATATAGAAGAAATAGAGACGCCGTTTCATCAGGTGCAGTAGGTTCTATCATTGGTGAAAAATCTGTGAAATATATTGACAGAGATAAGGTTTGTGTTAATTTATAATTTTGCTTGTGTTCTTATTACAAGTCAAATACTGAATTATATTTCCACAACGTCTCTCTCGGCAATTGCGACTAATTTTCTATAAATAAAAATGTAAGAAATTTGATTCCCCTTGAGAAGGGAAATAAGAGAGGATTGGGAAATTTCTTCATTACGTACTTCCGGAAATGATTTAATATTTTGAGATTTTACAAATTACATCAAGCATTAAACAAATAAAACAGGCAAATATATGTGGGGGATATTCCTAGGGAGATGTACTGCTAAATCTATTTCCACAAATGAAAATGAGCTTCGAATATAAAAGGGCAGGCAGAATATAAAACAAACATGAAAAATAATGCATATTAATGATTTTTCGACTTACATCTTAAATTTTCACTTCATTAAAATTAGTACGTCATTGAAAATATGGTGTGAAAAAGAAAATCGAAATATTTCTGGAAAAGTTATTAACATATTTACAAATTATTTTGTAAGCATGTTAATAGTTTCCTTTTAGTAAGTGAATTAACAAAATGAGCTACGTACCAGGAAAAAAGTCTACTAACAAGACAGCCAAAAACAATCTGACAAAAATGTTCAGCCATAACAAAATGGAAATCACCCCAAATAAATATGTTTTTTAATTTGGTAACTACCCAAATTACAGAAGATTATCCATTTTTCAATTTTGTTTCAGTGAACCAAACCTTAATGTTCTTTGATGGATCCAAAAGCTATAAGTTTCTAATTTTATTTTGGAAAACCTTTTCATCCTTGCAGATTACTTTTAAATGCTTTATTTCAGTTAATAAATTTCATTTATAGTTGACTTGTTACAAGATATTCTAAACAATTTCTCATAACTTTCTAAACAGTCCTTTCAAGTTCTATGTTACTATTTTTCTTTATTTCTTATTTTAGCTCAATTTATACATATCTCTCAATATTCTTTTTATATTATTTGAATAATTATTCCTTATGTGCTTCTAATTAAAAATCTGTATAATAATAAATTATAAATCTATATTATAATTTGTTCTTGAATTTTCAATTAATTAGAACTTTTAACTTACTCTTTGGAATTTGTGTTTGCATTTTTTCATTTTACATTCTATGAAGTTATGTAAATTTAATTTCCATTTTATTTATAAATCTTAAGTATTAATATTTTATGTTTTCTGTTTTTGTCAATGTATTTGTTTATTTAAATGCTAAAAGTTTTTTTACAGTAGGTATTTATACTTATAATTTCACAAGCTTTACATCTTTTTATTTGTTGCCAAAGAAATTGCACTAAAGAGATCATGTGATAATACTCAAAAAATTAAATATCTAGAAATTTTTAAAAAATTTAGAAATTTCTTAAGCATTTGTACTTGTTGGCTATGATAAGCTACAAAAATTTCATGATTAATTGCAAAGTTTTTTCTTATCTAAATTTACTAACAAAGCAATGATTGAAATGTTCACACGTGTTTATTTTCTTATAGGTGAGTGAAATATTTCTGATAGTGTTAATTTGTAAATATTTATTTTTCATAATATTTTGCTGCAGTATTAAATAAACTTAAACAAAGTGCATAATGTTTTACACGAAAAGAAAATTATCCATAAAAATGGTTCGCAAAGATATATAAATCTCTAGGAGAATAGTCAATTCTATTGAAATGCTAATAATTAGAAACTAATTTTTAAAATTAATTAAAGTAAATATAAATTAAGTAACACACAGTTTACAATGGGTGATAGCCAGGAAACAAAGCTAAATCTATAATGTAAATAAAATGAAAAACCGAATTTTTACTAACCAGGCAGTGACACTCAGCTAATAAAAAACTTCACTGCTGTGCAATCTAAGGCTGCATTGAACCAGACAATAAAGCTAATTTTATAGTGTAAATAAAATTTATTTTTATGAAAAAATCAACTTTTAATTATCTGGGCAATAGTGCCAACTTAAAAAGAATTCACTGTAGTGCAATCTAGCCCTGATTTAAAATGGGCATTATAAATTATTCTGTAACCTAAACAAACTTACTTACAAAAACTAGACTTTCTAATTAATAAATGTTACCATATTGAATAAATAAAAATAATAATATATGAAATAGTTATAAATAATACTTAATATATAACATAAAATAATTCACCTAATCATTGCTTACAAAACCATCAGCACAGGTCGGACAATAGACAGATTGTGTCATGATGTTCTCAGAATGATTATGTAGCCATATATACTCAGTGAGGGAAGTGATAAAAATAAATTTATTTTTTATAAACTTTCAAAATAAATTTTATTTCAGAAACTTAAAGTAAAAAATTCACTTCAAACTAATATTTAAAAAAATCAAATATAGGCATTCAGTGATCTACTTCAAAAGTTTAAACTGTAATCAAATAAAAACAAATTTCTAATCTAATGCTTCAAGGGTTACTAGCACACAAATCAAATTTCCCATATGTACACAATGAAAAATCGCACATACACACTGAATGGTATATTTTGAACATAATGAAAGATGTATATTTTAAAAAATTATATATGTATATGCAAAATTTAGGTAATATCATTATATATTATTAATAAATTACCTTAAAATATGCTTTTAATCTAACCAATTATAATTTTTACATTTTAAAAGGCACTTCATCGACCTTGTTGCCTGATTCCTCTTTGAAATTCAAAGCGACTTCTCAAAGATAAAAAAGAATTCATACTTTTACAGAGTTGACTAATGGTAAATCTTGGGCCTGTCAACTGACTCAACAACCAGAGATGTGCTCAACTGTCTTTCTTCCCTAAGATAGATGGAAGGAGTGGCACATGTTTTAGAATCTTCACCAGACTTGGTTATCCACAAGCCCATCTGTTCAAAATTGGATTAGCAGACTCTCCTTTGATACTACACAAATGATGGGGAACATCTTTTCAGTTGCCCCTCACTTCATGTTTGCTATTAAGTTCACTTTGGGGTCCTCTATTCCTGCAGGTTTTACTGCCAAATTATACTGGACTGCAAGATGCCTTATGCCCAAGAAGACATTGGCAGGCGTAATAATAATAATAAAACATTTTCAAAGGGATGTTAATAAAAGTTTTATATTTTAAGGCCATCTGTAAAAGCAGGAAGTTAATAGCTCTAAAATGTTAGATACTGAAAATGAGTTATTAGTTGTATGATATTATAAACCATATTGTATGATATATTAGCATGGAAGTGTATGAAGATAACCTATTAATATAGGAGTCTCGCTGTCCCCTTTCTGAATGAGAAATTTCCAAATGCTCATCTTTCTGTTTCTTATTGTGATCTTTTTAAAAAAATACACTCAAGCTTTCATTAATCAAGGTTTACCTAATGGCAAAAAAAAAAAAAGGTTTGTGTAATATTTATTTCTTTTAAAATAGTTTTGCATTTTAATTGTTAAAAATCAATTTGTTGAAATGTTATTTAAAAACCCATTTCTTACAAGTTCTTTTTAGAAAGAATTATTCTTGTTATTTAAATATTTAATTTATTCATGCAAAAATTCTCTAATTATAAAACTTGTGTAGTAATTGCCTCATATTGTTTTGCATTGAAATCACAATTTTCTACAACTATTATGAGCCAAATTTCCCTAATAGAGAAAAATAATTACAAATATTTTATTGCATGACTATTTGTTCATATAATAATATGAAAATAGTCATGCAATAGAATATTTGTAATTATTTTTTCTCTATTAGGGAAATTTGGCTCATAAATTTGTATAAAATTTTGTTTGCTTCAAATAAAAAGTTACAATATAAATAATTTAATGTGTGTACAAAATTTGTAACCATGAAAAACACTAAAATATTGATAAAATTACTAACCAGTTAAAATACACATTTTGCTTTACATAATTAATGAGAATGCATATATCATATTAAAACAGGTTTTAATTTTAATTTTTAAAAAATAATTTATTACTGTTACCATAGTAGTCAGATGTGAGTTGTTAAAAGATAGCAGACCCAGATAAAAACAGACATGAGGTTTTGGTTTGTCATTAAATAGTCATTTCTTCCACACCAGGATAGAGGCCTAATAATATCCATGTTTTAGTGTCGTAAAGAAACTTTGAAATATATGTATATATAAATGCTAGTTTGAGTAGAAATCTTATTTCTTGACGTTCATTTCAAAAATATGAAGTAATTAGCACTGTTTAGTGGCTAGTAGGAATTGGACAATTTAAAGCAAACTTATCAAAATAATACTAAATAAATGTAAGAATATTAACTGTCTTTCAGGTGATAGTGTGACTGAAATTTCCATATCATTGCAAATAATAAATGTGCCAAATCAATAGATTACAATGCCAGAATTGATTTCTGCATGTTATTGTTAGATCTACTTCTGAATTCATTGTAATTCTGAAATTACTTGTAGCTAACGAGATAATATTTCCATAGCATAAATATTAAAATTTTTGAAAATTAAATTAGAATGTTTGATTTTGAGATCAGTTTTCATTTTAAAAGTTTAAATCAGCCCTTTGAACTGGAAGTGAACTAAAAACAGGGAGAAAACCTATTTTGGTCAGAATGAAAAATGAAACTGAAGCAGAAAAATATTGGTTTATTTGGATTCAATATACCTTCAGTCAATTTTTACTGTAATGAACTTGTCAACATTTCATAATTTAATATCAACAACATAATTATTATTACATGTATAATGCTTCTCAACTTCCTGTTTTGATGTTTGTGCTAATACATTTTGTTTTAGTTTATGTGAAACTACTTACAGAAAACAGATTTCACTTAGTTGAATGGACTAAAAGTAAAGATTTCTGGAAAGATAATAAAATAACCGATATGCACTTGATTAAAATTGCAATGGTGGTTTTACGGCTACACAAGTAGGAATTGAAAGGGTGTTTTCCGGTTTGAAATTTTTATTCTACGAGACCACAGAAGTAATTTCAGTGAAACCACATTAGAAGATAGATTAATAATTAAGAGAAATTTTCATGTTATATTTTATACACATGTTTTTTTCATAATTATTCCAAAGTCAAGTACATCATGTTTGTGGCAAGCAATGAGGGTACACATAATTGACATAACCATCTGTCAAATGCGATTTTGATAATGGATAACAATGAAAATCTTCACTGCTCATATTGTTCATGCTGGTTAATTGCATCAATTGACATAGTGTACTATTATAAAAAAGAATAAAAGCAATCTAATTTTGATAGAATTAATTTTTTGTGAGAGAATGAAATTTTTAGTGCAAATAAGAATAAACATGAAATAAAATTACTCGTTCGGAAATTAACTGAAAACCATTACTTTTTGAGGAATGAAAACTGGAACTGATCTGATATTTTATTTTAGTTGAACCTGAGCAAAAGTTACAGCTTAAAACCCTGGTTTAAATCTGTAATTTTATCAGGTGTGTTTGTGCTTCGGGGAAACCCCAGAATTCCGGGGATTTTGAACTTCGATACCCGGAAATTCTGGGGATCGTCGTTCAAAAGGAAGTAGGAATAATAATGAATTATTTATTTTGATCTGGGTAATTTTGTTTGCTTTGAAAGCAGAATTAATTCAGGTAATATAAAATATTTACATAAAATGTAGTAGTTTATATGTTTGAAAATTTATGGTTATTAAGTTTGCAAAAAAAGTAATTCATTGAACTTTTATAATTAGGTCATTCAATACTTCATAATTGTAATTTTTCATTTCTCCCCCCCCCTTTTTGAAACTCCAAAATGTCGGTAGTAAGTCCGTAAAAGTTTCGGGGGATTTTTTGGAGTTCCACAAACACCCCTGTTTTATATCAGAAATTAAATTAGAAAATTTAATGAGCTGTAAAGGAGTGGTATGAAAGATGAGAGAAATAGCATTTTCAGACTCTTTCAATGATATTAAAAAATTTACTTTCTATCAACTTCTAATGAAGATTACATAATTTGTGTTTTCTTTTTATACATACAAGTTGACTCAAATGTGATATAAATTTTTGGAGATAATCTATCGTACTAATTAAACTATATAATGAATAAATTTTTAAAGTATATACTTCATTCTAACTACAATTATTTTATAAAAAAACAAATTATTTTATAAAAACAATGATTCATAATATTAATTTTGTGCTAAGGCTTGGTTGTCAATCCTTGTAAAGCAATACTAGATTGAATGTTTGGCTAAAGACTCTGTATCAGTGCAGGCAATAAAATGTGCCAATCTGTCTCATTATGTTGAAATGCATTTGTATGATGTAACTTTCATTTTATGATGTAACGTGATTGTGTACAGGTGGGAAAATTGTTTTGTGTGCTATTAACCTAAGAAGCATTTGATTAGAACATTTCTTTTGAACTTTAAGTATTCATAGGAGTTAATGTTGTCCTACTGGTTTGATGTATAGAGAAAGTGCCACCTCAAGCATTAGTCTTATGACTGGTCAAAATTATGAAGCATTTGATGATGGAGAGGGATTAAACTCATCAACCAATTAGAACTGTCAAAGAGCTCTTATATCATTATATATGTATTTATTATAATCATTCTTCCTAAGAATTTCTTTACTATCATTAGATATCCTGGTGTTTCTCATCACATAGGCAGTGAAAGAACGGAAGGTCAAAAACTCATTTAAACTGTCAAAAACCTTTCAGTACTGTTTTAAATTTATTGTTAATAACAATTGATTAATATAGATATTATATGAGAAATTTATTACAATTATTTTTCCAACATCTTGATTGTATCTGAATGAAATCTATATAAAATTAATTTAATATAAATCCCAAAAGTGCAACAACTTCATCTATGAAAATAATGAGTGTAGATTTTGATACATATTACATTGAAAAGTTCCAATGTAGGAAAAATTAATTTGCTTTGAAATTAAATTGCATAGTGATTAAATGTTTGATTTTTAACAGTTAATAAATCATAAACCAGTTGCAATTCTTAAATTGGGATCCCATTTATATCTACTTTCTGTTATTCAAGCATAATTTTTATTTCCTTGTTCATTATTTAATTTGAGTATAAGAATTCTTTAAATATGTTATTGTAAACTTTAAATGTGTTAGGATTAGTTCTAATGTTTAAGTAATATCTTGATATTTGTGCACTGACAGTGTCAGAGTTGAATTTTATTCTCAACATAATTCACATGAGTAAAATTAAAATTCTATTGTTGCTTATTAATTGAAAAGTATATTTATGTTTGATTATGTCTAAATCTTTAAATATGACATGGAAGTTTTCTCTTCACATTAAAATTTATATTTAGATGTTAAATTTACTATTCAATTGTATATTAACTTATTTATTAAAATTATAAATTTGTCATTAATTAAGAAAGATGTTAAATAATTTGATCCTTTCATCATCAAGTAATAAAAAAATTGGCAATGAGATAATCATCGTAATCGTGAATTAATCATCGTTCCTTTTTTAGATTTAATATTTGTTCTTTTGTTAAAGTTTTAAGACAAAATATATCAAAATTGTTGATAATAATTTTGGCTTTTATTTATACAGTTATCGTACATTTTCAAAATTATTATTAAAGTTAAAAACTCAAATATCAGAAAATAATTTTAAAGCTATTATCGAGTTAGTAAAATTAAATACTATTTTTAAAATAGGTTTGTGTAGCATGACAACACTTGAAAAAGGTAGTGACACAACACTACAGAAAACCTTTTTCACAATGGAATTTATCCCCTCACAAGTAACACTTGGGTATAAGTATTTAAATGTACTTTCAGAAAATGTTAAATTGCAGCAGTGTTTTAATTAGATAAGCTCCTGAAAATAGTTTTTCCATGTCACTGATTTTAAATCATTATTTATACATAGAATTTAACATGTAAATTCCTGATAACTTGAATTTATAATAGAAAACTTAAAAGTAACTCATTTACTTTGAACAAGAAAGTTTGTATCCTGAAATAAACAACAATTAGTTTCTATACCTTTAAATGAAATCACTTATTTATTTCCACACATTTTAAACTTATGTTCAATTTTCAATATATTGGTGAAAAATTAGGGATTTATAACTTATGACAGTCATTAAAAAAACTGGAATAAGAATTTATTTCCTGTACTTTTGATTTCACTATTGGGAACAGGCAATTTGATAGGCAGCATATAAAGTCAATTTTGATAATATATTAGAAATGAGTGCAATTTCATCATTAAATCATTTTTCTCAAATTATTTATTTAATGTTTCATTTTCCAAAAGTGACATTTTATCAAATTTGTAATTATTTATTCATAAATTGTGTAAACATAGATTTAACTACGATATGATGTGATTTAATTTCTTAGCAGATTTGGTCATCAAGAAAATAATTAAAAAATAAATTTTTAAGATATATAAATAGTAATCAAATTTTGATAATGAAATACAAAATATAAAAAAAATGTCAGATTAAATTTTTTTCTTAAGACTAACTTAAGGTAAATTATTGATTTAATCTCATAACTTACTAGTTCAATCTCACCTGAAAACAATACATACTTTTTCTGGACAATGCTAAAGCATGCAAGCAAAAATACATATGCTGCATGTATTCAGATTTGATATAAAATTAATATACATTATTCTAATAATTTCTTACATTCTATTAAATATTTTATTCTGATGCATTTCCTCCTAAATTAAACAAATATTAATTTGCAGCTAAAATTTGTGAAGGCACTTTACACATATTTATTAACTTTGCTTTAATGTCTAGAAATGTGGTGCAAATGTAAAATTAGTGCAAGAGGGCATTCTACAAGCTAATAATACTATTTTCTAGAAGACAATTTCTTTGGACATTGTCAACAAGTTATTCAAATATTAATTTGGATTTTTGTAATTAGATACACAAAGCACAAAATACTACTTCGGCTGGGCTCAGCCTGAGTGACGAGGTAACTGGGTCCTAGGACCCTCACCCTCAACTGGAGCTGGAATTGAAGTGGTAAGCTATAACTGTTACTGACTGGCATATTATTGGTTGTTAGATCTTGAATGGGCAGGACTTACTTAAGAATTTTAGTTGTTTAAGATTTATTTTATTTTTTTTATTAAATTTTAATATTAATGATGAAAATAGTTATTAGAATTATTAGCGATACAAGTGGAAATTTATTTATTAGTTAGGAGGTGTTTTAAAGTTCAGAATTTTATTAGAAAGTTTATTATTCAGCATTTTGAAAGTATTGGGTGAGTTTGAATAATTTGTCCATAGGGGACTTTCTCTAAGTTCTTTTATGAGGTTTTTAATTGGTATTCCTTTAAAAATACTTTTAATTTCATTCATTAACTGCAATAAATCTGAGAAGTTTTCAGTTAATTCTGTATTGCACGTCAGAGGAGTTGGCTCTGTTTCTTGAACAGGGGAGGGGGAGGCGACTCTCGCATACGAGACTCCAGGTCTCACTGTGCTGGTTTTGACACTGTTATTACTAAGAGTGTTGAATTTATTTATTTTTGAAGTTTTTGATTTGGGGAACTTGAGGCATCTCTTGTAACTGGCAGGGTGATCACCCTGGCAATTAGAGCATTTTGGTTTTTCCACTTTATCATGGGGACAGTCCCTGGTGTTATGTGCTCCTGCACATTTAACACATTTCGATTTAATGTGACATGTGTCAGCCGTATGAAAGAATTGCTGACAGTTGAAACACTGCATCACCGATTCAGTTCCTCTGTAGTGTTCAACTGTCACTCCGGAGATGTGGCATAACTTATCTATTTTGTACATTGAGGCCCCTTCAGGTTCAGAATAAATTGTTGTTAGAAAGAGAGGCATAATTTTGTTATTTTTTGGGTTTTTCATTTGGCTTACTTTAGCCACTTGAAAACCTATCAAATTTAAGTTATTCTCAATATCTTGTGGCTTGAAAGCACAAAATATAATTGTCTCATTAAACGTAATAATAATTAGCTCTTCGTTAGAAATAAATTCTTGAAATATGATTCACAAATTCAAATCTACTATAAACTTAGGTAGACATATACAAAAACATAATGCACCTTTCTATGAATGGAAAGAAAACTCGTATTCTTTTTCAGTGTAACTAAATTATTGACTCAGTTTGAAAGATATGCATCTTTTAATCACTGTATATTAAATTTTACATATAATTCCTTCAAATTACTGTTTTTCTTCTTTTTGTTCTAATTCTGAAAATCGGGCAAGTAATCCAGTAATTTACTATGGTTTAAATATAGCAGTTTTTCAATAAAATATAATGTGTGTGTTAGCTTTTAATATATACATATGTATAAATACAGCATGTAGTTAATCTCAAATGATAATATTATGTGTTCATTAAGTTAATAATAGGTTCTGTTAAACATGAAATTAATAAATTATGGGAATTACCTACATAAAATCCCTATTCTGTTTGTGTATATAATTTTTGTCCAAGTACTAAATTAACAACTGCTGGACAAAATGAAATGAAATTTATATCAAGTTGTTAGTCTTTGACTAATTAAAATTATAAGTAATGTTTCGTTTTAAAATTTTACTTATGGCATTTCTAATTAATTTAAACTGTGATTAATATTGATTTAAACTCATTATAAAAATACTTCTATCACACACATGATATACATTATTTTAATACTTTGCTTACTTCAAGAACAGAAGTTCTTTCCCTTTCTTAAAATTTTTTATTCATGTGTAACTATTGTAAGCAGAGGAAATATGTGTATACCGTTGAGTCTCCCTTCTTTCTAGATTTCCAAATAGTAATTTATTTTAAATGATATACTTTTTCAATTTTTAAAAAATTATTGTTTGCTGTCTGCAATAAATCACTTTGCCCTGTATACCACTAGTCAAAAAGGTATGGGAATGCAAATGAAACACACATTTTGAATTAAATATTTAATAACTGTAAGTAAAGGGGTTTCAAGCATTTCAATCTACTGATTTGTTTTTTGCTAATTTATATAAGATTTGATTTCATTGTTCAAACAGAATTTTAAGCAACTCTAAGTAAATAGTAAATATCATTAAGAATATGAATAAAAATATCATTATTTTCCCAAATTGCAATTTTCCCCAAAAGTTAAACACATTTTCCACTAGAAGCCAAGGTTTGTGAAAACTAGTGGGCTTGGTATGCTAGTTTTCATTTAAACTAATTTGATTAATGTTCAAAGTTCTCTACACTTGGATGATATTTAGGGAAATATTTTCTTTTTGTTAATGTTACAAATTCATCATGTCAAAACAGTAATACTTGGCACTCAAAAAAGTTTTTATTTATTGTATAGATAAGGCAAATGGTCCTACATAAATGTTATTTTTGGTTTGTTAAAGATAAATATTCCTTTTTCTAAGAAATTTTTAACTATCTATATAAGCAGATATTAAATTATTGATTTTATTACTATCAAACTTCATATGGCAATGTTTCTCAATATGTTGGAAAAACTATACAACAAAACAATTTATTCTCTAGAATTTAATGAAATCATCCATTGCAAATTAAAAATAAATAAAACATTTTGTTATTTAGTGTGTAATTGACTTTCTCCAGTGGCATTTACACTTTTACGATAAAAGTTGAAAAATTATTTGCAGCCTTTTTAAAGTTCTATTTTTTTTAATTAAAGAAATTCTTAAGAATTTCTTTAAAATGATATTGATGTCATTATAATATTTTCAGTTTAAACATTTTATGATCATATCATTAAATAAATAAGAATGTGACATTTAATATGTTAATATTTAACTTCTAAAAACTTTGCTAAATATTGTTTATTATAAACTAGCAACACTTATTTTAATTAGTCAATAATTATATGAAGTCTTCTGAATATCATTTATAAAGATGTAAATATGAAAATAAATTGATATTTATGCTTTTATTTATTTTTTGTTATAAATATAATAAATATTCTATTGCTTGGGTTCAGTGTAAAACTTGGATACTCCTTGGTTTGGCCAAAAAATATGGCGATAAATTCAATTTCTGGTAATCCTATCTTGTACAGTGATCATCTTGTTAGTCACATTTTGGCACCTATCTTTTCATAAAAAAAATTGGCAAAGAATCAAGAGGTACCTGATTGTAAACTTTTACCTATTTTATATCTCTTACGTATTTTAATTTTTCTATATTAAAATTTTTAAATTTATGACATTTATGTGGCATTAATAGTCATTTAAATTTCAGACTTGCCCTCTTTTGCTGAGAGCTTTCATTAAATTTGGTTGTCACCATTCATTAAATGAATATTCAGCAGGAAATGTTCCATCAAATGAATTTAAAATATATACTTGGTAAACATGTTTTATTTATTGTTTTTTCTTTATTTTAAAAAGTCTATTCTTTTTTTAGAACAAGTACCATAAATAATTTTAATCTGAAAATCTACACTAAATTAAGATTATATTTATTTCTTAATATCAGTATATAATACAAAAACTTACCTGTTTTTAAAATCAATTTTTTAAACGTGCTATGTCTAATGCTTTTGTCTGTATGCCTTAGATACAGTCTTCTGTCTACATACGCCATAGATTTATGATTTTGTAATAACAAATTGCCCTCTCTATTATTCTATATTAAGTTATATTTCTTCATTGGATTTTATAACAATAAATTTCTTATACCTGTCTATCTACTGGTAAAACTAACACAAACTCCATCCATTATAAACTAGATTTTGATTGCACAGAATATACTGAAAGTAAAAACTTTTTTAAGCACTTTGCTTAACGAAAGGAATAGCTTTTAATGCATTTCACTGATTTCTTACCTTATCCTTGTTAAATAGCTATTAATTCCATCCCAATATGGTTAGAAAATTCTAAATAATTATCTTAAGGCTTAATCAATTTGACCTTTTCATTAAAGGTAATATATCACTAATTCATTAATGTGAATCCATTAAATTCTTCAAGTTTTTCCTTTTAATCCAAAAAAAAAATATATTGTGACTAATATTTCTTAACCTGTTACATATTTTTTAAGCAAATACAGAATAAAAATACTTTTGAAATTAGTAAATAATGTTTCAGGTAAATTAGTCATGATGGAAGACCAAACATAAAATGGTTTAAGTATAGAACATGAATTACAGAATTTTTTTAAGGAATCATTTCATAAAACTCTTATCTTGTGAAACTAAGAAATTTGCAAAAATGTGGACTAAGGAACAGAAAGTGTGTGTTTAATAACTAATATATTTTGAAACGTAATTAATTTCTGTAAATACAAAATTGAACCTATATAAAACCCTAATCAGGCCAATTGTTCTGTATGGTAGTGAATGCTGGACCCTCATTAAGACAGAGGAGGAAAAGCTATTGATCTTTAAAAGAAATATTTTGAGGAAGATTTTTGGACCCATCCAAGTGAATAATGAGTGGAGGATTTTATTCAATCATGAAATCAATAGAAAATATAGCAAATACGGTGGGACCGATATTGTAAGAACTATAAAGGCATCACGAATAAGGTGGTTGGGCCACCTGTACAGATGCACCAATGCTTTTCCCACCAAAAAAGTGACATTCTCAAAAATTGAAGGGATTCGTCGTAGAGGACGTCCACCCACGCATTGGCTGGACGATGTTGAAAAAGACCTCAAAATAATGGGAGTCAACCAATGGAAGGCTGTTGCGGCTAATAGAGTCAGCTGGAAGAAGATCAGCGAGTCAGCCTTGGCCTGCAATAGGCTGTTGAGCTTGTGAAGAAGAAGAATGTACATTTTTTGTTGAACATAATGATCTTATGTCTGTTTTATTTAACACTGAAATCTTATGTTGTAAAATCTTATGAAGTCACAGTGTTATCAAAATCCAAAAATATAAAAGCTTCTTCTTTCATGTGATTTGTTAAAATTCTGAGATATTTGTTAATTGTAAAACTTTGAGGAAAAAAAGAAATTTATATTGTTTAATATATTTCTTTAAAAAAATAATAACAATCACCATTTTGTTCTAAGTGCTACTAGTTTCTGTGATTCTTGAAATCCATAGCCATCCAGTTTTAATTTAATTTGATCCAAACTATAATGAGCATTCTACAAATGATTTAGATTGATAATGATTAATAAAATATTATTTAAAGTAAATATATAAATTTTAAAAATATTCACATATGGTCATGACTAAGAAGTGCAATCTATCTGCATCTGTCAGTTCAATTCCAGAAGTTTAGTTTTCTTGAAAATATCACCTAATAAAAATTTTTAATGGAAATTAAGCTATCTTTTGTGTTTATTATTTTTAAAATGAATTACAATTGATAATTTTGTAATTTGGAATTTTCATTTGAAAACAAAATTTGTTGAGTAATGGAAAATCCAAAATTTTACAACAATTATCTGCATCTCGATTAGAATAATGATTTTATAGATAAAAACAGTATACATTTTGCAAAAATTAATAAAATTCTAATTTTTTATAGATTTTTATTGTAGAAAAAACTATTGTCTGGCTATTTATAACTTTAATAAAGCAAAAATGAATTAATTCAGAGATATATTAATATTTAAATTCAGATCAGTAAGGAAAATACTTTTAAATAGTAATTAAATAAGAAAAATAATTAGTAGCTTTTTCTGATTATCTGACTACTTTATAAAAAGCTATTAATCATGTGTAGGAAGTATACTTTAGCATTTTAAGCAAATATAGGAAATGTGTTCAGTGTGGTTACTATCCTTAATTTCTAAATATTGTATTTTTATTAATGTTAAAACATTAAAAAAAATTAAAGTAATTCTATATTTCTCAATTCATACTTTTATTTTATTTTTCTCATTGTTTGATATGCATTAATTTTTTTTTTTGAAATGTAATATTGATTTAAATTTGCATAAGCTTTTTTGGTTTGTCTTTACTATAGCATATATTTATAAGTAAAAATTACCACAAAATTGTTTGTTTTTTTTTCGTTCCAAATAAAAGTTTTACAGTAAATGCTTTATACCCTGACATCAGAGATTTAAAATTTTGTAAGCTTGTAATAAAATCAAGTGCCTGCAGATATGAAGAAGAAATTTGTTTAAATGACAAATCCTTTTAATATCAATGACAAAGAAATTAATAAATGTGTCTATTGCAATATTCTGCAGTATGAAATATTTTATATTAAGGTTCTCTTTAAATGTAGCAAGTTCTTTTGTTATCTAATGCATCTAAAATTAACATGTTTTAAAATTATTTCGGTCACTTTATAGGAGTGAATCATAATGATTTAATTCATTAATTTGAAATTTGGATTCACAAAATCATCTGTATGCTTTTAAAGTTATATTAAAGACTATTTTTATAGTATCAAATTAACAAAAATATTGTGGGATGATTAATCATGGAGATAATTAACTTTTGCTTTTCTTTCTTGATGAATTGTTCCGAAAACAAAAATTTGATGGTGTGGAAAATTTAAAATAATTGTTCAACATCTTTTATATCATACCCCAAAAAAAAGCCTGAATAATATTATAATTAGCAAATATATGCTTAATTTTTCTGCCTAAGCAAAAGTATTAAATTATATTTAGATGACTAGATATAGAAAAAAAAAACCACATGTTATACCTAGAAAAAATTAAAGCTGTTTTTAATGAAATTGAAATATCTGTTATAAATTCTGCTAAAGAAATTTAAACAGTTGATACATTAATTTCAAAATTAGGAGGTGTTATCATGTATCTTCAGAAAATTAAAAATTAGTATCAATAATATATTGAAATATAAGTGTGTTGAATATAATTAAAGGCTAAGTCTAAAATATGCATACGCAATAGCTTACATAGTTGAAAAAAATTGGTGGAAATGTATGGGGAAAACAATTTTTTGTTAAGTAAATAACCTGGAAAAGAGAAGGATCATAAAAATTAAAACTTTGTGAAAGTGTCACATTAATTATCTTCATTTTTATTTCAATTTTTTAAATATTCTGATTTTAATGCAAACAGTTTATATAACAATAAATGATCTGGAAGATTTCAATTTTGGAAGGTAAAACAAAATTTATGGGTAGTAAATGAAGCGTGTAATTCCCTTCCAATGCAAGTAAAATATTGTAATTTTAAAAAAGTTGATCAGTTTTCGTACCTCATAGTGGAGTTATTTCAAAGGATAATATTGAACTTTAAATTAAAAATAGATTATTTAGGTCTGATTAATATTATAATGAAACTATAAGCAAGATTTGGACTGTTTTAAATGTCTATCTTATCTGAACCTGCACAAGTCAATATATGATTGTGAGAGGCCTTCACAGAGTTGCAGTTGATGCACTTCGGATAGGTCTTGTACCCCTGATCAAGAGGCACCTGATGTGTCCACTTGCAAGCCTGCTAATGGTGAATTTAATGACTATCAGTGTTGATGTTAAGCCCTTTCAAATCGTCTCATTATTGTGAGGGGGTGGCACTAAGTAAAATTAGTTATGTAGGTCCGGAGAGTATTCTGGTAGAGCCACTCATGGCATGAAGGGTATTCCTTTATGCTCAACTAACATCTGCAAGTAAAGGAGCAAATTCAGACTTTTGCTTTTCGATGTTCCAGTTCCTTCATTTACAAAAGCTGTCTCACTTTCCTTTTTCCATGAGACCTATCATATTGTATGGTAATCACTGCTTGCCATTAACAAAAACAGATTTTTAAAAAATGACCTAATTTTTAGGAGAAAAATACTTCAAACAATTTTTGTCTCAATTAGAGAAAATGATTTCATTTAATCATGAAATTTATAGAAATATAAACAACCTAATATCGCCAGTCATTAAATCTTATTGTATTAGGTGGCTTAGTCATATTTTTTAGATTTGCTATTTTGTTCCTGTCAAAAAGGTTACCAGAAACTGAGGAAAATTGCACATATGATTGATTAATTGTGTTGAAGCAGATCTAAAGATATTAAAAATTAATCTTTGGCAGACTAAGTGCCTGATTGGTCCCATTGGAGGAAGCTTGCATAAATGGCCTTATTTTATAGAGGGCTGTAGTGCAATTGTAGAAGAATACTATGGGGGTTAAATTTTACAGAAAAAATTACATATCTCTTGTGGAATATGCAAATAAGGAGTTATATTTGTTTATGCAATTAGACTATTACTGAGAATCTTTTTTATTTGATATAATGTAAATCATTATCTTGAACTATTTACTGATATAGGTTTGTATAATTTTAAATGTTTTAGTTTGAAATGCAGCATAAAATGATTTTATTTGTGTAACATCATATTAAATTATTTCAATTATATTTTGTCATTTAGACACATCTACTCATTTATACTTGTGCTAAGATTTTTTCCTACTTTACATTAGCTTTCTTTTCAGATTTTATAAGTCACTTTTAGAAGTTTCTTATTTTGTAGAAGAGCAAAAAGGAAATGAGCTATCAGAAATGATTTGCTTTCATAAACCAACTGATTTTTTTTTTCTGTTAGGGCATCTCTAATTCTTTGTGAAATCAGCTTGTACAGTGCCCTTTATAAGGTTTAAAATTTTTCTCTTGCATATAATAGGGGATTTAAAAAGTCACCTCCTGCATGTCATTTCATGATAACTCACATGGTATCCAACAGTATCTCAGTCCTGTGAACATGAACAGAATTTGGCACATATTTATTTTCTGAATGTCAGTTTGAATTGTGAATTTGTAAAATTGATAAAATTGTATGTATTCACATTAAAATTAGGATTTCAACCTGCTAGAGAAATTAATTTTCCTTAAAGAAAAGATTTAGAAGTTTGTCTTCTAATAGTAAGAAATATAGTAAAAAAAACTTAAGTTTTTTTCCCTATTATTTTAAGGGAATTTTTCAAAAATTAATAAATGAAGTTTCATTGCAGATCTATTGCTAAAAAAATTAGTTATCTTAGGTTCTCTAAATTAATTTTATAAAAAATAATTTTTATTTTTAAAATATACTCTATTTAAAATTTTTTTATTTTAAATCATTTATTACTTTTAAAACATTTAGCAGTGAATAATTATAAAACAATATTGTTATTTCTTTCCAATTTCAATATGCTTCATTTTGCTAAGAGGAGATAAAACATCTCATGTTTTAAACTTTAAAAAGCAATGTATTTTTGTATTATAATTTATTTTATTCTTGATAAATTTATTTCTATGTATTAAGTATTTCAATTAAATTAAATGATATAAATGTATTAAAAAGGCAGTAGCATGTAAGATTAAAAAATTACAAGTGTATAATTAGAATTTTTACCATTATAGATTAGCTATATTTGGGAACAAAAGTTCAACAATTATTTACTTTGATGTTTTATATTCATATTTAAATTAACTTCTTTATTTTTATTTAGGATGGATGCTACTCTTGAGGAACTTTGTAAAATAGTGAAAGAATATAATGTGGATTTAAGGCAAAAGGGTACATATTTTGACTTTGCATTAGTATTCCCAAGTACTAGAGGTCCTGTTTATAGAATGAGAGACATTGGTACAATTTGCAGTGGAGTAAAAGGAGCAGATGATAACAAAACACTGGAACACTGTCGATTTAATATTGGAGATTTTTTAGACATTGCAGTTATACCACCACCTAAAAATGCTCCACCCACTTACCGAAGATAAATTTGCTGTCTGTGTAAATTTTTTATTATTTGATCATTTTAGTTATTTCTACCTCACTAGAACTATTATAAAAACATGTCTTTTCATCAAGAAATTTAGAATTTCAAGTACTTTCTCTTTGAAAAAGAGAAGAAAATTTCATTGTTATAAATGAGTAAAATATAAACTATTTATATTTGATATTAGATTAGTATATATAAAGTGTTCCTAAATCAATTTATAATGAATATGTTTATGTCATGTGCATGAAAATCAAAATATTTTTCGCTATATTCAAGACTCAGTTTTACTAAAATAAATTGATAAAAAAATGTTACAACATTAAAGTATTTGTATAATAGTATTATCTTAGAAAAACTTTGTATCTTTTAATATGTTAATATAAGAATATTTTCTTTAGATATGTTATAAATGTTAAAATTTATCGTTTTCATAGAATGCCAAGGTATGCTCTTAACAGGGGAACTTATAAACCATTTAGATAACCATTTTTGATGGGACATGTGTGTAATGAACTACTTTGTCATTGCATATTATTATTTCTAAATTTCTTGTTTAAGCTATCTAACTAATTAAAATATATAGGTGAAAGATTTAATAATAAAGTTTTAAGATATTAAAAAAAGTTTAATTTATATTTAATGTTCTTTAAAAGAAGAGAATTTCCAAAATTAATTTGTGTAAACTAAAAAAAAAAAAAAAAATTATTTTCTTACCTAGATTGATACTTTTTATATGTACACATTTTAAATCGTCATGTATGTTAAATGTACTGTGAACATTTATCTTAATTTTCTGGTACTTTAATGTTAATCCATTTTTATGTGAATTTATAAATAAAGCATTTATTAGTTTTTTATTTGATTTTTCTTTTCTTACAAATGACTTTAATAAAGATACCTTTTTCCTGGATTACTATGAAAAAATTTAAATATAATTTTATCAGACATATTTAATTCTATAATACTGTCCTAAGTATACAATTAGAACTGCAATTATCCAAATCGATTGTGTCCAGAAGGCACTATTTTAGTTAATTGTTCTAAGTTGAAAATACAAGAAAAAATTGCATATCTTTAAAGGAAAAGAACTTTTAATCAATTAAAATGCAACATTTTTGCATGTTGAAGTACTTGCAAATGCTATACATTAATATAGTATGTATGTACAGTGTTGTAAATAAAAGTTATTCCTTGCTGAACATCTCAGTCAAAGAAAGCTGTTTCACTGCCATCATCCGTTTTCAGGCAGACAAGTCGCACCTGCACTTGACAGTCAAAAATTGCTTGTGGTCACACTCGAGCTGATGCTCTATCCACTTCAAAGCCAGGAAATGCTTCACTAACTGATGATCCAGTGCCTGCTTCAACTTGGACATTTAGGTCATCTTCTTATTTGACACTTTAAATAATTTATCTCAATTTAAAATCCACACAGTCACTCGTAATCCATTCTTGTATATCTTAAGCACTAACTTCTTAACATCCAGGAATTTTCAAAAGAATGTTTTTGAATTCTACAAGTGTCACATTTCTCTCTAATCTTCTCCCTTCTCTTACATTTCCTTTTTCATGAGCTTTTTCCTTTTTCTCATTTTCCTTCTCATCTGCAATCTAATTTATTTTTCAGAAATTCTAAAAGTGATTTGGTAAGCAGAGTTTGGATAATTGGAGCTCTACTGTACAAATAATGATCATGCACAAATGCTTATTACTTATTTGAATCTGATTAAAAAAAATTTTACAAGAATAAAAAAATTCACCTCTACTACCTCATTAATATTAAAATTTCATTAATATCGAAAGAAAATATCCAACACAGAGAGAGATTAATTGTTTTTAGGTTAATAAAATTGTAATATCAATAAAAAAATTAACTTTTTATGTGTTATTCATTACAAAACTTTTCATTATGCTAATTTACTCATTCTCCATTTAAGTTGCCACCATTTAAAACATACAAATTTAAATCATTTTAATAAAGCCTGATAAAAGAAACTTTATAGATGAATATTAATAACCACTATTTAAAAGTTTTCAGCTTCTGATATGCGTTATTAATTTGATACATTTTGAATAATATGTTCTGTAGAAACACTTATTTCATATAATTTTTATTTAAAATCTAACATATTATCTAACGAAAAAGCTCTCTTATTTCTAATTTTCCTCCATTTACAAACTAGTGAGCATACATTTATTAATTATAATATTACTAGCAAAATAGTATTGTCTATATAATGTTTGCAGTTTTAATAATAAAAATAATATATTAAAATTATAAATTTTGCAAGATTATAGTTATAATTTGAAAAATAATAGTTTTCGAAATTATAAAACAATTATCCATACATAATCCATTCTTTTTAGGAAGGACTTGTTTTATAATATTGAAAGAAAAATATTTCTCAAGTTCTAACTAAAGTCACATAAAATTCATTTATTGCAGTAAATATTGATTATTTTGGAAATTATTGTATTTAAAGTGTAAATGTTATTAATAAATATTAAAATATTGTATAACTTAATATTAAATATTTTTCTATAACAAAATTTTGTATGGATTTGTGTTTTTAAATATAAATTTTATTTAACGTATATAATTAATATGTAAAGTTATAATAATATTATGAACAAAATTTTAATACAGTTAAATTTCTTTACTATTAAAAATTTTTATTTATTTCATAAAACTTAACAGTGATAAAAGTTTTCTTTTCAAAAATGCAACTAATATTCAATAGCGGACTATATAAGCATTTTTAAGGCATTAAAATGGCACATAGAGTCCAGCTGTTAATTGTAAAAGATATATTAACTAAGATATATCGAAAGATGAAGATTATTTATAGTGTTCTGCAATTTTTACCGTTTTTTTTTTATTATTATTATTTAGAAAATAAAATTGTAATTATAAAATTAAGGAAACTTCATTTTAATTAATTTATCGACAACTTTTAGAATTAAAACTGTTTATGTATTTGAATGATACATATTTTCTTTCATTTTTTTGTAATAAATTATTTATTATAACAAGTTACCAATTTATTTGTTTAATGCACAAGTTTGACTTCATACTTATTTCTGTATAAATGAAATCAAACAATGTGCTTTTATCTAAAAATTCTAATAAAAGCCTGAGAAACTAGTTTGATGTGATACTCTATTAAAACATTTTACAAAAAGCGAAAATTATTTTTGCTCCGGTAAAAATTATTTTAATTTCATCTGAAAAGAACTCCATTTCAATATTTTCGTGTCAAATATAATTCGAATTTTACTATACAAGGTTCTCGACTTGAGCATTTTTATTTATTTATTTACTTACACTTCTTTTTGGAAGGAACATAAAATTAATTCTTCAAATCAATACTATCAATGATTGTATTTCTATACAAAATTGATACTTTGGAAAAATTAGGTTTCTCAAAGAGTTTTTATTTTACGGAAAATCAAATGTCCCACTAAAATTACCAATAGTTTTTAAAAAAAGAACATTGTTATAGATTTCAGTGTGATATGAACGGACTATATGTTAGAAATGTAAGGGTTGGTAGAAAGGACCTAAATAAGTGAATTCTGTATAAGAATGTGAATGCGGAAATACCACGAGAGAAGGCACTGTTTATTTTAACGGGTAAAAGTTTTACCTGACCTGAATCATTCGCCTACTGGGTACTAAAAAATTTGCATTACTACAACAGTGTGAAACTTACTGATGTTTTATTTCATGTGTGCGACTGATCAAAGAATGCACACAGAGTAATTTCTTTGTAGGAATCTCGAGTGTTAGAGAAGTTTTGCGAATTTTTTGCTGGATCACACACACAAAGATTCCAAAATTTGACGTGTTTACGAGTCTTACTCTAGTTTCTGATTTAGCCAATCAAGGCTATAAAATCCACAAAGTAAACAAGATGACTAGCCAGAAAAATGAATAACCCCTACCTTTTTTTTTTTGGTCCAACTCTACAATGGCCCCAGAAATAAGTGCTATATTTAAATTAAAAAAAAATTGTGTCACATTTCAAACCCTACCATAGAATATTATAGGAGAAACAAAATAGTTATGCAGTGATTTAACTGCCAACGCTTTCACCACTCAAGCGATTTCTGCCATATGGCACCCCACTGCGTGAAATGTGCAGAAGCACATAATACAGAAGAATGTCCCAAGGACAAAAAACTAGAATCCCCAGTCTGCTGCAACTGTAATGGGAATCATCGTGCAAGCTATCGGGGATGTGAGAAATTCCCCAAACCCAAACCGTAAATATTTAAAAATAACCATACAAGAGAGGAGATCTCATACACAAGTACTATGGCTTGTCATAGAGAAACCTCTGCTACCGTGGTACTCAAACCCGCACCCCCCTCAACCAATGCAACTGTTCCAAGCAATGGACAAAATCAAAATAAAAACGACTTTAATAATTTATTCACACTCTTAAGAGAAATAAAAGAAGTATTTAATGGAACTAATATTCCCGAAGCCATCAAAAGAATCCAGTCTAAAACTGACCCAATGGATAAAGTTAATGTTTATATGACCAAGGACATGTTTATATAAGCAAATTAATAACACCCCTTAATGTGTGCCACACAACGGAGATTTCTAGTTTTATCGTGGAATTCCTGTGGTATTAGAAACAAAATGGTCGAATTTCGTGCTTTTTTAAATAAGCTTAATCCAGATATAATCTTAATTCAGGAATCATTCCTAACAAATAATGTAAATATTCACATCCTAGGATATGCGTTCTATAAAAGTGATCGCCCAAGAAATGCCACCCTAGCAGGGGGTGAGACAATTATCTTTGTCAAGAGTAGTCTCCCACACTACCAAAACACAACACACAAATTAATTACAATAGAGGCAACCTTGGTCACATTGACCCTGCCAACCCAACCCCATATTATATTCTGCTCAACATATATCAAACCTAGACCACAATATCAATGCATAACAAGGATCTTGAAGCAATGCTTACAACAAATTATGATATTTTAATATTTGGAGATCTTAATGCCAAGCACACTGCATGGAACTGTAGGTCACACAACAAAACAAGTCAAATAATTAAAAAAATTCGCTGATATAGCCGAACTAAAAATCCATGCACCTGACACACCCACACATTTTAGTGCTAATTCAGCAACAACAATTGATATTGCACTCACCAGAGGAATTAATTATAACACTAAAATTTACACAATCACGGAACTCAGTTCGGATCATAATCCAGTCATGGTCGAGTTTGACTTTAATATTCCTTTGATTAATACTCCCACTCTTCATAACACGGATTGGATCAAACACAATCAAATTTTAAATAATAACCCGTTTAATATACTTAATACAAACACAGGAGATGAAATTGAAAATGAGACGATTCGTTTGGAGGCGGAACTGCTTGCAGCGCACCACGAATCAGAAAAACCCCACTCTCCCCGTCCCACTCACCTCATACCCTGCTACCTACGAATTTTGAAAGCAAATAGAAATAGACTCAGGAAGCTATATCAAATTAGCAGAGACCCCCGAATGAAAAATCAATGTAATAAAGCGAATAACGAATTCAGGGCAAAGATAAATTCATACAATTTACAGAAATGGAGAGAAAAATTAGAATCATTAAATACTCACGACCGATCCATTTCTAAAGCCGTCAGTATGTTCAAGAAGAAACCACAGTATTTTCCGCCCATTCAAGGCTGAAATACAATTGCATACACAGACAAACAAAAAACAGAAGCAATTGCTGACGTTTTTGAAACACCGTTCACCACTAATGACCTACACCACACCAGAACCGAAGATCTGGTTTCCAGGAACATACTCAGATTTCTTCTCCGGACCACACACACAAGTCATACAAAGCACCATCCCTTCGGAAGTAATGGCAATAATCAAGAGATTAAAGAATAATAAATCCCCAGAAATTGAAGGAACAACAAACAAAATGCTAAAGAAAATTCCAAACAAAACATTATTCAAAATTACGATGCTTATTAACGAGATATTAAGAATAACGTATTTTCCTCAAAAATGGAAAATTGCAGTAATAGTACCAATATTAAAAACAAAACAAGACAACTACCTTCCCTCAAGCTATAGACCTATTAGTCTACTGCCGTCTCTAAGCAAAATAACCGAAGCAATTATTCTAAACAGACTAGATGAATTTTTAGAAAACAATAGTATTCTTATCCCTTAACAACATGGGTTCAGAAAATCACATTCAGCAACGCATCAACTTATGTGAGTAACTGAAACCATCACCCAGGGGTTTCATCATAAAAAAGTAGAGGAGCAGTTTCTCTTGATATTGCCAAAGCTTTTGATTGAGTTTTGATTGGTGGACTTGTACACAAACTCATTAATAGTGGTCTACCCTACCCACTTATTAAAATATTAATTTCATATCTTTTGGGACGAAAGTTCCAGGTTCGCATTGGTACTACATACTCAACACATAGACAAATCTTAGCCGGCGTGCCACAAGGGTCCAAATTGGAACCAAAACTCTTTCTTATCTATGTGAACGACATTCCAACATCAACACTAACTTCCCAGCACCTTTTTGCAGACGACACGTTTACACTAGCACAAGGTAGGAAAACATCATTAATCACAGAATCTCTCAACAAACATTTAGAACAGCTTGAGCTCTGGTTCGTTAAATGGAAAATTCTTATTAATACAAATAAATGTGTATCCCTAATTTTTAACAAAAAAAGACTGCTTCCACCCAGTGGAATTAAGATCAACAACGAGATTATACCATGGTCACAAACCTGTAAATATTTAGGAATAACCTTCGACAGAAAACTAGCATGGAACCCCCATCTGATCCAAATTATTAACAAATTTAAATGGCAAACAGCTGCATTATACCCACTTATCAACTGGAATTCAAAATTTTCCATGGAAAATAAAGTGCTCATTTATAAAGCATATCTTCGACCACTAATTTCCTATGCCTGCCCTATCTGGGGTTACACCCATGATAGTAAAATTAAAAAACTGGAAACTCTCCAAAATAAATCTCTCAGATGGGCAGTTAAGGCCCCCTGGTTCATTAGAAATAAAAAAATCAGACAAGAATTAAAAATCCCTACCCTGAGAGAATTCTTCGCGAAAATAATGTATAACATGATTAACGATGCTTTTCTTTTGACTACGGCAGAAGAGGAATGTTCATCCATTACATGATGTCTTAAATCTTGCTTTCTGTGATAACTTTTTTCACAAATATCACACTTATGTGATGTTAAATCCATCAACGCGTGTCGAGAAAGATTATCTTTTCTACTAAAAGAAATTTTACACGTTGTACATTCATGCTTTTCCATTTTTTCATGAGTTAATGAGTGTCTGTTTAGATTACTTTTGCGAGCAAATTTTTTATCACATATGTTGCATTGAAATTTTTTCTCCCCCGTATGAATCTTTATATGCTGGTTTAAGTTCCTCTTTGAAGAAAACGTTTTTTTACATGTATCACAAACCTATGAATGTAAAATCAACTCTTAAAATTTACACTTTTAATGTTTATTTAATTATATTTACACATTAAAATTACAAACGTTTTATAAAGTTGTCAGAAAAATATGATTCAATCTGAATCTCAACTTTTCGTTTCTTTTATATTTTCTTTTTACTTTAAATTTTATTAATCTTTAAACTAGTCTTTAAATTAATATTTCTATCATATAGAATAACAAGTTTAAGCAAACAAGCTATTTCCATATTATTTTTACATAGTCAAACATTTCATCGTCAACATATAATTAAGAGAAGATCTTCTTCTTCTTCTTCTTCGAGTTGGGTTTGTATGTCATTGAGCACCTCTGCTTTTATCAGCATTTTGTACTGTTAACTCCAAACCCAATGTTTCTTAGTTCCATTTGCTCGGATCACCCACTTTATTAATAAAGTCTGATAACCCTTTAATGGAATCTAGGTGTAACTCTCTAGTATGGATGATGCCTAAAGAGGTTAATCTAGGGAGGGCAAGAGCCTCGCATTCATAAATGATATGCTTGGCCGTTTCCTCTTGCATATGACATTTCCTGCAGATAGGATCTTGCTGAAACAGTCCCATTTTATGGAGATGTTTTCTGAAATAGTAGTGCCCAGTTATGAAGCCTACGATTAAACGTATCTTCTGCCTAGAGCATCTTAGAATTTCATAGGAAATCCTCGCTGATGATCTACAGATCATACCTTTAGCGTGGGTTTGACCAGGAGATTTGAGCCAAGCTTCATACATCATCCGTTTTTCCCATCTGCGAACATTGGTTTTTGCGGTCTTCAAATTGATCCCACAAAAAGGTTCTGGACCAATGGGAACAAAAGACGATCCTTGTTTAGCAAGCTCATCAGCCCTTTCATTGCCTTCGATACCTTTGTGCCCTGGCACCCATACAAGGATCACCCTGTTTCTAGTTGCCAGTTCTGTAAGAAGGTTTCTACACTCCAGAATCATTTTAGATTTGATTTCGAAGGAATTAAGCGCTTTTAAAGCGGCTTGACTGTCACTGTAAATGAGAATCCGCTTATCGTAGTAAGCCTTCTTCATATTCAGTTGCAGACAGTCGATAATGGCCAAAACTTCTGCCTGGAAGACTGAAGCGTATCGCCCAAGGCTTACAGACAAGCTGATTCTTGGTGACACGCCACAAACTCCCAGACCTGAGAGGCTGTTCTTCAGTGATCCATCTGTGTACCAGATTAAATCTCCTGTTTTAGTTTCAAACATGTTGTTATCCCATTCCTCTCTAGATGGAAAAACTACATCAAATGTCTTGTCAAACATGTATGTTTTTTCCATGATGTCAGATGGCATCAGAAGAGTAGGGTCTTGAAATTTCCTGGTGATGCCCTTGTGCCCTTTGGCAACAGGCTGGTCATACCAGTGTTTTTGCAGCTTCATTCAGTATGCATTCAATCTTGCAACGCTGCATATGAAGATGTCCAAGGGAGTCAGATCCAACACAACCTCCAATGCTCTGGTTGGCGTGGTGGAGATTGCTCCTGTTATGCAGAGACAGGCTAGTCTTTGTAGACTCCTCAATCTGTCAATCACAGTCTTCTGTTCCACCTTATGCCACCAGATCACACAGGCATATGTGAAAATGGGCCTGACAAAAGCTGTGTACATCCATAACATCAGTTTTGGATGTAAACCCCAGTTCTTACCAAGCATTCGCCTGCAAATCACAATGCTTTTCTTTGCTCGGTTGATCCTATCATCAATGTGCTTATTCCAGGTGAGTTTCTGGTCTAAATAGATGCCCAGATACTTCAACTCTGAAGCCACATTGATTTCAACATCAAAAAGTCTTGGTATGAAAAAACCTTTCCGTTTCTTTTTGCGTGTAAAAGGTACAAGGTAGGTTTTCTGAGGATTAACCATCAGGTCCCTATCCATGCACCATTGACCTACATAACTTAGAGCATCCTGCATGAGATGACAAGTTATGTCAAAATCTTTACCAAGGATAAGGATGACAATGTCATCAGCATATCCCTGCGTATAATAGCCCTTATCATTTAGATGTTTTATAAGGCTATTTACAACTAGGTTCCAAAGTAATGGTGACAGAACACCTCCTTGAGAACAACCTCTAGTAGTCTTTTTTTCAAATGATTCACCAAAGATGTTCATTTGTATACATCTAACCGAAATCAAGGCCTCAATCCAAGTACACAGGGTCTGATTAATCCCTGCCCCTCTAAGTGCATTGAGGATGGATGGATGGGAAGTATTATCAAAAGCACCCTGGATGTCGAGGAAAGTTGCCAAGGCAATATCCTTTTGATCCAGAGTGGCTTCAATCTTGGAAACTAGCTGATGTAGAGCAGTCTCTGTAGATTTGCCGGGTTGATAGGCAAATTGAAGAGCATGCAAGGGACTATTTCTACCCAAGTAATCTCTAATATTCCGATCAATGATTTTCTCCATAATTTTAAGAAAGAATGAAGAAAGACTGATTGGTCTGTATGACTTGGCCTGGTCATAAGTGTCTTTGCCAGGTTTTGGAATGAAGACAATCCTAGTCTTTTGCCATGTCTTTGGTATATATCCCAGGGCCAAACTAGTTCTATAAATTCTAGTTAGCATTGGTATGACAACCTTCTCTGCATTCTGTATCATGATGGGCATAACTCCATCAGGCCCAGGGCATTTTAGAGGTTTAAAGGCAAAAATTGCCCATTTAACAATGTTGTAGTTTATGATATTTTTAGCGATGGCCCATTGATTGCTATTGACTCTTTGCAAAGAGCCAATGCAATGTTCCCCTTCGTTGCTATAAATATCTCTAGCTCCCGGGAAGTGGGTCCTGGTCATAATTTCCATAACCCCTTTTCCGGAAGCAGCAAAATTACCCTCCTCATCTTTTAGGGTACCAACCAAAATAGGTTCATCCCTTTTAAGGAGTTTCTGGAGTCTAGCTCCTTCAGAAATAGAATCTATCTCGTCACAGAACTTTCTCCAGGAGTTAATTTTGCTTTTTCTAACAAGTTTGTTATAAATAGTGAGGGCCCTTTTATAGTTCTCCCATTCACCATTTTTCTTAGGTTTGTTAAAAAGTTTTCTAACATTTGCTCTTTCGGCAGCTAGAGAGTCATTCCACCAAGGGCATTGGAGTTTAGCCCTTCTAGTGCGAATGGGGCAATTGTTATGATAAGAATCTAGAATACTTCTCTGTAGGAGATCTGCTGTAACTTCTAGATCGTAGTTGTCTCTAATAGGTCTGTTCCCGAGCTCAATCAACCCAGTCAGTTCTTCTTGGAATTTCTTCCAGTCCGTCCTAACTGGGTCTCTGAATATGCGATCCAGACACACATTAGAGTGAATTTCAAAATGGATGTTTTGATGATATTAAGAGAAGATACTCCGTTTCCCAAATTTCCTCATTTGATCACAATCCATCCTACAGCATTTTTCACTGTCTCGTTAAAAACCATGCGAATCGCTGTATAATATATCAATCTGATTGAAAGTTATAACAATGCAGCAGAAAAAAAAGACTTGTTCATCTGAAACTATCCAATTTTCAACGCATCTCACCAGTCTGGGTCTTTTTTTTTTTTCCCCATTTGGTTGATACTCCTGAATAAAAGAATCCCTCCTCCCTATCTGATTGAATTCCCGCTATGTTAAAAGTGACGACAGAGTGCATACTTTAAAATATTTCATTCTTTTCTAAACACCTTTCATACTTAACATAGAGAGCGAAAAGAAACATCTTTTATCTCAATACAAGTTTCTACACCTGGAAAGGTTAGGAAAAAAAAGGGCATGTTGTTTAAAATATTTGCTGCTTTTCTATTCGGGTTTCCATTATTCTGCTTGACGTGTAAAGAAAATCCTAACCCTGAATGAAAGTTCGGAAACTTCTAAGGGCTGGAAAAGAATAGCATGTACTTTAAAATATTTCTCTTTTCTATATGTATACTCCTCCTCATGCATGATTGATATGCATGAAAAATTCTCTAAATTGAATGAAAGTTCGCAAACTTCTAAGGGCGGGAAAAGAATAGCATGTACTTTAAAATATTTCTCTTTTCTACCCCTCCTGTATACTCCTCCTCATGCTTGATTGATATGCATGAAAAATTCTCTAAACTGAATGAAAGCTCGCAAACTTCTAAGGGTGTGGAAAGAATAGCAAGTACTTTCAAATATTTCTTTCTTGGGAGATTGATCAATCTGAAGCCATCTTCTATACACTCGCTTCAACGAGATTAAAATGTCATGTTTTTACCCATTAGGGGAAAATTACATTTATCACAGGTATACATTTAAATTTTAAACTTTCTTATTTATTAGTTATGTTATTATTTCTAACTACAAAACTAATAATCTACCTTAAAGAAATACATTAAAATACACATTAGAATACCTCCTCCTTTTAACTCACGCTTTTTTAAACATTAAATTACCTCATATTTGATATTAGAAAAAACATAGATAAGTTTTACAAACATAATTTTTAAAAAATACAATTCAGCATGAAATATGCTCAAATAATTTATGAACATCTTCATTCATCTCCTTATATAATTGATTCATTTCTTGTTAAATTATATTACTTTAATATAAAGTTATTTATGATATAAAATATATCAGAAGTATTCAAACTTATATAATTATAAAATAGTATTTTTTTCACATAAAAATTTGAATTTCATACAATCTCAAATCCTAACATACAAAAATTTCATTACGGCGCAGTTTGGATTTTGCATATTGTGCTAAAATTTACGTTATACTAAAATATTGTAATAATTTTTTGGTGAAAAGAAAAGCAAAAAAAGAAAAAAAAGTTTTTAAAAGTACTCACATGGGAATCAGGTCGCACCACGTTAGAAACTCCACTTGTTGAAGGAATAGCAGGGTTGATATTTGTAAAAGAATTTTCTCGCACAGTAGATGGATTATTTATTTCGTGTGTATTTAATGCCATCAAAACACTCTATGAAATGTATACATAAATATACATATAAATACAGACCCAAGCCGACATATATATTAATATATAAAATTTGAAATAAATATAAATACTTACTTCAGGTACATCCATCACAGCTCTATCTGCTTCAGGATTAATCATCGAAGCCATTCTTAATTAATAACTTGAACTTAACGAATTAAAGACGAATTCTTTGATAAATATAAATCAATAAATTCTTGAATCAGAAATTCTTGAAAATTAATAAATTAACCAAATCGTTCTTATGTAGGAATACAATTTTCTAAGCTTTATACACAACTCCAGGCAAAGTAGACAACTTTAATCATTTTGGAGCAGAATATCTGAATATAAAAGGCTATGCTCCTCCTTGAAAATAGGTCATGAACTCATCCTACGTATAAAATGGTCAAACTGACACGCATGCGCTTTGTATATGCGCAGTTAGCCTCTCGAATCACCAATTAAATTCATGGGGGGATATGCGCGATGGAAACTTCTGCGCATGTACTTAAAGCGCTTGAGTGAAATCTCGCATAGATCTGATGCGAAGGAGAAAAGAATCATTTATGCTCTGACTTTGGTAAAAGTTGTTTTAGGCTGAAATTTCTTAAATTCACTTGCTAAAAGTTGTCTTTCCCTAAATTTTTCTTGAATTCACTTGCTAAAATTTGTTTCAACCTGAAATTTTTTGAATTTTTCGATTTTGTAATTTTATTGATTTTGTCATCATGAGCTTTTCTGGACATTCTAATGGGAAACGAGCTACAAGCCAGGGTAAAAAGTGTGCTAAGAAAATGCGTGTTATGGATAAACAGCAGCAATGCTCCTCAACAAATAAGCTTCCTCTGAACAGCTTTTTCCTCGGTGGGGAGAATTACGCTGTTGTCTCAGACTTCTCCGATGCTATCAGAATACATTTGAGGAAATATCAAAGAAATTCCATAGGGGAACTTATTCCAACGAAAAATGGAATAACAGTGAATCCCATTATTTGGCAGCATTTCATTAAAGAAATGGTGTTTTTTGATTTGGAATCTTCTGTGAGTAAACCTCTAGTTGTGGAAGATAGACTTATGATAGCTTGTGTGAAACGTAAAAACTCTACCCATGTCTCGCTTCAACAATATTTTCAGCGAAAAAACTTTACAAGGTGTTTTCTACCTAATATGTGCTTACTAAATGAAACTGAGTGAGAAACTTTGAAAAGTGTTAGAAATTAAATTACATCGGTTGCTTTAAAACTTCTGTTTGGTGGAATGTTTCGCAATGCAGTATTAGCCGAAGTACAAAAACATGTATCTTCGAAAGAGGAAAGCATAGATTCATCAGATGCTGAAATGGTTTTAACAACTTCATTAATTGAACTTCTGAAAACTCATTTGGAAGAAAAGATAAACTCTCAATTCAGATGTATTGGGTGCAATGAAGGCTATGAAAATCAGCTTGGCCATGAATGTCTGACTTTAAATAAGGAAGATAAATTACATAGATATGGAGATGTGGCTGTATTTTTAATAGACATTAAATGTATGGCACAGGAATTTGTTGAGAAAAATGTGAGTATAATAAATTATGTAAATGAAAAATTTTTTTCCAAAATTGACTTGTATAACATATTGCAAAATGCAAAAGAATTATATGTAGCATCAGATTTATGTGCTTTACGCTTTTAAATAAATATTCATTTTTTTAACATGTGTTATTTTATTGTTACTTAAGACTTGATATTTTATTTTCTAATATACAGTATTTTTTCTTAATATGTTACTTTAAAAGGTAAAGCGTTCATAATATTTTTAATGTTTTTCAAACTATTTTTATTTTTTTAAATATTATTTTTATTTGTTTAAGTTTCTGAACAATGTGGATATAGTATATTTCAAAGATTAATATGTTTTAAGTTTTAAACAAATTTTTTTAGATGTTTGTGATTTATGAAGATAAAAATGTATAAACATTTTTCGAAAATACGTTCAAATTTTTATTTCAATGAAAGCCATCAATGTTTTACATTAGAAATAGCTTTAATATTTCTACGTCTCAAAGTTTGCTTTACATCATTTTTTCTGGTGAATTGACTTTTTATCTTTCTATTGATTGGTCCTTAGATTCTGAGTTTTTTTGATCAATTCTATTTTCTTCAAAAATTACATTTTTCTTTGTATATTTATTTTTTATGTAATATCGAGGTACATTGAGTTCTCTCAAGGCTTTTAGAAATGTGCTCTTTGCAGCAACATCAGCTTTCTTGTAAATAACGTGTTTGTAAATAACGTGTTAAAAAGATCTGCTATATTCGAGTGAGTATGAATTTGCCCTTTATGGATTATTTCACCTTTATTATTCCAGCGAAGGACATCAGGATTATTTCTCAAAATTTCAAAAAGTGATGCAGCTTGCTTCTTTAAGGCAGTAGGAACTGAATCGATAACAATTGGCGTATAGTCTTTCACAGCAGTTTTTGTATTTATAGTTTCTTCACTTTCTTTTTTCCTTGTAAGTTTTTTTGTGAAATTTTCTTGATTTGATTTTTCTATTGTGAATTCATCGCTTTCTTCTTCAGGTTTTTTAATTTCATCCTTTTTGTTTTCTACCTTTGATAAACTGTTTTCTTCTATCGATGAACTGTTTTCTTTTAACTCGTTATTTGACCACGGTAAATTATATTGTTCCATTTTAATCTTTTTTAGAAGTACTTCATAGTAACGTCGAACTTTTTCATGTTCTCGAAGAGAACTGTGAAGAATTCGAGCCATATCTTTTTCGAATCCTAATAGTATTTTTCAGATGGTACATGCTTTGAGAGTTGATCAGCAGGGACTAAAGCAAATTTTTTAGCGTATTCCATTATAAATTGATGATAAAACACTTAATGCTGCTGGTATCAAAATGTTAAGAAAACCACCTTTTTGAACAATAATTTTTTTCTTTTTAGATGCAGATAATTTCTTGTTTGCAAGCTTACGTAATGTTTATTTATGTTTTCGAAGTTTATTTTTTTGATTACTCGTCAGGGGGATGTTTCCTTTAAGTACATTCAGGGAATATTCACAATTAGCTTTTATACACGAATGCGGCAATTTTTTTAATATTTTTTTTTTTTGTAATTTTTGTGGACAAATTTCCACCAGCTTTAGCTGTCTGAGTTGTGATTTAGTCAATGTCATTTTTTGAAATGAATGTTTAATAATGCTTCGCTCTCTTAAAAATCTTTCTTTTGATATACGAATTGAATTTGATTTGGTAGAATATTACTCCGTAAACGTATCTCTTCTGGTGTATTGCTGCGCAAATCAATAAATAAATAAGAATAAGGATTTCGTGTAGCATCTTCGAATACTTCTTGAAAATATTTTATATTTCTAGGGAATAATTGCTTACCAAGGTGAGTTATTTGACTCATATCTCGACGATTTTTACATAAAAGTAAATAATGTGCATTGAGGGAAATTTCTCGAATATCTTTTCCTTTATGAAAAAGGTTTTGGGTGATGAAAATAACACTAAGATTTAAATGATGACTTCCTTTCGTAAATAAATGAGTTAAATGTTTATCATTTCCACATTCACTCATTAAATCATCAATAATAAAAATTTTTTGAGCCTAAATATTCTCTATAACTTTCAGGAAAACCTTCAACAAATTCAATATCAGAAATTTCATCGTAAAAGGATTGGCGAATTCCGTAAAACCATACTATTTTATCCAAGGTTTTTGAAAACATATCAGATCTAAATTTTATTAAATCTTTAACAAAAAAACTTTTCCCACAACCAGTGGGCCCAGCAATCATCATTGTAAAAAGGTGTTGCAGTTATAGATCATTCATTATAAATAAAAACAATCACACATTTTTATGATTTATATAGTACTTTATTGAAAAAATTTTGTGCGTACATGAAAATGATTGGTTACAAAACTGAAAACCTTAGCATCATTACATAAATCTTCTGTTATGAAATGTGAGAAAATATCTTTTTCTTCCTCGGCATTTCGAATACAAATAATAAATACAATAGTGTCCACATACCGCAGTTTGACTTGTTTGTAGAATTATTGAGTTGTAATCTAAATATTGAAATCTTTTAGCGTAGGGAGATATAAATTCGGAGAAATAGAA
This sequence comes from Latrodectus hesperus, assembly GCA_037975125.1. Taxonomy (NCBI): domain Eukaryota; kingdom Metazoa; phylum Arthropoda; class Arachnida; order Araneae; family Theridiidae; genus Latrodectus; species Latrodectus hesperus. The sequence continues at coordinate 4,327,919 of CM075859.1, forward strand.
AGGAGAATTCCCATAGGAATCAAAGAATTCAAGTTGATCAGGTGACGCAATGTAAAATGCAAGCCAATGACTTCCAGACTCTGTTGAAGGATCAACATTTGCAATAAAACATGCAGGATAGTGGTCAATGGTAACAGGTAATTCGTCACTCGCAAACACTCCTAAAAATGAATGCTTTGTAAAATGATTTCGAGATAATATTCTTTGTAACTGTGAAGTATTCATGATCAGTTTGCAAAATCACACAATACATTTCTTGATTTCGTGATTTCAATTACGTTTTCAAACTCAGCATAAATAAGCACTGAAATTGTTTCCGAAAGAGGCTTTGCGAATTTCACTTCTACTCGCAAATTTCCATGATGTTGTAGATTGAAGTGGGAATCATTACATAAATCTGGTGTTAAATCGAAAGCATATAATGTATATCCATTAGCAAATTCATCTCTTGTTAGATAAATTCCTTTTTCTCTATTATATCCGGAAAAAAGTGAATGGTAGGCTCGAATGTAATTTCCAGAATCATAATTCAACTCGAGAGGCTTTCCAGGAACTGGAAATCCGTTCACGTATATAGATATGAAATTAACGTTGTAATGTTTGAAGTTGAATGGATTTAATTTATACTGACCACTTATTGAAGCATTATTTAAACATGCAATGATAACGCGCTTAGGCATAATACCTAAGAATACATTATCCTGCATGAAAGACCAACTGCCTTTTGGCACAGAATACAATTTGCATAAAACTCGATCAATTGGATATTTCGCAGAATTTTTTTCCAATGCTTTTAAATGTGCCATAGAAACTCCAGCATTAATCTTTACTTTTCTAATGAAAAGTGATGCATGTTCCAGAATAACTTGAAATTGGTTTTCTTCGATAGGAGATAGTAAGCAGAATTCAGATTTACTACGAATCATTTTGATCTTCAAATCTACTAAATTTAATAATAATTTGTTTTGTTGAAATATATCACAATGTAATTGACCTATCATATCAATGGTCTTGCTACACTTAATCAGTTCATGTCGTTTTTTTAAGCCTGGATCAGTATTCTCTTCTAAGGGATTCACTTGATTAAAATCAATATCTTTGTAAAAACATTCACATGTAAGCATACTCTTTTTAACGTCTTCTCCATAATTCAATATTGTTTCTATGTAAGCTCTGTATGGGTATGTATTTGTAGCAGCTGATATATTTCTTTCATTCAGGCTCACATCTACTTGTGAAAATAAAGAGTGTAAAAATAAATTTACTGGCGCTACAGCATCAGTATCATTTAAAGGTGACCCATCGGATTTTACAATTTTTGCTTTGACGAAGATGTAAGAGGATGATAAATCAATGTATTCATCGGCACTGCCTGAAACATTGAATTCCACTGGTAAATTATCTCGAATGTTAGCGAGTGGAAAATATTCAATGAATTGTCCCTTTTCTATTACAGTCTGGGTTGGAGGTACTACAAACAAATCTAATTCTGACTTCGTACATGGCATAGAATCTTTGTGTATCATATAGCTCATTTTTAAGAAAAAATATCTTGTGTTTTCACCTTCTTAGCTTTTGATGAAATGCGAGGTTTGTTGGATAGTTTTCTCTTTTTATAACTTTTCTTGCGACCTGAACCAATCATATCTTTCATCTTTTTAGCAGCTTTATCAGAAAGAACTCGTCCAGCAACTTTCAGATGCTTTTTAGTTGATTCTTTTAAATTATTTCCTTGAGCTACATCATTTAATACATTCATATCACTGCGTAACATTTCTCTTCCAACTACTTTAGCACCGGATTTAAATAAAGGAACAGCAGCACGAAACAATGAACGAAAAAAACTACCTAATCCATATCCTCTTTGAAATGTAGCCCCACGATAAAAATTAAGTCCATCACCTGTTTGATTTACATAACAATCTTCAAATGATTTGTAGCAGCAGTGATATGGCACATACATTATTTTTACGACAAGTATTTTTGTCTAAAGTGTAGCTTCACATATGAACGACCTCGTTGAAATGGAGTCAAATCCCCAAGATGTGTCCTTATAACGATTTCAATAGTATCAATTATTTTTCTACTCACAGGTAAGAAGTGCGGTCGATTATATTGTTCGCAAATCATTTCTCCATCATTTCCACTAACTTTAACAATGCGTAAAATAGGAGCTAATGCATCGCCTATAATTTGTGGCTCTACTATATCACTGTACACAAATAAAACGCGATAGTGGGCAGAAGGATCTGCTACATATGGACTGTACACTATTGTTTCTGGTTAGTACAAATTTGTTCCGAATTCAAATGAAAAAAAAAATTATGTTTTACATTACCGTAACCTTCAACAATACCTATCCTTCGGATTAAAATTAAAAAAATTCATAAGATTTTAAAATTTAAGCAAAAGCCATGGTTAGAACAATATATTAAATTCAACACTGAAATGCGCAAAAATGCATCATCGGCATTTGAAAAAGATCTTTTTAAATTAATGAACAATTCAGTGTACGGAAAAACAATGGAAAATGTTAGGAATAGAGTAGATATACAACTTGTGAATAATAGTAAAAAAGCAGAAAAATTGGTTGCAGCTCCAACTTTTAAATCCTTTTCCATCTTTAATGATAATTTAGTAGGAGTAGAAAGATTAAAAAAAGCATAATTCTAAACAGACCCATATATGTTGGGTTTGCAATACTTGAACTGAGCAAATTGCATATGTACAATTTTCACTATAATGTCATTAAGCATGAATATGGAATGAAAGCGCAACTTTTGTTCACTGACACCGACTCACTAACGTATGAAATTGAGACGGAAGATGTGCACAAAGATATGGAAAAGTATAAAAATTTGTCAGACACCTTAGATTATCCGAAAAACCATTTTCTCTATAGTGAAAGGAACAAGAAACGTATTGGGTGTTTCAAAGATGAACTAAATTCAAAATTAATTAAGGAGTTTGTAGGACTTAGACCTAAAATGTACTCATTTCTTTCAGAAGAAGGGGAAAAACGGACTGCGAAAGGTGTATCTCGCAGTGTGATTAAAAAAAAATTGAAACATCAACAATATAAAGAATGTTTACTAAAAGTTAAACGCACACATGAAATTCAACATCGGATACATAATGAAAAGCATATTCTATACACTCTTCAACAGAATAAAATTGCTTTATCGCCGTTTGACGATAAAAGATATATATTAGATGAGGGAATAAGCACTCTGGCGTATGGGCATCATAAAATTAATGATAAATTTATGCAAGAATAATGTATAAACATTCTAAGCACTTAATAATGAAAGTTTTAAAATTTTTGAATAGTATTCATTATATTACTATGTGGATTAGGACTGCTACTATCTTAACTTCAATTAGTTAACTAGTAGTGGTGAAACCACATTAAAATAAAACGCGCCGACTGTCCTACCTCTAGGTGGCGTGGAAACGGACAGATTTCTCTTTCAGGGATTTTCTTGTTTCTTAATATTTATTATAATATTTATTTATTATTTATAATAATTTTATATTTCGTATTTGTAGATTTATTTTCATCTTTAGTACTTTTTTCAGAAGAAGAATTTCATTGTATAGGTTCAGAAACGAAATCTAAGCAAGAGCGTATGGGATAGTAGTTAGTGTGCACAAAATTACAATCGCATACGCTCTTTTGCAGGTTGAGAGTTCAAATCTCAGAATAAAAAAAAAGGAAAAAAAATGTATTAAAATCAATGCACATTTATAGATATATATATTAGTTATATTTTCTGCCGATAGATGGCGCCACAAAAATTAAAAACCCTATTTTAAAAGAAAAACTTTGTTGCCATTTCTCAGGATATAAACTCAAAGTAAGCAATTTAAAACATTCGAAATATTATCACATGTTCTTAAACCACGTGTTTGTCATTAAACAGCGTTGCCATTCCATAAAAGTAAATTTAAATGTAACATTCAATAAAAGTAAATTTAAATGTTGCCACTTTATAATTAAAACTTTCAAAAATAAATAACTTATTTGCAGTAAACAAAACCTCAACTTAAAAAAACTAAAATAAACAACTAAACTTTACCAGCAGGAAAAAAACAACTAAACTTTATCAGCAGGATAAAAAACAACTCAACTTAACCAGCAGGTGCGTTTGGAATTCCTTTTAAAATAGTTACTGACTGTAATGCTTTTGCTATGACAATGAACAAAAAAGATTTATGCACAAAAATTGCTAGATGGGCTCTAATGCTAAGTGATTTTGACTACACAACTGAACACAGAAAAGGTTCTAGTATGCGACATGTTGATGCTTTAAGCAGAAATCCAATTTGTTTGATAGCTCAAGATAGTTTAACACTAAAAATAATTCAAGCACAAAACACAGATGAACATATCAAAACAATTAAAGAGATATTAAAACAAAAACCTTATGATGATTATTTACTCAAAAATGATGTTCTTTATAAATATGTTAATGGTAATGAATTGTTAGTTGTCCCAGACGAAATGCAAATGAGTATAATTAAATCTGTACACGAGAAAGGTCATTTTGCAGTTAAAAGAACAAAAGATAGTTTAAATTCTAATTTTAAAATTCCTCAAATTAAACAAAAAATCGAGAGATGTATATCTAATTGTATACCGTGTATTTTAAGCAATCGAAAAAGAGGTAAACAAGAAGGAGAATTACATCCAATTGAAAAAGACGACACTCCTTTACACACATATCATGTATATCATTTAGGTCCATTAGAAAGTACTCATAAGAGATATAAATATATATTTGCTGTGATCGATAGTTTTACCAAATTTATTTGGCTTTACCCAATTGAATATACTGACGCTTCTGAAGTAATTTCGAAGTTAGAACTCCAAAAGATTATTTTCGGTAACCCCTCTTGCATCATTTCGGATAAAGGTTCTGCATTTACTTCAAGTGATTTCGAAGAATATTGTCGCCGTGAAGAAATTAAACATATTTGTGTAACCACCGGTTTACCTAGAGCTAATGGTCAAGTAGAGCGCCTTAATTCCAGTATAATTTCTGTTTTGTCTAAAATGTCGATAGATAACCCAGCTAAATGGTATTTGCATGTTAGTAATGTACAACAGGTTATCAACTCAACTTTTCACAGAAGTATTAACACAACACCATTTGAATTGTTGTTTGGTACAAAAATGAAGCAAAACATTGATGTTAAAATTAAAGATCTCTTAGACGCAGAAATGCGAATAGATTTCATTAATAATCGCGATAACCTTAGAAAAGAAGCTAAAAAACAAATTTTAAAAGTTCAAAATGAAAATCTCAAAACCTATAATTTAAGAAGAAAACAAGCAAGGAAATTCAAAATAAATGATATTGTTGCTATTAAACGTATACAACAAGGTCCAGGTCTCAAGTTAAAACCCAAATATTTAGGCCCCTACAAAATAATAAAAGTTAAGAGCAATGACACCTACGATGTTAAAAAAATTGATTTTACCGAAGGTCCCCTGATTACCAGTACTTGTGCTGAGTACATGAAGCCTTGGCCCGATGTAACTTAAAGTGTGCTGAAAGAAGAATGGAAGACACCGATGACGACCAACTCCTGATTTTGACTTTTTTACCCACAGAATTTCTATTTTTTAAGACTAAAACTTTATATTTCAGACTGTTACCTTTTCAATTTTTAAAAAAAGAATAGTAACTGTGATGTGTTCAAGACGTTTCCTTTTGAAGATGGCCAATGACGAGAGTGAAGATGTAGCTACAGATGCTCTAACCAGATGAAGACGAAGGAGACCTCCATGACGGAATCTCAAATTCAAGAGACAACGACGATGATTTGGATGAGAGTTGAAAAGACGAATTAGACGAGAATTGACAACACTGTTTAAAATTTTTCTTGAACATGTTACTGCTCCTGTTCATTTTTTCCCCAGGAAATTCTGATTCCAGACGAATGCTGAGGTCAGCTAGTGTCATCAGGACGGCCGATTGTGGGATTGAAAGCGCCACCAGAGGGCCACTCACATGTTTGCCGCGAGAAACGCAGAAGGGAAGGGAAGAGAACGACGATGAGATGAAAAGGAAAAAGACGCGATGACGTAAAGACTCGAATGGATATTAAAATTGTTTTGAATTATAACTAACTAGCTAAGATGTTAGATCGTGATTTAATATTGTAAATAATGTACATAACTTTTTGTCTTATTCTGTCCAAAACCATAATTAAATCATTTAAACTTTAACTCTGTGTAATTATTTTTCCATAATAAAGTAAGAACCCACATTACTGTAAAAATGTCCTTGATTTACATTTTCTTTGGAAAAAATATTGTAATCTGATTTTTTACAATCAAAGATTTAAAATTCTGGAAGTAGATTTTTTATTGCTATATTTTTTATGTTACAGGATTCCGAAGGATATAGGAAATTTTTACGGATGGATACTCAAACGTTTGAAGATATTCTTTCAAAAGTGAAACCTTTACTTGAAAAGAAGAGGACAAAGTTTAGAGACCCAATACTTGCTGCTGAGAAATTATCGCTGACTTTAAGATTTCTAGCAACAGGTATTTTAATATGATTGTTTATTTTTTATTCAATTTTATTAACAGTAGGCACAGATCTGTCTCCTTTATTTTGTTCCAATAAATCTCATTCTTAAATTGTTAAGCTATTTTTCTTTTATCATATGTTTTTAAATTTAGCAGTGTAGGTATAGTTTTATCATTTGTTTAGGCTATTTGTTTCAGGTTTGTTAAAATTAAATACTATCAAAACATATAAAAGTTAAATATTCCTTTTTGCCGCCCAACTTGTCTAGTGGTCAGCGTGTCTGACTTTGGGTAGGGAGGTCCTGGGTTCGAATCTCCGATCGGATATGGATGTACTTTCTCTCACTATCTATCCTGTCATTGTCGTTTCCTTGTATGAATGTGGAATGAATGGTTGCCTACCCTATGAACGGGTACCTATGTGTGTACTGAGGAAGTCAGACTCCACACCAAAATATGGTTCAGTTGGAAAAGTGGAGCAGCACACCTCATATTGCCAGCCTGGCTGGCACACGACAACAACAACAACAAATATTGATTTCACTTTTAAAAAGGTCTAACATATCTAGAAATGTATTTACTTTTATCTTAATAATATTTTTCTTTGTATTCTAGTATTTTCAAAATCAAGGTTCTTACAAAAAAGGAGTGGTTTCAAAAATATTAAATTATATAATATCATTTTTATTTTTTAAAAATCAAAGTTTTATTTGTATCAAATATATTATGTGAATAACTTAAAATATTATTGCTATTTCTTTTTTCTAGGTGAAACACAAAGCTCTCTGGCTTTTCAGTTTCGAATAGCACAAAGTACGATATCATTCATCCTGGAAGAAGTCTGTTATGCATTAAGTTTGGTTTTGAGGGAAAATTTTAAAATCCCCAAAACTTCTGAACAATGGAAGAGCGTTGCCAATGCATTTTCTACAATATGGAACTTTCCTATGTGCATTGGAGCCATGGATGGAAAGCATATTAAAATATTGCCTCCACCTGGTTCTGGTTCCACATACTATAACTATAAAGGAGAATTCAGTATTGTTCTTCTTGCTCTAGTTGATTCGAATTTAGAGTTTTTGTATGTTGACATTGGGACCAATGGCAGGATAAGTGATGGAGGAGTTTGGAATAAAAGCAAATTGAAATTTGCTTTGGAAAACGAAATCCTCAATATACCCGAAGCTGAACGTTTACCTGGTACTTCTGATTTTGTACCTTATGTAATTGTAGCTGATGATGCATTCCCTCTCTGTACTTCTATTATGAAGCCTTATCCAGGTAGAGGTCTTGATGATCAAAAACGAATCTTTAATTATCCATTATCTAGAGCCAGGAGAGTTTCAGAAAATGCTTTTGGCTTACTTTCTTCTAGGTTCAGATTATTTCAAAATCAAATAATGGCTTCTCCAGTAAAAGTGCAAAAATATTTTTTTGTTTCCTGCTGCCTTCATAACTTGTTAGGAAAAAAACAAGTCCATCCAATTGAAGATGACATTGAGAGAGCAGGAAGCAGTAGGTTATTGCCTCTGCGGCGAAGTGTCACACATGGAACAGCAATAGCAAAACAAATTCAGAAAAAGTTTAGCGATTATTTTAATGGTATTGGTGCTGTTCCATGGCAAAATAAAGTATTTGATTTACATTAATGGTTATGTAAAACAAAGAAAGTAGATTGTATTACGTTTGGTAATTGTTTTTATTATCAGATCTTAATTTTATTCATTACCCATACTTATAAATTAATAGGTTTACCATATAAAATACATTTAAATATTAAATACAATACATTAATCTTTCTTATGATTATTTCATCAAGATTGAGAAAATTACCATTTTCCATTTAAAACTTTTTTAAACAAATAATTGGGTTCAAAATTTTATATCTGTATTACACTGTATCAATTACTTAAAATATATTTGGTTTTTAACATAAACATTTGTGCACCTTTAAATTTGAAAACACAAAAAACTGCATGTGTAAAGTAAATATCAATTTCTTTATGCAGTATCAAATTTTCTGTTTATTTAATATTACTTCATATATTTTTGTCCCTCTTCAGTCAATTTTAGCATAAAAAATTCAAATGGAATATATTTAAAATAAAATTTTGATCCGTTCAATCATCATATCTACATTATAGTAGTTTCTTTTTCCCGTAAGAAACATGTTATTTCCTTGGGATCATAAGATGGGGTATCATGGAATCGCCATTCGCATCAATGCTAATACATAAGTAACACAATTTTGTGTGTATAATTTATTCTTAAATAAAAAGACTAAGAATTTAAAAGAAAAAATCATTTCAGATTGAATCTTCAATTTAAACATGAAATTCTACGAACACCACACAAAATTGTATTTATTGTATTGTAAGATTTTCCTATACAAAAATAATTTCTTAACAACAATGTTTATAAAAATTAATGATTAACTAATGATATATTAAAAAAAGAAACTCAAATAACTATTTTAAAAGTTGAGGAAATGCACAAAAATTACACTTTTTAAAATATATGTATATGAGTTTTAATTTATAATTTATTTTTAAAATGAAAAAAATCAATTATTTCTCTTTTTTATTCAAGTAAATCTATTGTGGCATATTAAAATAAGATGAATTTTTAAACTAATTTATTACATTTAAACAAACACACCACATAAAAGCAGAGATTCTTTACACTATCTTTATTTACATGCAGTTTCTTAAACTATAATCTGCAATAAAATGATAGGTATATTTTGAATGAATATATATATATTTTTTCAGTTTTGTGGGAAAATATTGAAGAAAAGAAATAATTGATAGCATTTTGTGTGATGACATTATATGAATAGTTTGTTTCAAATTGAAAAAAATGTTAAGAAATTTGTATAAAACTAAAAGAATGAAGTGCTATTTAGCCTCATAGCTGATAATCTTGCAATTGAAGGTCATGATGAGGCATTTGAATATATACAGTGAATTTTCTCTTCTAGGAAGAGTTCACATAAGTTGTGGGTCATACACATTTATTGTACTTGTTATTGCTCATTGTAAAACTCTCAAGCACTCGATGATAGACGTGTATGGAGAAAGCTCATCTATATGACACTCATCTTTATTGTGCAGTAGTGTCTGCAATTAGTCTTCATTGTTCATTTCAATAATTAGTTAATTGCTTTACATTGGAAGTCAAAATACTCTCCATATTGACCATGATGTGAATTAAATTATTTTGCAAATATAGCAATCATCTATTTTTTTTATACTTACTTTCACATTATTTGTATTTGCATCGCAAATAGGAACAAATACAAGATTCCTATTTTAATCAAATATTGTATTTAATTTCATTATTAAAATTGTAACTTGATGAGAATTTATGTAGTGTAACAGACTTGTATTGCAAAAACTTCATATCTTGTAAATATAGTTGCAGCTAGAAAAAGGCTTAATGATTTTTCTCACTCGTTATTCTACTAACCATTTAATATTCTAAGCACTCATTTTACCCACAGCCCTTTTTAAATTTTATTTTTAACTAGTTTTACTATAATCTATAATATGTTAAAAATGCTGCATCATAAAAACGAATTGAAAAAAGGCTTAAAATTAAAATTTTATATTGATTTATATTAATTTAATACACAATATATACAGGAATAATATTTTAATGTTTAATTAAATAGAAATTTTTGCTTACATTAAAATCATTTCACTATTTTATTTGTTCACTCCAGTATTTTCATAATTATAGGAATTTATTTTTAAATCTAATTTACATACTGTCAAAAGCAAATGGAGTTGTTAGATGACAATATATTTTGCATGAGTAAATGAACATTATGTAAGAGTGTTCAAGGGAAAAAATGTATAAAAGAATTTAATTATATGCAGAATAATAATGAAATCCTATAAACATTTATTTATAATGCATTAACTTGCTAAAAAGAAAAACAGGAAATTAATGTAATGAAAATAAAAGTAAAATTAACACTAAATATTTTTATATGGCATACTTATTTCGACTGAAGTTTCAGTTTAAATGTGCAAATGTAAGTTTAACACAAACTGTAAACATTGTAAAATGACAAAATAGTCTCATGTATTGAATAACTAACAAAACTTTAAATGAAATTACTTTGCTGAAGAAATTAAAAACAATTTTAACTATCTGAATTTTTAACTATCTATTAAATTTATTAAGTGTTTGATCTATTATATTGAAAAAGTATACAATAAAGACAAAAAAAATTTTAATCTTCATCAAATGAGTTTATTAAATTGATTATTTCTAGTTGAAGAGCATTTCTTTTTTGCTTATCTTTAATCCCAGCAATTCTGCTGGCAACATAGAGTCCAAAATTTTGTTCTAAAGATGTTTTTTTTTGCTTAAATTTTTTAAGCCATTAACTGCACTTTCGTATAGTTCGTCATCATCTCTCCTCTTTCTTTTTGTAGATTTGCTTTGTATTTTCAATTCAGATGCACCACGAAAACTTTTTGTGTCTGTTAATTCCTGTTAACAAATCAGTAAAGGAGATAAGGAATCAGTTTGCTTGAATTAAACTGCATGCACATGTTAGGATTTATAATAAACTCCTATTAAAAATAAATAAGAGAAAACTTATTTTACTTAACACGTTAATGTTTAAAGCACAATTTATAAATTTAACTACTTCTATTATAGAAAATTAATTTTTTTAACCAAAAGAATAGTTCTTTATCAAAAAGGATTCTTAATTATTGAAATTATAAATGCATTATTAGAAGTAGTGTCAGAAAAATTGTAGTAAAGAATGAGGAAACTATCAAGACATTATAATAAAAGCCTTCCTTTGAGTTCACAATCTAGTAAGTCTAGATTGCTGATGCTGTTTCCTGGTGTGCAAGTATCATTTAAAAATGAGAGCCTTTCAAAATGCCCCCATATTGAATTATAGGAAGGGCCCTGCAGAACCACTCTTTCTTTCTTTCAGCTTCTTATTTTCTTTTTGAAAATAAGTTCTTAAATTTTCAAACTTTTTCATAAGCAATTCTGAAATTAGATGAAAAATTAAACTAAACAAAAATATAAATAATTTCACAAAAAGCACATAAATAGAAATTAACGCATGGAATACAATAAAGTTATATTACACTGAATAGAGTAGGAAAAAAAACCGAAACTACGAAAAAAAATTACTTTGATTTTAATAAGATTTGCCAGCCTCAAATTCTTAACAAGCATTAAAAATTATTTAAAAATGAATGTTCATTTTCAGTCAAACTTAAATAAAACAAAATTTCTAAAAACATAACGATATGGAATTATGAAAACGATCATACATTAGAAAAATAAATTTTGCTGCTTACTTAAGACAAATATAGATTACAATATTACACGATAACAGATTAAAGTTATATATGAATAATTAAACTATACGGAAAATTATTTATCTTAAAATTTCTGAAAACTTTAAACTTTTTTGCTAATACAAGAAAAAAAAATATGTATATAACATTATTAATGCCTAAAACAAAACAGTTATTTTGAAAAATTAAATTTTTTTCATTTCGTTTTAATAAAATTAAGAGACCATTCATACATGACAAGAGTGAAAATTCTTACCTAGTGTAAACAAATCTTCAGAATTTTGATATTTAGCATTTAACTCTGAAGATATCTCATCATACGTTCTCTGCTTCAATTTAATTAATTTGTAGTTCGAATTAGAAATATCCCAGATATGAGACTTTAGCCTTATTAATTCAATAAAATCAACTTCCATCTCTTTTGACCAGTCTACATTAACATCGGCCATTTTGAAATGGAATACAATAATTAAAACCAATCACTTATTTGCATGTTATTAGTACCACTTGGCGAAAAAAAGACAAAACATGATCCGTGTTTAAAATAATTGGCGATATGAATTGCTCGATTGGCGATATGAATTGCTGCTGCATGCACAAAAAAGTTGCTCATTCTCGGCAACTTATAACGCCAATAACTTTCATTTGGCATGAAACTTGGCGAAAACAAAATGATTTACAAATTTAAACTGCGCAGCTGTGAAAAAAAGCTGTAATATTATTGGACGGATAGAACGAGTTGCTCAAATTTTTAGCTGTGACGTCACGTAATGTTAAGTCTACGGGAGTTGCTCAAACTGAAATCTGGGAAACTCTAATGTAACAGGGGCTTTACTATTAGTTTAATTTAATTTAAATATATATTTCTCATAGATAATAAATTAATCAACAATAACTTTCTAAATTCTGAAATAAATTTTATAAAATAACCACTAAGTTATAGCTCACCAACCAAGAACCAGCTATCTAATGACGGTAGAGGATCGCCAGATCCAGGAACCTCTGATAACTGCCAGCCGGCAATTACTTTATGTTCTACACATTTCATCACAGTAAATATCATTTATTTATTAAATATTGATTGGTAATTAATTTTTTCTATAGTAAGTGTTTCATATTCCTTGCTATACGTGAAAAAATACTTATGGTGGGCTGAACCTAGTTTCAAATAAATTGAAAAAATTATTTGTATTATAAATAGTTAGCTTTTTATATTTATAATTTAAATTTTTTTTATTGTGTTATGCTTTAATTATTTTGGTTGATAATGTTGAATTGTATTTTTAGAGCTAAAATGTTCCTCATTTATAAATTCTAAATTTTGTTTTCCTTTTCAGTTAAATGAGAATAACAAATTTACATACCTAAGGATGAGATTAAATTTAAAATAAACAAATTAAAAAACTTTTTTATTTTATCTGACCAGAAAAAGAAAATCTTTTTATTTATTATGTTTCCACATTCTTCAAAATTAAAATTTTTCCTTATTATTTAAGCTCGTTTGGAACTAATGTAGAGCTAGAGAAAACAAATCCGTTAAATTATTAAAATCATGACAATTTGTTTCCACTGAGTGCAAATTGTAAATAAACATTTCATGTATTAAATTTTATTAAGAGTTTACTGTTGTAAAAATGATAAAAATGTTTAATCAAAACATTTAATATAACCCTTAGTAAATAACATTTCTGTTTATATTGAGCTTTAATATGTAAATTCAATTCTCTATATGATTATTTAAGTTCTGTTCTTTTAATGGTAAAGTTAAATTTTACCTATTAATCTAACTTTTGTTTTGCTAATTTGAAGATTCATTACCAATTTTAAACATTTTGTAATTTCAGTTATTTAATCAATTCCAAAGTGTAAAAGATTTTTCAGAAATTATTCCCTTAGGTTTAGCATATATGTAATTAAAAAGATAAATATTTCTAAAAAAGGTATTAAAATATTTGACGTGCCATGGATCTAAACTTAAACAAAATGAGATGTCTACTGGATTAGAGTACCTCCATCTGATGATGACATATTGACTTCTACTGGACGAAATTGTGTCGTATGGGACTGTTATTATACTACAGTTGATTTGATTTTGTATTTAATATTTATTATTAATTTTTTTATAAATGCCTTTTTAAATGTAGGAAAATATTATATTTATTATTCTAAAACTTATGTGAATTTTATTCTGTAAATAATAATAATTTTTCTTATGACTATATAATATATGTATGTTACTAAAATTAATACAGTAATTTCAATTTTAAATTATAAATATTTATATTTTTATTTATTTTGTTTTAGTGCCACTGCTTTTTAAGCTTGTCTGGGGGAACTTCTTCCGGGAATTGCACCATAAGCATCATGGAAAAAATTGATGACCACTGAACTTGCATCTGAGTTTAGTTATTTTGGTGCTAAAGATTAGAAATCCTTTAATGGACTAAATATTAAGCAGTTAGTTTTTGGTAAGTGCAATGTTTGAATAAGCATGTCATTGAAAGTTTTCTTTTGTAGAAATGATGGAAAAATACATTTTTCATAAAAAAAATTTTTAATGAAATAAATTTATGCAAGTGCTAATATTAAAATTCTGTTTGCTTACTTAAACACTTTTCCCATTATAATAGTAATGTTCAATTCTATCTGATAATTTGAAGGCTTTTGGAATATATTTTAAACATTTTGTAATTTCAATTATTTAATCAAACACAAAGGTTACCATAATTACAAATCTGATATTTCTTAGAAATTGAATCGGTAAATATATATTTAAAACATTTACTAAATTAAAAATATAAATATTTCTAGCAATGTTATTATAAAGTTACTTAATGTTTTAAATTAGTGAAGGAAATTTTTCGTATTTTTCTGATTAATTTACACTGTTTTTTACTAATGAGATTTACATCCAATCAGTTTTATGTATTAATTAGATTGATAAAAATTAAATATTCATGAAAATTGTCTTCTGGATTTTTACTATTATTTTATCTGAGGTTATTGATCTGAAAATGTTAATCGTTATTGTTAATTATTTTAAATGTACTTTATTTTCAGATGGTGTGTGGCGAACTCCACAGCATTCAAAGACAGCCGATGGTGAAATGAAAACTGCGATAATGAACTGGTTACGTCATGCAAGAGCAGGGTTTATCAATGAAAGAATCAAACATTTCAGTTAATTAATATTCCTGTATAATGTAAATAATTATAACAAGAACTGTGTGCATTAAAAATAAATGCTATTTGTTATATTTTTCTTTAATTAGTTAATATTTACACTCTCTTCCTGAAATGTTTTCTAAAACAAATTTTATATTTTAAATAGAAAAATAGTTCAGCGCATATAGAATGATATAAGTAATTTTCAGAAATTTTTTTCTCAGAATAATTTGGAATATTCAACTAAGTGGAAAATTTTAGTTAAATAAAAGTTTATCTCTTTTATCTTGTAAAAAAAGAATGACATTGTTGAAATTATATCTAATTAGTTAAAATATTAATCTGAGAAATAAAAAACTTTTATAAATTTTCTTACTACAAAATTAATTAAAAAATAAACAATGAACGATAAGTTGCCTAATATGAAAATAAAAAAAAATTTACACTCTAAAAATAATAATATTCTTGACTATTTTATTGCTACCCTCTAGTTATAATAGTATGGACTCTTTGGATATTTAACCGACTCAGCGTCCACGACGTATCTGATACGTCGCAATAAACTGGTCCATTAGCGACCAGCGTCGGCAGAGATCCGTCACAATTTTCCAGCCTAAAAGCGGCCAGCGACGCATATATACGTCGCAGGTTTACCCCACAAAAGCGGCCACGACGTATATTTTCGCACAGTAAAATCCACTTCCTTTTTCTTTCCCCCTAATGGGTGGATTGATGGATGGGTCTTAATGAATCTAACCGCACTCCTCTAAGCCTTTTCTTTTGAAAACTAAAACTGAGACTGATTCTAATGCCAAATATCTAAATCATTGATTATTATCGCCAAGATTCAACTCTAAAGTTTAATGTTTACAATTTTACAAATGAAATGCAATTTTGTATAATAAATATCTTTTTTAAATTTTAGTCTTAAATATAATTAAATTATGTGATTTGATTAGGACAAAGATTTTATATTTATATATATTTTTAATTTGTTTCTGTTAACGCTTGCCTCCTTTCTTAAGTCTATTTTTGTCCATTTTCCTTCTTTTCTTAATTACTTACATTTATTTTAATTAATTTCATTCAGTTTTTTTTTAATGACATTTTATAAACTAGTTATGATTGAGATAAGCGAATAAATTGCGTAAATGTTAATTATATATTAAATACCCAATGAAAGAGCTCTTGCATTTATTAGTAAAATTGATGGATTTTGCATAATTAATAATATTGTCTTAAGTTATAGTCATTCAAATTCATAGAATATGTAGTTTTATTTTTGTACATTGGGAAAAAACTTACAGAATAAGTTTACTGCATGTTACATTTTAGTTCATTATTACTTTAATTTCTTTTAATATGCATTTCAAATATTGTTCATAAAATAGAAGTACTTTAAAACATAATGTAGCATGATGGTAATCTGAGTTTAAGCCAAGAATATTATACTTATGTTTTGAGTAAATGACTTCTTTTGAAAGAAATATAATATTGAAACTAAAGTATGCCAAAAATATTAATTGTTACACTAAAGTCATTATTTTAATATATCAATATTAATTAGTAATATTTTTTTACATATCGTATGATTAAAAATTTTCACTAATAAAAAATAAACAAATGAAATTATGATATTTCTGATTTTATCTCTATTCTGACTTGAAAGACATTTTAATTTTTATTTAATTTTTTGTATAAATTTCATATAGTTTTTTTTATATGACGTAAGGATAATATTTTGGGAAATGAATATTCTATTATAAAAATTTATAATATCTTCAAAGCAAATTAAATTTATGATTCAATAATTTTTAAACAGTAAATTGTTCTTCAGAAAATTCAGTGAATTTTATTTAATATTTAAATATTGATAAACATTTTTATGTCTAAATAGTTTTATAGTCTTCAGAAGGTATTCTTTTCAATTAGTATAATAGTGATTAGTTGAAATCACAATCTTACTTCAGATAAAGAATTAAACTTTAATAAAATAATATCAAAATTTATAATACCGATTAGTTTAGAATTGCACATATGCTTTAAATTTCTAACAAAAAAGTAAGAATCTTGTTATACAAAAACAACTTTTCCGATATAAATAAATTTTTGATAATTTAAAATACAAAACTTTTTTTTAAACTATTATTCGATATGTAGAAGAATAGAAAAATATAGATACTTACAACAATAATACAACTTCTTAAATTTTGAAGTCTTTAAAATATATCTTATCAATTTAAAAAATCATTACTTTTCCTATTCCCATAATTTTTTCGACTTTAATTCTTGATATATAAATTTCTAAAATTCAGCATGTGGAATGTTAATGCTATTTCATCACTTTGAAAATAATTTTTTTGTAAGCTCGCCCTATCTGAAAAAAAGTTTAAAATGAACAAATAAGTTCTTGCATTTTATCTATAAAAATATCTTTGTATTTTGAAAACATATCTAAATAATTTTTACAAAAGAAGATAAAAATGAATAGAAATTTTCAGACAAAATAATTATCTGCAAAGTCTCATTAAGTACTTTATTAATATTAACAAAAATATCCTACACAATAAGAAACATTAAAATAAAATTTAACTTTGTGATTTTATTTCAAAAAAATAAAATATAGATGACATGTAGTTAAGGAAATTAAAATTGATTGATTAACTTAATTTTTGTACTTTTCCCGTGTTCAGAATTTTTAAATATTTTAAATAAATTGTTCTTATGAAATTTTCTTTTCAAAATTCTACTTTACTTATGTAAAAGTAAAATGTTTATCAAGTTTATAATTTTTATACAATTAGGATTTCTACAATCTTACATGATTTGATAAGCAAAACTTGTTTTGTATGGATTTGTTTCTATTATATTGATAATATTATATTGTTTTA
Organism: Latrodectus hesperus; assembly: GCA_037975125.1. Lineage (NCBI taxonomy): Eukaryota > Metazoa > Arthropoda > Arachnida > Araneae > Theridiidae > Latrodectus > Latrodectus hesperus. Next base: position 4,345,858 of record CM075859.1, read on the forward strand.
TTGTGCAATGGAAGTTATAGATAGCTCCTAAAGTATTCAAATATTTTTCACAAATTCACTACCCATTGGATCTCTTGAAAATATTGAGAAATTAATGATCACATAAAGTTGAATATATTAAAAGATGAGGTATTAAATAAATTTTCTCTACAATTTTTATAAATTTTCAATGGTACTATTTCAAGCAGTTTCCCATATACCTCAGGAATCCGTTTCAAGGAAGATAACTTATCACACGTGTGACTTCCTGTATGAGTAGGAATGTTTCCAGTTAGTTACGGAAGGAATGAAAGGGGATGTTCGATTGTTCTAGTTGAATAAGAAACTGGTTTCTTACCCTGATTCATTACTATACTCAAATTTAGAAGTGTGTTTTCTTCTCTTGAATGATTTTCAAGTCTTTAAGAGAATAAATTTTGATATTGATAAGTGAAATATTCAAAACTGTTCTTTTTTTGTCAAATTTATATTTTAAGAAACATTTAAAAAATGGCTAGTGACAATGAAGATGAAGTTCCTCTTATAACTATGATTGACGTATTTTTCTCTGAATTACAAGAATCTGACAATGATGATGTTAATTATGTCAGACAATGGTGTCCCGTGAATAAGGAAACTCCAGCACCTCCACGTTTTCCATTCACGGGTTCTCCTGGAATGAAAGTACCAGTTCCCGATCCGGAGGATTTGTTGAAACTTTTTGAATTATTTATGAACGACACTCTAATTGAAATGATTGGGGAGGAAACAAGTATTTATGCAGCAAATTATTTACAAGGGAATACTCTTACACCAAATTCAAGGTCACGTAATAGTATCCCACTGACATTCAAGAAATGAAGATTTTTCTCGGTCTTTTGATGTTACAGAAAATGATTACTAAAAATAAATACGTTCAAAAAATTATATAAAATTTTCACTGCTTCAATTGTACTGTACAAAACTGGTAATTTTTTATTTTCAATAAAAAAATATTGTATAACCAAACACATTTTTTTAAGAACAATGTGGAAGTTTAGATCAATAAAAATCCTAAGAAAATCTATAAATAAGCCCTTTCCAGTCAATTTTGACGTTTAAAATTTCTAAAATGCAAATTTAAAATCTAATAAATGAAAATTCTAAAAAGAAAATAAGCATAAAAAAAAGATTTCAGATTTAAACCGTAAATAATTTCTTATTTAAAGGAAAGAAAATTTTTCATAAAAATATAATTGGAATATTTTTATGAACAATAGTAAAATAAGTATCTTATCAATTAAAAAAAGAATAAATACGCAAAGAAAATTTATAATTCTCTTTTACGATTCACATTTTTAATTAATGGACTATATTCTCCTATACAAATTCCCTTTGAATTCGAGACTCTATAAACGTTTTATATTCGTAGTATTATTAGATTACAAATGAAAACATTTTTATAAAAATACTTTTTTATAATAAAAAAAGAAAGTCTTAGTATGTTGTTAAATATTATTTAAAGGGAATTGAATCACAAGTCCACACACACACAAAAAGAAAGTAACTCATAATTTTATCATTTCTCTTTTACACTTTTGTGAAATTAAGTAATAAAGATTATTTTACTTTTTTCTTATAACTAAATATTTTAATTATATCTAAATATCAGTTTACATACGCTAGGAAAATATAGAAAAATAATTCAAGTAATAAACTGGTATAAACAAATCTTCTACTTAAGTTGGAATACATTGAGAATAACAGTTTAAACTACTTAGTAAATGCACTGAAATTAGATAAAACAGATTAACCAATAAAATTAATTTTCTTGCACTTTTTCCCCAAATATACGACAAGTGATATTTTATCTAAGATTGATCAGTTTCGAGTTGAGAAAAAGTAATTTAGCTAATAAGTTTCTGCCTTAACAACTTTAAATAAGCAAACAATTACATTTAGTAATCAAACACAGCATAAAAAGTCCATGTGCCAAGTTTGGAAGCTCATTGCACAATTGAAGCCATTCCTTTTGAACATCAGGAGCTAATGGTTCATCCCACTGGATTTTCCGAAGCCAAAATTCTTGTAACAGGCACTTAATTCTTACTGTAAATGGAGTCAATAAACCCAGTGGGTCAAAGATTTTTCCAAGGGCTTGTAAAATGAAACGTTTGGTGTCCTTTCGGTTTGATAAAATTTTCATCAAACCTTGAATGTCAAAGATTAAACAATCTGGTGTTGTGTCCCAATCTAAGCCAAGTACCTTTATGGAATTTGATGCCAGACTAATAGATTTCTGAGGAGATTGTACGTCAAATTCTTCTTTCTTCCATTGTTCCATCAATTGACAATCGTTAGTGATCCATTTCCACAAGTTCATACTGGCTTGAGACATTATGGCTTTGGCTTCACGAGAAATTACAAGAACATCATTTAGATTGTCTCCGCCAGTTAAAAAGTCATCAACGTAGATACATGTATCTAACAATCCCACAGTGTGACTGGATATTTATTTTTAAATCCTTTTAAATCTTTCTTGATGGTAGCTGACAACAGAAATGGGCTGGCATTTACTCCGAAAAAAACGTGCTTGAATCTGTGAATTTGGAGATTGCGTTTTCCATTTGCTTCTTCAAACCACAAGAAACGCACTGCATCTCTGTCCTTTTCCGACAAGGAAACCTGAAGAAAGGCTTTTTCTACATCAGAAGAGATGGCAATTTTATTCAATCGAAATTGAATAAGTAAATCAAAGAGATTTGGGTTCAAATTAGGGCCAGTCCATAGACAATCATTCAGCAAAAGTTCATCATTATCGTGTGAGCTGGCGTCAAACACTATTCTGATTTCAGTTGTAAGTCTATCTTCTTTATAGATTGCTTGATGTGGTAAATAATATATGGGTTTGTCTACGACTTGCGCTTCATTTTCGTCAATCCGTTCGATTATTCCTTGCTTCAGATAGTCTTTCAAAGTATCATTATATTGAAAGCGTAACTCTGGATTTATACAAAGTCTTTTTTGCAAACTCTGCAAACGTTTTTTTGCAACGATAAAATTATTGTTCAATTTTAAATCTTTCCAGTCCTTTTTCTAATTTAGTAATTCAACTTGGTAACGGCCATTTTGAAAGGTAGTTGTTTCTTCAAATATCTCCGTAGCTTTATCACCTTCTGAAAGTTTGGGGTCTTCGTGTTTTATTCCAATAGATTTGAGCTCCCAAAATTGTTTCAAAGTATCATCTATCGTTTCGAAGTCTTTGACAAGACAGCACAATACCTTATTAGAAGATTGGGTATTGTTTAGAGTACCAGTGGCTATCCAACCAAACACAGAATTACACATCAAAAGCTTATCATTAACATTAAATGTATTGTGCTTTAGAATTTTAAAAAATAATTCAGCATCAATCAGTCCATGTATTTTTCCTGGTTTGTAAAAGGTTGGGTCAGCAAGCTTAATAAAGTTAGCCAAAGTGATTGAAGAAATATCGAAACGAGAAGCTGGTGTTAAATCTGTAATTTTCGGAACAATAAAAAAATCTGCATTTTCTACAAAACTTTCTTCGGAATTTGAAATAACTGTATTTATCTTTGATTTTATATTGTAAGATTACCCATTTAACCCAGAAACCGTAGCATTAATTATTTTTCTTTTAATTCCCAGCGTATCAGCGCATTCATTTGTTAAACAATTAATATCCGAGGCTGAGTCCAATGCATCGTATTTTAATTTTCTTTTTAAATTTATCTTCAAGTAAAATATAAACCGTACTCAGCAAAACAGAATTGTTTTTCTCAGATGTATTACTCAAAGACTGAAAGGAAGAAACAGTCTCATTTTTATTTATTATATTATTCTTAGGCGCCGATGAATTCGCTTCCACTTGAGAAAAAGAAATACCATCTGCCTTTTCTTCGAATGTTAAACCATCAGCGCCACCATCTTTGGCCACACTTTTTTCGCGATGAAGCATTGAATGATGGCATTTAGAACACACTAAACAAGACATTTTAGAATAGCAAGAACTAAGTGTATGATTTTTATTAAGACAGTTAGAGCAATGTTTTTTCTCTTTCACTATTTCGAATCTTTTGTTAACATCTAATTTTTGAAAATTAGGGCATTTATTCAAAGAATGATCATGATTACACAATGTACAACAATATTTCGATTTGGATTTATCGTTAGCGTTAATCATCAAAGATTTTGTTTTATTAGATGGGGGTGAGAACTTGCTTATGTTTTTGGGAGAGGATTGCGATTTACGCTCTCAAGAATTGAGCTTCTTTTTTCTAATAATGAAATTGATGTTTCGTATTCAGGAACTTGAGTTGATTTTAACGTATACTCAAATTGCTTTCTTGTTTCCTTATCGAGCTTTTGAAGCACAATGTTTACTAGTAAAACATCCGATAATGAATTTTGTTCGTAATTCAAAACTTTTAAAGCTCTTACATCTTTTTTCAAACAGTCAACTAAGTTTCTTAATTCTTTAGATGATTCAAATTGCATTTTGTCATAAAATTATAATGGCAAGAATATGAGTGTCGACCAAAAGTCGGCGATTCTCAAAACGCTCAGTCAGAGCTGCGAATAAAGATTCAAATGAATCATCTGTCGTTTTTATTTGTTTTGCATCACCTTTTAACGATGCCCGTAAATAAAATAATTTTTGAGTTTCATTTAAACATTCATTATTTGAAATAAGATGTTCGAATTGATTTTTAAAATTAGACTACTCTCCATACTTTCCAGTAAAAACAGGGAGTGGTATTTCAGGTAGTTTAACTTTCACTTTCGATTCAGAACATTCTGATAAAGAAATATTCGAACAGTTAGAATAACTTACGTTCTTAAATGAATCAATAAATAGTTTAAACTTTACCTCCAAATTTTTCAGTCTTGTTTCTTCCAGGTCATTTTCAACATCTGGAATTTCACTGATGTTTGGTAAATCGTAGTATTGCTCACGAATATGATCAATGCGATTTTGGAATGTTCCAACTTTTTTAGATTTAACTTCCAATTTACTCACTGTTGTACCAGATAATTCCGTTTCAGAAAATTCTTTCACAAAACTTTCGAGTTTCGTTATCGAGGTTTTGATAGCTCCTTTTAATCGATTTACCCAGCAAACACAAAGATGCCGGGCATCTATCGGGCCGCTGCTGTCAGCCGTCTTGCCCAGCAGCGGCCCGCCGCTATTTGGCCTCGTCGGCTCCGTCAATAAAGTGGTCGTCGTCATTGCTGCTGGGCCGGCAGTACGGTCCGCTGTTGGCCCAACTCCGGGTGGCCATCGATGCCATATTGGCCGCATGTGGCCCATGTAATTGCCAGTACCTGCCCATATACGGTTATCCATCGGCCCTTTGCCGTTTGGCCGACGATAGCCGCTTTCACCGATGTAGGGCTGGTTATGGTTATTTCTATAAATATTGATTTCATTTTTATGTTAATATTGTATATATTGTCAAAGTTAACATAAAAGTATTGGAAATTCATCAAATTAATACTGAATATATTTTTGTGATTCTAATAGACCATTGTTATCCATGTAATATTGTCAAATATTAAGTGCATTTTTAGTTCTTAATTATATAAAGATTAAAAAAATATGAATTACTAACTCATATTTTAAACCCTTTTTTTGACAATGATATCTATATTTTTTAGTTTTATTTTAATAATCTAAAATTTATTTAAATAACTTGTATATTCTGTTTTTAAAATATTTGTTATTACGGAATTTCATTTATAAATTAAAAAAAAAATTCTTGTGTAAGCAAGTATCAATTTATTGCTAAAACTGAACTTGAAGGTATAAGAGAATTCCAGTTGTTTTATGATAATTTTATAGAATTATTTTAAAGTACACACACATATATATTTTATTTGTATATAAATTAATATTTCATTTAATTCCATGTAACAAGATGTTGAGAAAAATGATAAAAAGTATTAAGTTTATTGTTTTTTTTACTTATAAAAATTAACAAAACAAAAGCCATAATTAAGTGAAATGTCTGCAAGCAACAAGATGTTGAGAAAAATGATACAAAAGGATACAGATTAAAATTTTTTATTACTTATAAAAATTAACAAAAGCCATATATAAGTGAAATGTCTAAATATTAATGGAATTAACATTTTTTATTTATGATAATACTGAAAATAAAAAAGTATCTATTTTTATTTACATTTGAAAATAGTTTTTGCAAAATTTTTTTTAACATTTTTAATTTACAAGTTTTTTCTTTTATTTTTGTGGTCCACCTTCCGAATTAGTACTCTGGAACAAATTTCTCCTTTTGTGAAGATTTTCACTTTGTTGTAATACTCTGAAAATAAAATAACAGAATTATTAAACTGTGTGTGATTCAATTTAATAACAAAAATAGAAACAGCAGGATGTTAATAACAGCCCGGGTAAAAATCAAAAAATTGAGTTGATATGTTTATAAAAATCAAGTGAAACTTCATGCATAACACTTATTTTCACATATTAGGTATTATTTCACAGTATTAATTATTTGAATACGGAGAATCCAACATAACTATTTTTAAACTTACAATATTTTACAATTAAATTTACAATCAAAGCAAAACAAGCCAAGCACTTGAATAGTTAAAATAATCTAACAAATGCATATACAGTCCAAGGGTTTAATTCCGCACATTGGTTGTGAATGCCTAAAATAGCGTCAATTTTCATTCAGGATTAATAACTCATAAAAAATGAACATTACTAATACAATTTTTATGATGGAATCTTTTACTTAATTTCAATTTTATCTCTTTAAAAAAGGGGGAATGGTTATTTGTAGCTTTATATCCACAATGAACATCCTTGGGAACTAAACACTAGGTGTTTTGCGTTATGCTGAGCACCTAATCGGGACATGTGCTTCGCAGCCCATGGGCTCTCGGTCAGGTAAACAGACAGGTACTGTAAGCCTTGGCCCACGTGGTCTGTTGTGCCAGAATTTAGTTTTACTATATATCCACACACACACACACACACAGACACACAGACACACACACACACACACACACACACAGACACACACACACACACACATATATATATATATATTTACATATGTTACGTTTCGTTTTAATTTGAATAATTCCGAATTCGATTTCTCGATCATGTATAAAAATGGAATTCTTTTCAACGTAACATAATAAAATTATGCGCCGAAATAACTACGCGACATTTAAATTGAAGACTGAAATTATCAATAATGACTTTGAAAAACAGAAGTTCAAACATTTATTCCATATCGAAATCAAAACATTGCTCGGCGAGTGCCGGATGCATACTGAAAAAAAATGTTTTAAGTTACATAATAACACGAGCAATCACATGGGTGACGTCAATCGCTTCTCTGGCGATTGGTTGTTACATATCCTCCCACCTTTTGTTTCGGGAGAAAACAAAACCTAAATGAAAGAGAAAAAAGTTAGTTACAATTATAAGATTACAGATTTAGTTTTTTAGGAATTTTCACTAATCGTCCAGTTCTGGTTGTTTTGGGTAAGTCCTTATCATCTCTGAGCAAAATTGTTCTTAGAGAATCACTGGAAATGTCATTTTCTGATACCGGTGACAAATCATTTCCTTCAGCATCTGAAAAGGAATCACTTCTCACATTTGATGTAGTTGAGACATCATCTTTATCAGTAGTTGCTGAAATCTCTAGGGGAAAAATCCTCTTTATAGATCGCACTAAAACACCCGATTGTGTTTTCGATTTCACAGTTCTGACGATATCATCTTTGCCAGGAATCAACTGTATGACTTTAGCAAGAGGCCAGTTCAAACGCTTTTTATTGTCGTCTCCGATTAATACGATTTCTCCAACTTGTAATTTTGGAATTGAACACCTTCTGTTTAGGCGCTGTATAAGTTGACCAAGGTATTCCTTTCGAAAGCGCAGCTTTAACTGCTCAGTTACTTTGGCTCGGTGTTTAATTCTGATTCGAAAATGCTTGGCTTCAACTTCATCAATATCTGTGGTTACACTCCTTATCTTGGGATCGTTTAACATGAACATGGCTGATGTTATAGGTTTTAGATCTTCAACGTCCTCTGAAAGATATGTGAGTGGACGTGCATTTATAACAGATTCACAATCTGAGAGTACTGTAAGTAATTCTTCATATGTAGGTACAGACTTTCCGAGGGTACTTTTAAGAAGATCTTTAACCACTCTAATCAGTCTTTCCCAAAAACCACCCCACCAACTCACGGTTGGAGGGTTGAATTTCCAAGAAATACGTTGGAGGGCTGTTTCTCGAGTAATTTTCTCCCAATTCAACAGTCGAAAATCTTCATTAGCTCCATGGAAAGTGATAGTTCTAAGGAAAACACAAGAGGCATAAGCTACTTTGCTAGCATCCATGAATACATGCATTTGTGTCGAATCATTAATTTCTGTATAGCGGGCTATTTCAACATTATTTAGTAAATGTAAATCATTAATCCATCTTTTAAAGCTATTCTGATCTTTATTGGGTAAAGGAGAGTCCCAGGACAGTTTTCTTTTCCACATGTCTTGCAATTTAATTTTTTTAATTTTTATGGGTAAAATTGCCGCTGATAATAAGCCAATGGGATCAAAAATCTTCTGAATCGTAGCCAAAATTACTCTCTTAGTTATTTTCCCACCTACTTCTAAAACAAAAGGATCAACCTTTATATCACAGTTACATTTCAAATTATCACGGTCCAAATTCCACAAAATTCCCAAAACATTGGTGGTGCCAGAACTTTTTGTTATGAATGTACACTTGACATTGCTCTCCCACCCTCGCAAGTTGAAACATTCACGTGAAAGTACTTCTATAGCTGTTAAAACGTTCTTGTTCTTTGATGTTGAAAACACCAGAAAGGCAATTGTCTACGTAAAATGATTTTCTTAATTTTTCAATTATTTCGTTGTTTTCTACAAAGGTGTTGTTAAGCAAATGGGAGATGGATGCTGCTAAGAGAAAAGGGCTGGAAGTAACCCCAAAAACTACTCTACAGTGTCTATAAATGACCATTTCATCTTCCCAAGGATAAAAGAAGCGTAAAAAGTCTCTGTACCTTGGAGCAATAGACAATTGCAAAAAAGCCTTTTCGATATCTGCAGACAGGCCAGTGGGATATGAACGAAATCGGTCAATCAGGTCTGGGATTAATTCAATGAGATTTGGCCCTTTATAGAAAAGTTCATTCAAGGACGGCTTGCCACTAGAGGTTCAAAGACTGGTCTTAATTTTGTAGTAGTGCTTTCGGTTTTGACTATAGGCCTATGTGATAAATAGTGACACTGCCTGTCGCTTATAATTTCATTTTGGGGTACCCTTTCAATTATATCAAGACGCTCCCATTCCTTAAACACCATTTCGTAATCCTTAATTAATTTTTTATCTTTTGATCGTTTACACATTTTTTGGTGTCCATTCCAAGTTAGTTCCTTGTTATCGGGCAAACTTGAAGTATCTGTTTTAAAAGGCAAACCTAACTGGTATCTATCAGAAGGGAGTATTTCCAAACCCTCTTGAAAATCTTTTAATAACTCAGAGTGTACAATATTTATGTTTCTGTTTTCAGAAGGATCTAATATACCAAGATTTTTTAGATTCCAAAATTTATTAACAGATAAATTATTAGCATGCAAGGATAAAGCACGTAAGACAGAGTCATTATTTACATCATAATTATCATTTAATTTCTGCTTTCCAACAACAGTATACCACAGCCGGGTTTCAATAGCAACTAGACTTGATTCTAACTTCACAGAATGACCAGTTAACAACATTCCTGCCACATCGGATCCAATCAAAAGATTAATATCAGAATTAGGGATTTCGAAATCACTCAATATAATCCCTTTTTCTTTCAGTTCATGAATAGTCATCATATCAGTCAGTTTAGGAACAAAACCACAAATTTTGTTTTCAGATAAAACCTCAATTTTACAAGAAAAATCATTTTTCAAACTAGCAATTTTCACATCGTATACTTCATGAAAACTGGGTTTCGTTTCTTGTCCACCAAAAAGTCCATGTATTAAAGGTAATGACCTTTTGGGTTTTAACTTTAATTGTTTAACTATTCCTGAACTGAGGTAAGAACGTTGGGATCCTGTGTCCAAGACTGCTCTTACTAAACCCTGTTTCTTTTGATTCATAACTTTAACAACAAGAGCCATTAAATAAATATTTTCTACTCTAGAATTATTGGACAATACAGTTGTAGATACAGTTTCGTTTTTACTGGCAGGACTGTTCCCTTTATCTGAATAACACATAAGAGTACAGTGATTTTTATTACAATGAAAACACTTCACCTTAGCCCTGCAATTTTTAGAGGTATGTCCTGTTCTCAAACAGGAGTAACAGGCCCCTTTCTGAGTAAGAATTTTAATCTTTTGATCTAAGTGCATTTTTCTAGCAGAAAAACAATCTTGGCTGGGGTGTTTCTTATTGCAAAAAAGACAATCAAAATTCCTCTTACCTTGATTTTCTGTTTCGGATGTACTTACAAGGGAGGTAGCCGTAGTAATATTCCCTTCACGGGATTCCTTGTGTTTGTCGATTCGGGGAGCTCCAAACCCGGTACGGGCGAGCACAACCATTTCTTGACCACCAAAAAGTCCATGTATTAAAGATCATGACCTTTTGGGTTTTAACTTTAATTGTTTAACTATTCCTGAACTGAAGTAAGAACGTTGGAATCCTGTGTCCCAGACTGCTCTTATTAAACACTGTTTCTTTTGATTCATAACTTTAACAACATGAGTCATTAAATAAACATTCTCTACTCTAGAATTATTTGACAATACAATGCTATGTCCTCAGAGTTTCTAGTATCAATTCTATTCTACGAATGACTGGTTGGATGCTACGTTTTATCAGCAATGTACGAAAAAGAGGTTGTGAAAGGAATTATGGAAACCTTTCGCCCGAAGAAATAGAATCGGCAGAAAAAGTACTCATTCGTCTTGTACAGAGACATTTTTTCCCTCTTCCAAATAATTTAAAAAATCTTAATGCAGTTAAAGATGACGAAGGTATACTTCGAATTAAAACTTGAATAACAGAACGAATTGACGAACCTTCATTCCTAGCCCCTATTTTACCCCCTGATAAAAGCATTTTTACTCAAAGATTGATAGAACAATATCACATTAAATCACTGTCATGCAGGTACCCAGATTTTATTAAATTTATTACGTTCAAATTACTGGATACTTAAAGGGAGAAAAACAGTAAGAGGAGTAGTGAGAAAATGTATTCCTTGCCGACGCTTCAAATCTAAGCATTTTGTTAGTGATCCAGTTACTCTACCAGCTGACAGAGTGAAAGATGCTTCTGTACTCGAAGTAATTGGACTTGATCTGGCTGGCCCCCTTTACATTAAACATAGAGACAAAGTATGGGTAGTATTATTCACCTGTGCCATATATAGAGCGGTACATCTTGAGTTAGTTTCCTCATTGTCCACAGAAGCCTTTTTAATGTCTTTACGAAGGTTTATTGCCAGAAGAGGAAGACCACGTGTCATTTACTCCGACAACGGCACAAATTTCTAATGGAGTAAAAATTTGTCTTCTAACTGCGCGGATAAAACCGAAATAACATTCTTATCTACTTCTGGTTTCAGGAATTCTTCTTGAATTTTATTCTTGCAGACTGTAAAGGATGCTCGAAGCCTTTTTCGTTTCTGTTTCAACAAATCCATTCTTCAGTAAAACTTTAATTTCAATCTTCGGGCCCCAGGTTGGATGCCACTTATGTTACGTTTCGTTTTAATTTGAATAATTCCGAATTCGATTTCTCGATCATGTATAAAAATGGAATTCTTTTCAACGTAACATAATAAAATTATGGGCCGAAATATCTACGCGACATTTAAATTGAAGACTGAAATTATCAATAATGACTTTGAAAAACAGAAGTTCAAACATTTATTCCATATCGAAATCAAAACATTGCTCGTCGAGTGCCGGATGCATACTGAAAAAAAAAAGGTTTTAAGTTACATAATAACACGAGCAGTCACATGGGTGACGTCATTCGCTTCTCTGGCGATTGGTTGTTACAACATACATACACATTACAATAAATAACACAAAGCAACAAATGAAAAATCAACATTCATCAATTTTGACAATTCTTTAATTAAAAATATAAACAAATAATTGGGTTAAATAAAAATAATTTCAGTTGAATCACTTAATCGAAATTCTAAACATCTGACTTCAAAAATTCAATGTAATGTTTTAAATAGACATTTTCCAGATTATAATAAAAGTATGTAATTAATTTATAATATACACTTTGCATTTCATGCTTTAAAAAAATTTATTTTGAACTAATAAAAAATGTTTAATAAAACATACATCAATGATTTTCAAATTATTTTTTACACATGAACTACGATTACAGATAAGTAAAGTTTATGAAATCATAGTAATTAAAATAAATATTGATGAGTTTTAAAACATATTGACAATCTCGAATTATTTATTCAATATTCTATGCAGAATCTTATTATCATAAAATTTATTTATTTTTTTATTTTTTTTTACAAGTGATTACAGATTGATACAAAAATTACGTCAATTAATGCAAAAGATTTACGAATTTTGAATACATGCATTCTAGTTGTTGCCCAGTAAATTTACATCACAAGTAATTAACATAATTCTGAATTCTTTAGAAGTAAAAATGTTTTACATAACTTTATAATTCTTATTTCATACACTTTTTATTTCATGCTTTTAAAAAATCATTTTGAACTAATAAAAAATGGTTAAAAAATATTCATTAATGATTACCAAATTATTTTTTTACACATAACTACAATTACAGATTAGTAAAATTTATAAAATCATAGTAATTAAAATAAATATTGATGAATTTTTAAACATATTGACAATCTCAAATTATTTATACAATATTCTATGCAAAATCTTATTGACATGGAATTGTTTTTTATTTTTTATTTTACACACCTGTGATTACAGATTAATGGGAAAAAATTATGCCAATAAATGCAAAAGATTTACAGATTTTGAATACGTGCATTCTAGTTGTTGCCCTGTAAATTTACATCACAAGTAATTATCATAATCATGAATTATTTAGAAGTAAAATGTTTTACATAACTTTATAATTCTTATTTTACACAAAGTATTAAATTTATATTTAATCCAATATTATTAGAAAATAAGTTATTGATTCTGGACTATAGTTTAAATAGGTACACTTTACATTGGAGTGGGGAGATGTTAGAAACACAATATTCAAAGCTAATACATAAAATGAAATATTAGCAAAATAGCCATCAATAATAAATATAAGCATCCATGAATACATGCATTTGTGTCGAATCATTAATACAAGGAAATAAATTATCTGGCTTGACACAAGGAAATAAATTATCTGGCTTGTAATAACCAATGATATTGAAAATTATTAAGGAAAATTTTTTATTTGTGGTTAGATGTGGTCATTGATCGAGACTACATATAAGCATAAAATACCTATTAAAATAGATACTGTTCATCATAATTATATCACGTAACAGATGTGAATTATTAAATATGAAAATGAAATGAATAAAATAAACTCATTTTTTTATTCTTACATATTTTAAGAAAACTTCTTAAAATTAAAAAATTATCTTAATTTTAAGAAAAGTAAAATGAATAAATGTGTGTGATTTTACATTCGAGGCTTACAGTAAATGCATATCAAAACTAAACAAAACATTACAAAGATTGACTTATTCATTAAATGTTTCCTATGTTATGTTAGCATGTAAATGTTAGCATTTATTTAAAAAAATATTTTCTAAAATGAGTTAAAGTAAAACTATGTTTGTCAACATAATATTACAACATTTTTTTTTTAATTTTTACAACTGATTAATTTGCATAATCAGAACTACTCAATTTGTAAATTAAATTTCCCAAGTTACAAAAAAATTTCTTATGGAAAAAAAACTTATTTCACTTTGAGTAAATATATTGTAGCGAAAATTATTCCTCCCGATCAAGGACTTCGTGGCTCAGTCGGTAAAGCATCGGACTCGCGAGCCAGAGGTTACGGGTTCAAAAGCAAGCGAGGCAAATTGCGCTAAAATTTATTGCTGTTAATTTCTTGATTTAAGTTAATTATGCAAATTTCAGTTTCCAATTTTCTGCGGGCCTTCCAAGTCTGGAAGGTTCCGAAACTGTATATAAATAGCGACTGATTAGATTTAATAATAATAAAATCTTGATTTAATCTTGAGCGCTTTCGTTTCATCTACGCGACAGATTGGTGGAGGCGCCGGGTAAAACAACGGAAGAATTACGCCAAAGCCGACGTATTCGAGGTCTCGCTCCTGAATTTGGTCTCCTTCCGGGTTCGGCAAGACAATTAAGGATGATGGCTGAAGGAGGGGAAAACGATCAGAAATTCTCAGCTGGGGCCAGCTCTACTCCGAGTAACATCGCACCCGTTCCAATTTGACAACTACCCAGAAGCCCTTGTATATTCTCTGGGGACAACCAAGAAGACGCTAACCGGTGGCTCAAGGATTTTGATCGAATAGCGAATTATAACCACTGGGACGACCAAATGTGTCTAGCAAATGTCATCTTTTACCTCGCTGGAACAGCTCGTCAATGGTTCGATAACAATGAAGACACCTTCACTGACTGGACTGTCTTTCGGAATTCCCTGAAAAACACCTTTTGCCATGCAGCTGATATAAAACGCCAAGCTGAAAGACTGTTACTCACCCGTGCACAACAAAGTGGTGAAACATCTGAATCTTTCATTCAAGATGTACTTTCCCTATGCCGAAAAGTTAACCCCTCTATGCCTGAAGACTAGAAAGTGGTTCATCTCATGAAGGGTATTGCAGAGGATCTTTACCAGATTTTGTCATCTCAGGAATATCAGACCACCGACGCTCTCGTAAAACGATGCCGTCATATAGAGAGCCTTCGATGAAGGCGTATCGTTCGACCACGATTTCAAAGGCTACCTAATGTCTCCGCGGTGTCGGCTGAAACAGATGCCACAGATCTCAGGTCATTAGTACGTACAATTGTCAGGGAAGAGCTGCAAAACATCATGCCTGAAATACAGGGCTACAAGCAAAGAAACTGGGTCACCATGTGACATTGCCTCTGTGGTGCAGGAAGAGGTCATGGAAGTTCTAGCACCACTTACAGGTGCAAGGAGAGACAAAACCACTCCTCGACGCTCTGTTCCAACTAGGCCGCAGCCAAGGCGTGAAACTACCAACAGACCCACTCCTCAACGCAGAACAGACTTGTGGAGGACTGACAATAATGTGCCACTCTGCTACCATTGTGGGAGACCAGGGCATGTGCTAAGGTATTGTCGGGAGAGACGCCGAATATTTGAAAATGCACGAGCGAGTAGGAATTTCAACCCTCGACGAGATGTGTACACCGACTCTTTTGGTAGCTTCGACGATGATTATGCTCAGCCTACTCCTTCCAAAATCAGGAGCAGTTCCCCCTACCCACCACGTTCCTTCAACCGCCGAGAGTCGCAGTGTCACCAGTACGCCGTTCTAGTCTTTCTCCACGCCGACTCAATGAGGAAAACTAACTCGGGCGACCTATGCAGGAGGTAAGGCCGCAGTTGAAGAAAATCCTCCGACGTACACGACAGCCAAGTTAAAAGAGAACACAACATGTATCATCGTGAATGGACAGTGTATAAAAGCCCTCGTTGATTCTGGTGCCGATTATTCTGTCATATCCGAAGAATTACGGTGACAATTAAATACTCCTATGTTTATTGAAAATGGACCTATATTGAAAACTGCTTGTGGTAAAACTGTAGCCACCTCTGGACGTTGTGTATTAAAAATAGACTTGAACGGGACTGTGAAGCCGTTTGAATTTCTCGTTTTTCCGCAGTGCAGTCATCAAATGATACTTGTCTGGGTCTTTTTCCGTGCCACCGATGCCGTTATCGACTGTGGAAATCAAGAGCTCCAACTTTCCGAAATCCTTCCATGCCACTCAGTCTCAACGAATCAAATTGGTCTTTAAGTGCCGCATCGGATTATTTGATTAAAGCTAACACAACAAGACAAATATCTGCTTTGAATTCAACAGTGCAGGAAGCAAATGCAGCTATGATTGTTGGTAGTAAAATTCTGAGTTGCGAAAAAGAGTTATCTGTACCAGCTTCAATTGTCTGCATTGAGAATGGCTGTTGTAAAGTGTGAATAACGAACTTTTCCCGACGAACCCAACTGATACCGAAAGGGATGAATATAGGCTTTTTCACGACAATAGCAAATGACGCTATCTGCTCCCTGAGTGACAAAGGGCAAGAAATTTCGGACGGACACCAGTCCAGAAAAAGGGCGACTCGAGAGCAATTAAAAGAAATTCTTGATTCTGATCTAACCAATGCTGAGGAAGACGAGCTATTGAACCTACTAGAAGAATTTAGTGACATTTTTGATTTTAAGCGAAATTTTAGGAAATTTCGATGTAGTTCAGTGAAGCACAAAATCGATACAGGTGGCAACGCACCAATCAAGCAAAGACCTTACCGTGTATCAACCATCGAAAGACTCGTGATCGCCGAAGAAGTGCAGCGAATGCTACAAGAAGACGTGATACAGCCATCAAATAGCCCATGGTCTTCTCCAGTCGTGCTTGTGAAGAAGAAAAATGGGGATTGGCGTTTCTGTGTCGATTATAGAAGATTGAACAAGATAACCAGAAAGGATGTATATCCATTACCTAGCGTCGATTATGCCCTGGACTGTCTAGCTGGTTCGAAAATTTTCTCTAAAGTCAGGCTACTGGCAAATAGAAGTTGACGACAAAGACAGAGAAAAGACAGCCTTCGTGACATCAGATGGGCTTTATGAATTTAAAGTTATGCCGTTTGGGCTATGTAATGCCCCCACTACGTTCGAACGGATGATGGACACAGTACTAAGAGGCCTAAAGTGGAATATTTGTCTCTGTTATCTAGACGATATCATTGTGTACGCACCAAACTTCGTAGAACATCAAATACGCTTGAGGAAAGTTCTAAAATGCATTCAAGAAGCGGGGTTAACGCTAAATTCTAACAAATGTTCATTCGCCAAAAAGCAGCTAACTATACTGGGACACCTAGTTGATCAACATGGAATATATCCAGATCCACAGAAAACAGCGGCTATAGCAAAGTTCCCTACCCCGGAAAATATCGCCGATGTCCGAAGTTTTCTGGGCCTATGCTCATACTATCGACGATTCATCAAAATTTTTGCTGAGATCGCAAAACCCTTGCATGACTTATTGAAGAAAGACGCAACCTTTTCTTAGAATCCGTCTCAGAAGGAATCTTTTTCAACACTCCAAAAATTACTGACCAGCGGCCCTGTACTAGGACATTTCCTTCCAGACGTGGAAGCAAGAGTACATTCAGATGCTAGCGGCTATGGCCTGGGTGCAGTTCTGGTACAGATCCAGGATAATAAGGAAAGACCAATAGCGTATGCTTCCAGGTCCCTTAATAATGCTGAAAGAAATTATTCTACAACCGAAAAGGAATGTCTTGCCTTCGTCTGGGCTATCAGTAAATTCAGGCCGTATCTCTATGGAAAACCTTTCACAGTAGTAACGGATCACCATTCTTTATGTTGGTTGGCGAATGTTAAGGATCCATCGGGAAGACTGGCGCGGTGGGCTCTCATGTTACAAGAATACGACATAAACATTATCTACAAAAGCCGCCGCAAGCATTTGGATGCGGATTCTCTGTCAAGGAAGCCTCTCATGGAACCAACAATTGAAAGCAATTTCGAAATCCTGTCCCTCGCAACAATTGAAGAATACGGAAAAGAACAACAAAAGGATAAACAGTTGAAGACTATCATAGGAACGCTTAAGAAAGGTGAGTCGTACCAAAATTATCAAATAAGAAGTGGTGTACTTTATAAAAGAAATTATGATCCGATGGGACAACAGTGGCTCTTGGTGGTACCAAAACAACTTCGTAGTGATGTTCTAAGAAGTCTTCACGATGCTCCGACTGCCGGTCATCTTTGTTTCGCCAAAACGTACGACCGGATAAGGAGAAAATACTGGTGGCCAGGGCTGTATGGAAGCATACGTCGATATGTTTCACATTGTCGAGAATGCCAGAGACGGAAGTCACCTTCACAACTTCCACCGGGGCAACTTCAACCGATAAAACCCCCTGACACACCTTTTGCCAAAATTGGAGTAGATTTACTTGGACGCTTTCCAGTAACCCGAAATGGCAACCGGTGGATTATTGTTTGCACAGACTATTTGACTAGATTCAGTCACAAAAGCAATACCAACTGCTGAGGCAACCAAAATTGCTAGATTTATAGTTGAAGAAATTTTACTGAATCACGGAGCTCCCAAAGAAATGATAAGTGATAGAGGACGTAACTTTCTAGCCAATATTGTTAAAAATGTCAACCAATTATGTCAGACATCACATCTTCTAACGACCGCTTACCATCCACAGACCAATGGATTGACAGAAAGATTCAACAGAACACTGGCGGACATGCTGTCTATGTATGTAGGCTTTGAGCAAAGAAATTGGGATACCATACTACCTTTTGTGACTTTTGCGTACAATTCAGCAAAGCAAGACACAACGGGATTTAGCCCATTCTTTCTAGTTCATGGTAGAGATATCCAGACTCCTCTGGACGTAATTTTCCCATCTAATACCGAAACTTCTGACGAAAGTTATGTGCATCATCTGATTACCAAGGCTGAGGAAGCTAGACAACTAGCAAAACTCCATATCCGTGAAGCGCAAGCTACAGACAAACGCCGATATGATGAGAGGCATCGACCTGTCAGCTACAATATCGGGGATTTAGTATGGGTCTATACCCCTGTACGGAAAGTGGGAGTATCCGAAAAGCTGCTGAGACGTTACTTCGGACCTTATCGAGTAACACGACGACTGTCTGACGTGACATATGCAGTAGAAAGTGTGGAACGAAACAGAGGACGTCGAAACTCACAAGACGTCGTGCATGTATTAAGATTAAAACCCTACCTTGATCCAAAAAGACAATTCGATGATGAAGGCATGCCTACTTCCATGAGGCCTGTTACAAGGAGCCAAACCAGATTGCAGCGGGTCGCTGCTTCCTCCTAAAGAGGAGGGAAATGTAGCGAAAATTATTCCTCCCGATCAAGGACTTCGTGGCTCAGTCGGTAAAGCATCGGACTCGCGAGCCAGAGGTTGCGGGTTCAAAAGCAAGCGAGGCAAATTGCGTTAAAATTTATTTCTGTTAATTTCTTAATTTAAGTTAATTATGCAAATTCATGTAAATTTCAGTTTCCAATTTTCTGCGGGCCTTCCAAGTCTGGAAGGTTCCGAAACTGTATATAAATAGCGACTGATTAGATTCAATAATAAAATCTTGATTTAATCTTGAGCGCTTTCGTTTCCATTGGCTTTACTACATTCACTTCATCTACGCGACAATATAAAGGAAGCACTTAAAAGATATCAGAAATTTATACACTGTTCTTAATTTAATGATTAAAAAAAGTTCAGCAATATATCAAAATTTATTGTACATTTAAATATTTTAGATACATATTACTCTTCTAACATTGGTATAACTCATATCCAAAAAGAAAGACTTGTTTTGGTATGTAGGCCATTATAATAGCAGCATTTTAAAGTAATTGGTTTCGCAACTTCTGTAGCATGATATCTCTGAGTAGATAGTTCTATAAATAAAAAAATATCTATTAGTTCCAAATGAAAGATAATTTGACACAAAAGGTTTTGCCTTTATATATGCAGAAGATAAAATATGCTCATTTGGGCTATGTTGGTTATAGAGGAAAAGGAAAGGTCTGAAAACTTAAAATTGATTAATTACATGAGAATATATATAAAGGTTACTTTCCAGTATAATATATTTAAACCAAATATTATTGATAAAAAATTTCTGTAACAAATTCAAGTTTTGCAAGAAGCCAGAAAAAGGATAAAACGTATAAATAAAGACCTAACTATTTCCTTTATGTAATTTGGCAATATTATTTTTTTTCCTGTAAGTTTTGATTTCATAATCATTTGCAATCCTTAGACAGCTGATCCATCATGTAGAACAGTTGTAAAACACATCCAACATGTCAATGAATGAAATATCAATTTGAAAATATTAAATGCTTAACGGATAAACAAGATTAAACTTAAATTATATTCTTTCTCTAATAAAATAATTAAATTATTCTCAAGATGGATATCACAAAACTTTACCTCTTTGATAACAAGTGGTGTTTTGAATAATTTCAACCAATATCTGGGCTTTAAGTTTAATCGTTTTATGTTATAAATTACAATAAGAAAAACAACATACAAAATAATGTCAACTATCAAAAATGACTTTAAACTCTGTATTTTCTGTAAAAAACTCACAACAAAAGAGATATTGGGAAATTAAAAACAGTTAACAAATATAGAAATTATATATATATATATATATATAATATATATATATATATATTATATATATAAATTTCATATAAATAAAACAAACATGAAGTTTACAAACGCAATATTTTAATTATTTTTTATTATTTTGAAATTGTATAGTGAATTTGAAAATTAGAGGTATTTCTGAAATCAAAAAAGATACTTTTTTTTTAACTATTTCTCATATCATACTCATTTTACTTGTATACCTTACTAATTTACTTTGTTTAAAATTATGTTTAAGTTCTTTATTTAACTTCAATTCCTTAAAGAGAAAAATCAAAAGTAAATAAAAATAATTCTAACAATATTATATCTAGGACAATATTGTCATCATAATCAGACTTTGTAAATCGGTAAAGGAGAAAAAAATTATGTTTTAATTGTTTGTTTATATGTGTATATATATAAGATTAGATATATCATTTACCCATTATCCGGTCGACTATTTACTATACAATAAAACCACTTACACTACTATAAAAGAATCAAGTGATCAAAATGTCAAAATTATCATCAAATGCTTGAAATGTTAATAACTTTCTCCAAAATGTAAAGGGACAAATATTCTAGTTAACTTATATTTTCATTAAAACAAATTGAAATTATTGTTAATTCATACTTCAATTTGTCAGTCACACATAAAAACATAAAATATGATTTTAAATATAATAAAGTATGTAAACACAAGAGTAGCTACTAAGCTGTTACATCTGACAGCATTCTTTACATGGAAATAGTTAACATGCTACACAACTAATTCAAATAATAACAGTTGTTCCATATGAAAATTTTTTCATATGCGTTAATAATAATTTTCCAACCATAGAATTCCAGATGTTTTTTTTTTTTAATTTGTGGCAATTAATCTGTCAGATTCCTACAGAAATTTTAAAATTTACTATTTTCAGTACTATATTTTCAAGTTTATGCAATTTTCGAGTTTTAGATGCAAAAATATTTTGCTGAGAAATCCACATTTTAATGGTTGACAGGGTTTTACATAAAAACCATGTTATATATGCAATAAAATATTTTGTAATGTTTATGCATTGTACAATTTTTTCATTCCTTAAAACAGATCTTTGAGGAGTATACAAAATCTAAAACCACGAATCCTTATAAGACAAAATATTTCGGTCAGTAAAAATTGACTTAAAAATAATAGTATATAAGAAAGCCTTTTAAAAATAAAATTAAAGTTTATTTGGAATTCGCATACAATTTTTTGATCATAAATGCTACAATATTAATTTATTGAAAGTAAACATCTAAGCGCTTTCAAATAGAATATTTTTAGACTGTCACTTATTTCATAAACTTGCATCGTAAAAAAACAAAAAATGTAATAAATACGTTTAAGCCTTGTAGCGATCGAATTCGATTAAAAAAAATTGAGCATTGAAAAATTTATTATACTAATTAATTAAATATAACTAACATATGGAATGAAAAAAATGCTTCTGTGCATGATACATTTTTCTATTCCTCACACGGTAATTAAATTATTCTAAAACATACAATGACAAACATTTTCCATGTCTTTCTCTTGTTGTCATATTATCAACTGTTTATGAAGTTTTCTTAACAAGTAATTTCAACATAAAACAAATATATTATTCCTGCATCTCATTCATTACAATTCTATCCTGATAAAAACAACAATAATAAATGCTTACTTACCTTATATTTCTCTTAGCTCATAGACACAACATCGTATATTCCGCCATTTCACATTAATGGCTGACGCTGACACAAGCATTTCGTACTATCTGACGTCATACTGTCACGCGGTATACACAATAAATGTAAAAATTAGATTTCTTTCTGAAAAATTGTTTTTAAAGGGCTTAAAAAGAAAGAAGTTAAATGAAAATTAATTAACATCACAAAAAAACAGTTATTTCGAAAAAATTAGTCTTTGCCGATAAAATAAAAAATAGCGCTACAACTGTCTTAATTTTGCTGGCCAACAGCTTCAGGGCCAACAATGGTCAGAATCTATTGGCCCACTACTTATCATCCAGCACCGGCCCGGTTTATTTTGGCCAGCACTCATCCGTGGCCGTAATGGCCGGAGCTGGGCCATCAAACAACCATGAGCGGCTTGCCGTGGCCAACAGAAAACCGGCTTGGCCAGCACAGGCCCACACAACACAAGTACGTCCACTGGATGTTATTTGGATGATCCACCGTGGTCCAGTAGACATCCACTGGACGTTTATAAATTATCCAGTGAACCATCCACTGACCGTCCAGAAGACATCCAGTAGACGTCTAATGGATGTCCACAGATAACCACTGGTGGACGTGTTTTGGATATGACGTCACATAGCATTGGTAGTTACGTCATTAATCTGACACGGCAGAATGCGCATGATCTTCCAATCATATACTATTATTTTTTATGAATGGCCGTTTCTTATGTTGTGAAATATTTTGTTGTGACTTTTAAATTTCTTATTCAACTGAATTGCGTAAATATTAAATAAATAATAATTTTTAAATTGCTTAGTTTTATTTTATAAAATATTAAAATCAACTTAATTTCCCAATAATAAATTTTACTAAGTATTCATATAAAAGATAATTCATTTATTTCTTACTACAGGATATTTTTCAGATTAATTTTAAATTTCGACTTACCTTAAAAAAGTTGTAATAATTCCAACATAAAATGCTTTAAGTATTACATGCAAATCACAAATATTAATTATTTACTTTTAATTAAAGGTACTTGAGCATGAAAATATTGATTTTCAAAAAAAAAAAAATCTATATTGTAGAAAACATCAAATGCAATAAATTTGGGTTCAATTACACAGCTGTAGAATAAATATATATCTAATGTAAAATATCAATTTTAATTCTCAGTACCACAACATTTAGCTTTAGAGATTTGACATCAATTCAATTGAGCGTTATCAAACCAGAAAGATAATAAATGAACTTAAAGCAAGAAACTGCACATGTATATTGAATAAATATGGATTTTTCTTTGAGTATTAAGTTTCAAAGCAGTTTTAAGAGATTAAAGGTAACCTTTTATTTACCAAATCTATTCAGTCACTTTTAATTTATTTTTAAAAAAAATATTACGTTCTAATTACACATTATGGTTAAAAAAGTTTGGCAGATGGGACATCCCATTTGATTTTTTTTTAATAAATGATACATTTCTGTTTTGTGATGTTTAACAGCACAAAAAATGCTCAACAAAATATTTTTATATAATATGAAGAGAAAATGAGAAAACGCAGTAAGGACTTTTGCGAACCAAGCAAAATAAAAAAAAAATAGACCATTTACAGTGAGAAATTAATGTTTGAAAAACTCTTACAGTGATAAGTAAATGCAGCATATTATACTAATAGAACATGTATTTTAAAATGAATTCAAAACATCATATGAATAAAATATTTTATTACTCTACAATTTTTTTCAATTCATTCAAATGTTTAGCTTTTGCATGCCGTACCCAATTTTTCGCACAGGATGTAAGTACTGCATCAGTAATATTGCACAAAGCTGCATTTTTTCTTACAGCATTTAGAAGAAAATAAACATATAGAGATTTGAAATTAATTATTATGACAATTGTAAAAGTTGTGCTGATAAGCGAATGTATTCTTTATTGATAGAGTTCAATATCACATAATGAAAAAATAAAAATTCAGGAGTTTAAAGTGCAGTATCATTTTGTGTAGAACATGTATTTCAATTAAACTTAATTACAATGAACTTAGTTAATATTCATTTTTTTCAGTTCTATATTTAAATATTTTTTTAAAAAAAATTCACAATTATTTTTTCATAATTTTGAAGAATCTATTTTTATTTTTAAAAGTTCTTTTACAATTTCTAATTTGTACAAATTAAAATTATGAGTTTTTTTCTTCTTGTATGGAATTATTATTTATTTTCAATAAATTGTGGACACAAAGTAAATGAAAATTACTATGTTACTTTTAAAAGGTGGCTAAATCACAGGAGTTACTAATACCGGTACCAAATGCCCCAAACATGTAGATTACCGTGCCAGAATGGATTTGTTAACAATCTATGACTATTCCAAAATCTTTTTTTTTTCATATCATAAAAATTACAATAAGAGATCAATTGAAAATTTCTTGTAGGTCCACTTGTTGATCGTAGTCCTCTAAATACTGAATCCTGATTTAAACTAAGCACTTTCTCATGAATTTATATCAGTTCCTGAAACCATTAATTTGTGCATTTGTCTACTAATATCAATTAGTAAAGCAGAAAACTTAGTTTACACTAAAACAATCATGAAATCTTACCAAAAGTTAGTTGACAAATTTTTAGGCTATAAAATGATTTAATAGCTAGTGACTTACCTAAAATGTAAAGAAGTAGAATTTTAAAAAAATAGAAAAAATTTCCGATACTTGCATTAACACGAATTATAATATGAAATGAACGTG
Source organism: Latrodectus hesperus (assembly GCA_037975125.1). NCBI lineage: Eukaryota > Metazoa > Arthropoda > Arachnida > Araneae > Theridiidae > Latrodectus > Latrodectus hesperus. The sequence continues at coordinate 4,370,796 of CM075859.1, forward strand.
TACCGTATAATTACTATAATTGAAAATTAGTATAGTAAATTACTTCACTTCAAATGATTACATAAAAATTAATTTACATCAGATAAATATTTGTTGCATATTAATTAAATCCAATTTTAAACGATTTTTATAAATAATATTTTTCGAATATTTTTCCTTGCTTAATTTTTCAAGTTACGATAACATTCCTAGAGCTTCCAGATCCAACTTACCAAACCTCCGGACACACATATAATCATAAGATTTAAAACAAAATATGGGAACCATAAAAAATTCATAAATAGTCTCCGTCCTTTCATACCAACAATAATACAAAAACTCTTAGACTGCTGCACAAAACTCCAATTGGATGAAGCCACTTTAGCACTACAGGACCAACTTATAATTAGCTGTACAAAAGCTTATAAAAAAGCAAAGCATAAACATAACATCATACCCAATTGGTGGACTCCGGCAATGGCAAACAAGAAAAGAGAACTCAACTCCCTCAGACGCCAAGCACAACGGGCAGACAACGAATGCAAAGCCAGACTCTATCTTACATATAAAAAGGCTAAAGCTACCTTTATTAAAGAAATTAGATCTGCAAAAAGAGCCTGCTGGCGCCAAATTTGCACATCCGCTACAAACCCATATGGGAAAATCTATAAAGCTACATTTAAAAAATCTGCATCCCCATCAAGTTTGTTAAGCACAGGATCCCAAACGGGCAATTCAATCACTTTTGCAAAGAAAATCCTGGAAGAACTTTTTCCCCATCAAGCATCTACCATCTACCCATTTAGCTGCCTGGAAGATAATTCAGAACCAGATCTCAGCCAAGGAGAAATCACTCGAACAATAACATCTCTCCCAAATGGAAAAGCTCCCGGACCAGATGGAATAGACAATATCATCCTTAAAGTAATCCACCAAAACTTCCCAGCACTGTTGACTACGTTCCTCCAGACTTGTTGGAAACTTAACCATTTCCCGCAGAGCCTAAAATTCGGAACCATCATTCTCTTCTATAAAGAAGGGAAAGACACAAACCAGGTAAAGTCATACAGACCGATTACATTATTACCAACATTGGGTAAACTACTAGAAAAGATAATCACTACAAGACTCACTTACTACCTTGAGAATAACCATCTTCTTCATAATAGCCAGTTCGGTTTTAGACGAGGGAAGTCAGTGGATGATGCACTACAACACCTCGTGCAAAATATCAACGCAGCCAAAACATCGGCTAAACATTGCTGCATTATCTCCCTTGACATTAAAGGAGCCTTCGACTCAGTCCTGCATAATTCCATCATGCAGGCCCTAGACAGCAAAGGTTGCCCCTCGAAAATACGTAATATCCTTATCAGTAACCTGGAAAACAGAGAAGTATCGATAAACACAAACCAAGGTCTGGCAATACAAAAGCAATCAATAGGATGCCCACAAGGATCATGCAGCGGCCCAATTATGTGGAATCTGCTAGCAGACGAACCTTTTCAATTTAACTGGTCCTCAATTGGGAAAGACATCGACCCAAACTCGCATATCACCCTCCAGGCCTTTGCAGATGATTTCACATTTGTGGTCGCGGCCAATAGCGAGAGAAAATTGGGCAGACTAGCCACAGAAGCTCTCAACATTTTCAGGAAGTGGACCTCCAACCATAAATTGGAAATTTCAGTAGATAAGTCACACTATATGCTGTTTACAAAATTACAGTGTGGCCCCCAGATCTACTGGGACAACCTAAAAATAAAAAGAGTTAAATCACTCAAACTGTTGGGCGTCATAATAGACGAAAAATTTAACTGGTCTACTCATATTAAAAATCAAGGAGCCAAAGCCTCTAGAGTACACCAACAGCTCCTACGGCTGGCGGGATCCACCTGGGGTTTCTCCCAAAAACACAGAGCCATCCTCTACATATCAGTTGCCGAAAGAATAATGGCCCATGGGGCAATGATATGGGGTAGGAATCTACGTGTAAAAAATAAGCTTTTACTGGACAAAATCCAAAGAAAATTCCTCCTCAACATTACGGGAGCCTTTAGAACAACGGCCACTTCAGCTCTCCAAGTAATTACAGGGATTATGCCCCTACACCTTTTCATTGAAATGGAGGCCAAAACCAAATACGCAATCAAGCAAACCTGTACAGATCTTATTGAAGAAAAAATCTCTAAGCTCACCATCCACCCAGGAAACTTCCAAGTAGACACCCACATCAGTCTAGGAGATGACCAACATTCAAAAAGGGATCAGACTATCTGTCAGATATATACCGATGGCTCCAAAATGGAAGAAAATGTGGGAGCAGCCTTTGTAACCATCTTAGACGGTAATATCATCCACTTTGAGAAATTCAGGCTCAATCCAAACAACACTGTCTTTCAGGCGGAATTGTATGCCATTCTAAAAGCTGTAACCTGGGCAAAGACAAGAGAAGAGAAAAGCAGCATATGGTCAGACAGCCAAGCAGCCCTCATGGCCATAAGCAACCCCACCACAACAAGTCCACTGGCCCGCGAAATTCAACGAGAGATCAACATCACCAACAACTTACATCTTGGATGGGTTAAAGCGCACGTCGGACTAGAAGGCAACGAGACCGCCGACAGATTGGCAAAAGAAGCCACAACAGCGACCAAACTTCAAGTAAATCTGCCCACCCCAAGATCTTTTCACAAAAAGGAATTCAAAACAAAGGCCATCCAATACTGGCAACTGTCATGGGACCAAGTTACTACAGGTCGCTTGGTACATGATATAATTCCAAAGGTTAAACCTAATAAACAATGCTGGCCAAGACAGATTACACTGTTCGTCACGGGACATGGTCCATTCCCGAGCTATCTACATAGGATTGGTGCTCGGGAAAGCGACAACTGTGCCTGTGGTCATACGGGTGACCCACTTCACTATGCCACATCGTGCCCACTCACCAGCTCCTGGCATTTTACTACCCCCAGCGAAAACCTGAGAATAGAATGGATGAAAAATGTTATCCACCATCCGCAAGCGAAAGCCAAAATCCTCTCGCTGATAACATTCCTCTCAGAGCACAGGGAGCTCATAATCCCTGAACGATGATGAGAGCCCAAGTACCATGAAGAAACATCAATGAAGCAGTGAGGCAACTATCCTACAACGCTGATTTTAGCTGTTGCGTTGGGAGCTCGAGACCACAGGCAGGGGTGGCGCTTCCCTACTGGTGCTTCCTTCTTTCTCTCCAGCAGACTCCACCCAAACTGGTAGAACCCTCCCTGGGTTAGGTACAGGGAGTCCTGCTGGCGTTCACGTTCACATTCCTAGAGCTAGGAGTAGTGGAGGGGGCATATCCTATCAAATGCATTAGGTCCGATTGAAGCCATTGTCGCCATCTTGGTTGGAGCATCAAATGCTAGTAGGGAAGAACGCGTCGAGTGATTTATAAACTATGCATGCGCAGTAATAGTACAATTTGCGCATGCACCAATATTTCGATAAGTATAGCAAAGAATAATTTCAAATCAATTAAAATAAATATTTTTTCATAAAGAAAACAATTTGTCCAGAATATATTTTTTGTGTGAAATAAAAGAAATAATTTGTAATGAATATGTAATATTTTATAAGCTGAGAAGAAAGTTATAAAAATTATTTAATTACATAAATTTCTTTCAAGATTAGAAATTTTATTTCTGTCATACAAGTCACTCATCTATATAATTTAGTGAATTTAAAGAAAAAAATGACTATAAGTAGAGGAAGGTTTTAAATGTAATAAATCACTAAATGTAATTATTTTACTCACCTTTTCACAAAATGTTAATAATTTTAATTAAGTCTCTTTTATAGAGTGAAATTAAAAATTAGCACAGTATGTTTCAATATTATTTTATTGAATACAAGACATTTCTTGATTATTTATAAAAGGAGGTTAACATATTATTGACCTTTAAAAAGAATTGCTTTTGTATATAATTACAGAGTTCACATTATTTAAAGTATTTTTAAAATAATGCTTAACACACGGATAGCAAAATAATACTTAATTACAGCTTTAATTAGTTAGATGTCATGATTATCCAGAGGATCATTATGAAATTTATGAAGTTTCAATTAAGGAAAAAATATATTTTCAATGTTTAAAGCAGATAAAACATCCAATTCACATTGAAAGTTTACTTTTCTGACATTTTTCAATAGCTGGGAAATAAGTTATAAAAATTATTTAATAACATAAAAATAATTTATGTTATTTAATAATTTTTGTTATTAATCAAAGTTAGAAATTTTATTGTTGTCATATAATTTAGTACCTTTAAAAAATTGTGGTTATTAGTAGAGGAAGGTCTTGAATGAATAAACCTCCAAATGTTATTTTATTGCACACTCTTTTCACTAAATGTTAATAGTTTTTAATTAAATTTCTTTTATAGAGTGAAATTAATATTCAAGCATACTATGATTATTTTTATTTTATCAAATACAAAAAATCTATTGATTATTTATAAAAGGAAGCTAATATATTAAAGTATTTTTACAATAATGCTTAATACGGATAACAAAATAATGCTTATTTACAGCTTTAATTAGTTGGATGACATGATTATCATGATCAAATTGATGTAGTTTCAATTGAGAAAATATATTTTCAATATTTAACACAGATAAATCATCCAATTCACATTGAATGTTTATTTTTCTGACATTTTTAAATTTTGAAAATGAGTGTAACATTACATTTCTTCTAAATACAGATTCACACACTTTACAAATCTTGTAAACATCATCTGATGGATATATCAATTTACCCTTTGATTTGAAAGAAATCAAGGACAAATTATAGGGAGTAACTGCTAGTAATACATTTAACCATATTTCATATTTAATAAGTTGGTTTAATTTTTTACTACAAATCCAGCAATATAATAAATTATATCACAAGAAAATTCATTAAGCAAGTCTAGTTTAAAAAATATATCTTGCTCTTCTATCATCAAATCAGGACTTCTATTTAAGGTTGTTAATGAAGAATGTACAATATTATTTTGAGAGGTTGACATATTAATAACATTAATAGGTGAATTGTGACTAGGTACACTTAAAATATTGATTTCAGTTAAAGGAATACAATTACCAGAAGATGCAGGTTTCAATTCTGCATTCACAAGGAAGTTTTTATAAGCTGCTTTGAATTGGCGAGCTGTTGGATTGTTGTTGCTGCCACCATGAAATCTTATTGATGAAAAGAAAAGTTCTAAATGATCTTGACTGACCTTGTAAAATGGAAAGTAAAATAATGGAGGATTTGCAGGACAAATTATAATGATTCTGCTAAATGCAATATACTCTGAATGCATACTTTAAATCCTAAAAATCCAATTTTCCTGTTGGAATCTAAAATTTTTGGACCTCCAACACTTACCCTCAAATTGGAAATATAACCATCTGCTTGCTTTAGAAATAATTTAATATTTTGCACATTTAATATTATCAGATTGACTTAGAGTTTTTTTAAAACCATGTTGTTTATTAGATCTAGAATTTAAATTATCCAACAGAGTGTTAAAATTCTTAAAATATAATAAAAATTTTTGAATGTTATGCATTGTTTAAAACAAAAAATTTCAAAAAAAGGTATATATTTAAAAATATCAACAAATTAATTATGAAAATTCCGATTTTACAAGAAAATTCTTTAGAATTAAATATAAAGATATATTCTACCTTTTAAAATGATTAAAAGATATTTTTTACTTCTCATTAGTAAAAATTATGAATTTTGAAAATATTTTTATAACAATCTTACCTTCTGCAAATAGGATAAGCATCTCTTAGTATGACGCAAGTAAGAGATGTCCAATCTATCATTTCTTCAGGGAAATGTGCTGAACACAGTTTACTAGGTTTGGAGGGAAGCCAATTTTGCCGACATACAGCTTTGATCTAAATTTCCCTCCTCTGCTCATCTTTTGAAAAACTATTAAAGGAAATAAGAATACTAAAAAATGACATCTTTCATTAAAAGTTACAGAATATAGTAAGAATGGAACTAAGTTCCTTGTGTAATACTATTTCAGCTAAATACTCAATGACAGAAAGACAAAATTGATTTAACTTGATATCTGCCCAAGTTAAGCTTTCTATCCAATATACCAAAACCATATTCATATAAGCACTCAAATGATAAATTGCCATTTTGTATGAAATATTTCTAAAGCTTAATTCCAGAATAAAGAAATATTATTAAATTTAACCAACACATTTATTACTAAATATTTTAATGACAAACATAGTTGTGTTTTTGGGACAAAATATTATTTTAATATAAACTAACTTTAACAGATAATAAGAAAACATATATGAAATAAATATAACATATGGAATATAAAATCACAACAATTTTCTTATTCTTCACTAGAATTAACATTACCCACACAACCACCAATATCTATGTGATAACCAGGTCAATTCCAATTCATATCCAGATATCTATTAGATCTGCATCACATTTTTGAGATATTCAAAATTCAATTGTCCATTGATACTCAAAACTTGCATGTCCACTAGATATCATAAAATATCATCTAGACATTAACTTTTGGATATTGGAGAGATATCTCATAGATATTTAAAACTATTGCAAATTGAATATCCATATTTTGTAAGGGCTGCTGCATGTCTACTCTACATTGATATAAAAAAACTATACTTTCAAAAAATTCTGAAATAAATTTTTTAAAAATCTTTTCATACCTATAATTCTGATATATATTTTTAAATATTGATATTAAAAAATATATAGGTTATAATAAGCTAAAAACTGTTTTCATCACCAGGAATGATTAACTTTGTTTGTTAAAGAAATTATAATTATAAATATATTATATTATCTTGTCTTGTCTATATATCTTTTCTTGATAAAGACTTGTTATCAAAATTATTACTATTGATATTTTCAAATTTTCTTTTATTATAGTTAATGTATTTAAAATAATTGCAAAATTTTAAGTATAACTATAATTTTTTAAGTACAACATACAATACTAAATAAAACTCTTATTTCTTTTGCAAAATCCTGGTACATTATTTTATTCAATTACAATGTATCCATTGATGTATTATTCAATGAGCTTTTGAAGACAACTTTTCAACACGTTAAAAATTATTTCACATATTTCATAACAATGAGGAAAAATCAAAATATGAACAATTTTCATACAATATATACATCAATTGTCATAAAGCTTAATTGTCATAAAAACAAATTATTCTTTACTTTTTCTAAAAAAGAACCATTCTATAAAAACTATAACAGTTAAAATATTTATCTTAAATACATATTTTAAGCTATTTTTATAACATTTTGCAAACTCAGATTTGAGGAAGAGTAGATGAACATGCAAAAGTACTGTATATCAGTTCATGATAAAAAAAAATATTCTGCATTGTAAATGAATTTAAAAATTTTTTGAATATTTTTAAGGTAACCAAGAAAAATCAACTGGATTATCAAAGGATTAGTAGAATTACCGTCTTTAATCAAAACACATTATATTCGTTAACATTAACTGATATAAGAAGCTGAATAATAATTAGAAAGAAAATTTATACATAAATTATATATTTTTTTATTTCCATGTACTAAAATATCGATGTTCCATACATAAGGCTTAGAAAGTATGCATAGAGTTAATCATTGCTTTATGGTTCCATACATACAACATGAATTTCAATATTGTTTTAAACTAGAAATTACTTTAAAAATAATATAATTTAATAACTATTAAACTATCTTTAACGTAATTTTTTGCAATTATTAATACATTAAATAATAAAACGATAGTTAAGCAAACAGCGAATAAACAACACCTAAACTGAGTACAAAATTTTTCTTACCTGTGAACTGTTATTCCTTCCAATTTCTTGGTCCTTCTATTAGTGCATCCGAATGCTACACAAGATCCCAATTCTTCTTTTAGATTCAGATTAAGAAAATAATATAGCTTAAATATCAAAAATTAAGAAATAAATTTATCACACTTATGGTATAGAATACGAAATAAGCGCTTTTCTTGTCTAACCAAGATGACCGCGCTCTATGATAACATTAGATAAATATCCAGATTACGTCCACAACGAACGTCCAATAGACATCTATTTTAATTCCACACATATCCAGGATTAATGTCCATAAATTGGCGTCTAATAGACGTCTATTAGGCATCCATAGTGGTCGACCAGCAAACATTCACTGAATAGCCTTTCATGGACTTCCAATAGACGTCTAGTTATTATCCATAACGTCCACTGGATATGGTGGACCTCTCGTGGACGTCCATTAGACGTACTTGGTTGTGTGGAGGCCCGGATTTTTGCCGGCAGTTTGTGTTTGCTGGGTAGTTTATCCATAATTCGTTAGTACGACTGCGGACTGTGCGGTCCACTGTGTTTGGTTTTATGGTTAAGAGAGATGTGTAGATTATCTAATAATTATTCACACATACGACGGACCAGTGTCTTTAAATTATTTATTACAGACCCAGACAAACATAACAAAGGATATGGGGATCAATTCCCGCTCGAGAAACATAACCGTTCTCCTCAATTTCCAAACTACATCTCTTTATTCAAAACAATATCACGTGACGTGCGCGCATGCGCGAACATTAGGTATGCTAAAATTGGTCCTACCATGGGGGCCATGGTTTTTCCAATGTAGGAAATGTCAAGGTAAGCCAATATTGGACCTAAACGGGTTGCCAAGTTTTTTCCAGTATTCCATGATAGACCCTATTGGTTCTATAAGGTAGAAAAGATTTTGCAAAATATATTATAGCAAGTTAAATTCAATATGGCGACATATTTTTCTAAGCTGTATGATTGTGTGTGTGTTTTTGTTTATTATATATAAGAATTTACTTACTGAGATTAAATTTCATCAATTCCTATGATTCTTGAAGTTTAATCGTTACCGTTTTATTTTTTGTTTATCAACAAACTTTCTTTCTTTATTAAGAATGTTTTTAAAAAATCACGATGTTTGTAAGTTTGATTTTTCTTATATATGTGATAAAAAAGTTTAGTTACCACGAAAATGTGTTTTCTATTTGAACTTAAATTATAATCAAAATCAAAATAATGTTAAAAGTAGATACATTTTATTTTCATTTGCAATTGTTCTGTATATTATTAACCATGAAACTACTCCAAAATTAAATGTTATTGTTATTCATAAAAAATAGATACAATTAGGCTGTAAAAGTATTTACTTACATTGATTTAATCACATATAAATTTCTCATAAATGCATTTACGAAATATCATTCGAAAATAACTATTTTTGTGATTTAAATTCATTGCATTCTAGAAATGCCCTTGAAATTTAGTATTTTTAATTTCCTATGAAGCAGAAACATTGAAAAACATTTGTGTTATCAATAAGTTCGAGATCATTATAGTCTTTTTTATATTATTTCCATGTTTTTATTAAATTTCTATAATTTATTTATTAAGAATTATGTGCTATAAAATATTTCACATGTTTACATTAACAATGAAGTTATTCGTAAATTCAATATTAAACATGCATTCACTTATTTACATAGTAATTTATATTGAATTTACATTGAGTAGCAGACAACAATTGTCTGTTACTTTTAAATGTTAAAAAACAGCTTTAATTTTCCAACTTGTTTAATTATGCAGGGAAATTCAATAAATTTATTTAAATCAAATGTAAGTATAAAAAATTTTATTTTATAATTAGCTTACTAAATTGTATCCATATTAATGTACTAAAAATCATAATGCTGAAAATTTTTTAACTCATTTGTGTCATCAGTAAGTTACAGATCATTGTAGTTTTTTAGATTGTTGACCACACACACACATTTTTTCTTTAAATTTTATATTTTATATATTAAGAATTATGTAAAATAGATTATTCAACGTGTTTTTATTAACTATGAAAGTATTCTTTAATTCAAAATTATACATTCATTAACTTATTTGCATATAAATTTCCATCATAATTTTTTCAAACTGTAGGCTTATTTTTCTATAACTTGCTAAATTTATTTGCACTTTAGAATGGGTGAAATGTGAAAATTTGTGAACAAAAATACTCAAAGTACAGTTTGCCTTCATTGTATGTCGGGGAATACAGGTGATGAAAATCCAAAGACTAGGGCTTTTGATGAGAAATTAAAAGAAAAAGTGCTAATTTATAGAAGTTACAAACCATATATAAGTAGTTATATTTTGATTACAATCATGGGTTCATTTTTATTCCAGGGGGATGGAAATAAAGTAGTAGCTTTTTCTCTTTTATTGTGGTACTCTCTTTTATTGTGGTATAAATTTTCAATTCTTTATTTAATGATGCACTCAGTCCCTGCCAATTTTAAGTGTTTAAAAATGTAATAATCATTTCAATAAGTAAATTGCTTGAATAACATAATCCGAATTTTTAAATAAATAGCGAATAAAATTATTAATACTGATAGATAAATGAGATCAGTAATTATTTCGTTAAACAAAATTATCTAAAACTAAAAAAAAATTATCTATCTTATAGCTTTATAAAAAAAGCTGCTCATAAAGTCAGCTTTTTTTTTTTCTTTTTTTGGATTTTTCATCTTAATATTTATACTGCTAAGTATTTTTTAAATAAATGAATTTAGTCACTGCATAATATTGAATACTCCAGAAATAGCGTCATTTTTAAAATCCTGAATACTTCAATTTTTTTTTTTAAATATTGTTCCTAAATTATCACTCATATCTTAATAAACATAAAAATTTAAATTCTTAATTTAAAATGATTTTTTTCTACATTTTTCATAATTTCTATCAAATAAGTAGTGCAAACTTATATGTCTAGATTCTTCTATCATTCCAACAACCGAACTGATAAGACGTTTTTCACTCGCTCTTCAACCCGGTTCCTGAAGTTTCTCCCCGCTCACCACTACGACGGACCAAAGCCTCCTGGAAAGAGACCAATATTTATAAGTCCTACATCTTGCTGAAAATAACGGCACGCCAAAATTTTAATTGCCTCTAGGCGGCGTGACCGATGCACGATACCACTATCGAGTGGGAAATGCATTGATGTCTATGGGAATAAAAATCTTTAAAAATTAATTACATGAAACTGAAAACAGTGTGAAATAGTTGAATTTACATGATTAATGTATTGAATATTAATCTGTCATTGATTATAGTAAAACAAATGATAATGGAAATACAAAATCTGACATTTTATTGTTAGGTGTTATGCAGAATAGAACCAATTTTCCTTTCGTTTTTGTGGATAGGGAAACATTTATTTTTTAAAAAATTTATTGTATCTATTTCCAATATTATTTTAATAGTTATATTTAATTATTGATGTTTTCCCTTGATTATTTATTTTTATTTTCTCTGATTTTAACCATTTAATAGATAGTTTATAAAGCTGAAAGATATTTTGAGATACATTATTTTAATGCATTTTACTATTAATTTCAATTTTAGAAATTGAATTTCAAATTATTTTAGAATAATTAATTAAAATTCATTATATTTTAATAAGAAATCAAATTCTATTCAATTATTTTTAAATATAAATATAATTATAATATTAAAATTAATCTTATTTGAATCAAATGTAAGTTTTACATTTCAATTTAATTATTCCAGTGATTTTTATAGAAAATAATTTTATTATTAAATTTTTTTGTTATTCTAATTTTAAATTCTTTTATTACTAGTTAAAGCTTATAATATATTTTGCTATGATTTTGCATTTTATTTAATTCATTTTTTACACAATTGAAAATTAAATATTTCTCAAATTCCTTTTACCAATAACTATGTTATGTAATTAAATAATTATATAAATATAACATTTCTTAAAATAACTGATAAGAACTACTTTACTACTTACTTTATTTAGTTACAAATCATCAACTACCATTGGCTTTCTTATTTTTCATTATTTTTCCTGAACGATATAATAAAAATCTAAGTTTACATTTCTTTAAAAAGAAAACAATAACATAATGTGCAAATTAAACTAAATCTTTGCTTCATTTAATGTGAATTACAGACCAAATATCCTACTTCACTGAATGACTTTTTTAAAATAATAGTAACTCATGAAAAATAGAATATTTAGTTAAATGGGATATAGGGTTCAATGCATCCAACAATGTCAGTCAAGTTATGAACATTTGTATCATGGAAATTTCACTCCCGTTGTATTGTGTTTCTACTTCTGCTTGACAACGAGTTGGGTTTTGCTAAAAGAAAATAATAACTTTATTAAATATCAAAAAAGTACACAGTAATACACAAAACTGAGTAATAGCATAAAAAAGGAATAATTTGAAAATTTAGTGAATTTAATCAAGAGTAAAATTAGCAAGATCAAATTCAATGCAAATACAAAAAGAATACAGGTATATGTTAATTTTTTTATTCAAGATCAATTAAAAAATGATATAAATATGGTAGAAATAAAAATTATAGTAAACATTTCCTTAAATAAATCATGCAAATATTTGAAATTGTTTTAAATTTTTAGCACTTATAAACACATAGAAATATAAATACTTCAAATTATAATAGTTATCAAATTATAAAATATGAATACATGGAAAATAATTACATACTTATTAGTACACATATTTAATTATTTCCAAATACAAATATTATAAATGTCAATTTTACAAGAACAACTAAATGTTTATCCAAGCAAATGCCAGAAAAAACACACACACATACACAAATACAATTCCACATCTGCATGCACACATATTTTTAAATTATAATATAACATAGGCACAAAAAGCCTGGATTAAGGTGTCATAAAGGTAGAGCTTTAAAAGTAATGACAATGGAAAAGAAAAGTTTTTGACACTGTACTCAGACAGCCTATGTTACCCAGAATTTCTTCTGGTCCTCATTGTTCTGAGGCTGAGTGGACCCCAAGTCGTCCAAGATAAAGTAATAATTTTCATTAAAAATAAAAAATTGGAAGCTTGCGCTCTACCACTGAGCTTCCAGCTACTCACCTATACAAAAAAAATTATGATAATTTTCTATATTTTTTGTTTTATTAACTTTAGCTGCATCAATTTTATTCGCTTTGTCACATATAAAATGCATCCTGGTAATCAAAAAAAAAATTTATGTTTGAAGCACTTAAAGAATGTTGAGGATTTAAGCAGCCTACTAGTGGTAATTTCTTAGTTCCTAAGCACTCAAATATGCCATTTAAAGTAAAGATGCTTAACTTTTCTGTGCTCAAAACTTGCATTGCAGCAATTTTTTAATATATTTATGAGTAAAACAAGATTTGTGGATGGGGTTAGAAGACCACCGTTATTTTTGGCCTCAATTAATGCATTTGTAGAGCATTGTGTATCCCCCATTTCGTCAACTAAAGCATTTCTGCAAGATTCACAAGATGTAAGTTTTTGGCCTTTCTTGCAACATAACCTGAAAAATAACCTACAACCATATCATTTGAATCAAATAAATTGTAGTTGGGATCATTTTGCAGTGTAGCTGATGCTTGAAATATGATGCCTTTCTTGGCTCTAGTAAATTTTTGTTGTAACTTATCTACCTATATTAGAAAATAACAGTCAATTTGGTGGACTATGTACCTAGAAAAGAATAGTGAACTATCATTTATAAATATTACACTTAATTCTTTATGGAATAACTTCTAGATTTATAAAAAAGCAGTTGTGAAATAATATAAAATGATGATCGCAAGAAGCTGTATATGTAAAAAACTTGTCTAAAAGAAAAAAGCAATTTGCAATTTATAGAAAGCAAAATGTTTTAGTAATTTATTATTTATAAATTTTAATGAAATGGTAATAAATTTTTTAGTATTTGTGTGAAAATTACAATGAAGTGAAAAAAAACTGCATTCATATTCAGAAGATTTTAAAAAATACTAAGGTTTTTTGATAAATGAATTTCTGTTATAAACTTTACCTTCATTTTAAGCCTTGCATTTTGTCATAAAGTATTATGAAGATATTGTCTCTTCCTCAACAGAAGAAAACTGTTTGAAGCATGTATAGGGCCAATTCTAGGTTGTTGTTGGAAGCAATTTTTTACAACAACCAGTTTTCTTGATGTAAAAATTGCTAGGAACATAACCTGAGCAGTTTTTTCTTCTATTAATATAAAATAAGTAATTTTAATACATAACAATATTTATTTGTATTTAATAAATGAGAAAATTATTTTACTTACATATTCATAACATCAGCCAGATTTATACTTCTCGACCTTTTTAAACAAATTACACATACTTTCCATTCCTGTTAGCCTGCAACTGTTCCCAATTGTAGTTAAAATTCCTTTTAAGAAATCCTAATAAAATTGAAAGCTTCTTAGTAAATAAAATAAGTAACCGTGCAAAAATTTAAACAAATAGAATAATAGTAAGCATACTTTGACATTAAGATTTTCTTAATGTCAAAGTATCTTAATGTCAATTCACCTTTCACAATCCACCTTTCTAAACAATGATCAATAGTTCAGAACAAAAGAACCGCAGAATCCCTTGTGATAGAGTATAACCATTGAGCAGACATAAAGAGATACTGGTGTAACTGTGTTTTCCAATATTCAAAATTAAATTCAGGTGTTGGTATTGAGGATTCCAGTATATCATGGTCTATTTCAGGTAATGATTCGATAATATTTTCTGTAATTGAATTTAAAAAGATTTTTTAATTTTTAAATAAATGATTAGAAACAAATTCTAAAAAAAATGCTTCAATCTAAGATCATAAATTCTAACAAAATTTGTACATATATTTCATATCACCATTCTAGTTTATTGGATAAATTATGAATAAAAGCAAATGACATTCTTTGATCAAATGTACGTAGAAAACTTTCCCCTAAAAGCAACAAATCTTTAAATAGTAGCAATTTTTATGAATGCAAATTACAAATTTGCTAAGATGAAACAGTTAATTTGAATGAGATTACTTTTAAAAAATAACCTACTGAAATAATCAACTGAGTTTCATTTTGTAAATTTCAATACATTTTGAATAATAATCTATAAAATAGTTATAGAACTGAATGAGTTTGATTGGAAACCATTCATTAAGTATTCAATTACTGATAAATTTTAAATAAATTTTTCTTAACAATGATAAATTGCTTACCATGTACAGAAGTTTGCTCATTTTTTACTGATGTTGTAAAATTGTCGCGTATTTTCTTTCCAGTATTTCTAACAGCAGGCAGTTTTCTTTTTCTTGTGCTTGATGAAAAGTACTTGGGCAAATTTGGGAAGATGCTTGGAATAGCATCTTTCATCAAATTTGGCTTTAATTTTGGCAATTTCTACACCCAAGCACATATATTCACAAAACATTAAAAAATGTCTTATACATTTCAAAAAAAATTATACAACACAAATAACTTACAGTTCCTTCTGATAACTTTTGTGTATAATAGCTATCTAAGTCTTCTTCTTTAAAGTGCAAAGAACACACTACATCTGAAGAAGACAATAGCTTATCAGCCCGAGGAATTGTCTGTCTCCATTTTTCAAGCAAGTTTGGATCCTAAATCAAGAATACATTATAATATGCAGAATAAGTTAACAACAAAGTTATAATTATATGTTTACTTATGAGTATATCAGCTATATAAATACCAAGTTATAATTATATTTTCCTGTTTAATTTCAATCAGTGAATCAGACACTTGAGTGATTTACTTAATTTTAGCATTTGCATTGATACTGAATACAATTTAATTCAATAAATAAAGAATGCAATTTAAAATAAATAAACAAGACAATAGAGAAATATGGGGATAAAGTTAGATTGATATATAAATATTTCATTAATTACTTACAATGATTTTTAAATTTTTTCACAATACAATATCCCGAAATGAAAAAGAAAAACACAGTCAACAACCTTAAATGGTTGCATTTTAATTAAACAGTAAGTATTTGATTATAAAAAAGAACTAAACTAGATAATTTATTATATTTTGCCAACAAAATTCAAACGCCGATTACATGCCAGATCGCAAAAAATAATACAAATGCATACATTTTATTCATTTTACAACACAAACTAACTTATCAAGATAAAAATTATTCATTGAAAATAAAAGTAGATGAAGTATATTTTGCACGTTGTATTTTCTGACAATACCTTTGGTGCACTAAAAAGGCTTGGTAGTTTTTCCCCATTCCTCTTTCTTTGATTAATATCCGATTTATAGCCGCTTTTATAGCCGGGACAAAAGCATGATTTTGGGATTTTATTATAATAATAGTATTTAGAAATTACAAAAACGTAAGTATCAACTGTAAAATGCTATACAACACAATGTTAGTAAATTCAATCATATGGACTGGAGATGTTTTTTACGCCACCTAGTGTCAAAAATGTTCAGGAAAGTCTTCCAAGATGACGTGTCATTTTTTGAAGTCGCCGAAGGGGGAGTCGTTATTCTATTATCTTGGTCGTTGCTAGAGCTGTTACTATTTCGCCTTCACTGAAGATAATTTTTTGAATTCAGTTCGAAGAAAAACAGCACTTTTCAGTGCTATCAACTGCTGCTTTTTTAAAGCTGATTGATTTTCTTGACCTCTGACTGGACCTGACTGTGACAATGGCTGTAAATAAAGGAATAATACAACCTGCCAAGCTGACGGACATTATGAATCCTAAATATAACAATGCCTCGGAACTCCATCTGAAGTAACTATTAGAAATCCAGACGGCACTACTGAAGTACATCCACAACAAAACATCTTGGACATGCTGGATATCAACATTAAAACCTGCAGAGAAACTTTAAAGACTGCAAGTACAGGTAGCTATAATCTTGTTTCTGATATGGCAAACTACCCCGATAATTGTAAAAGTGACTAATATTGCCGCTCAAAATGATAAATTTAATAAAAAACGAACTAATGATGGTGAAGAACCTTTCATTTTCCACAAGAAAACAGCCAAAGCTGTGATAGAGAGTGTCACCAAGACCCCCATAGCTGTGGCTAACGCGTTCACTGGGCTAACTCCAGAGGAAGAAAACCACGAAAAAAAGGAGGACCAGCCAGTGACTGAAATAGCCCCTAAAATTCTACCCATAATTGTAAGGTATGGTGAAAGTCATGTTTCGTTTATGACCAAACTAAAAAATGAATTAAAAATAGATATTGAAGCGAGAGCTTCATGTGAAAATTTAAAATTGCTGCCCAAAACAGCAGACCACCACAGGGAAATTACTAAATTTCTTGAATATAACAACTATGAATATATCTTCCTATGAGGAAAAAATGAGAAACCCCGTAAATTTGTAGTCAGGAGACTTCCCATGACCATAAAAAGTGAGGAAATTGTTTCAGACTTAGCCAATCAAGGCTATAAATAGTTATGCAGTGTTTTAACTGCCAACGCTTTCACCACTCAAGCGATTTCTACCATATGGCACCCCGCAGCGTGAAATGTGCAGAAGCACATAATACAAAAGAATGTCCCAAGGACAAAAAACTAGAATATCTAGTCTGCCGCAACTGTAATGGGAATCATCCTGCAAGCTATCGGGGATGTGAGAAATTCCTCAAACCCAAACCGTAAATATTTAAATTTAACCATACAAGAGAGAAGATCATATACGCAAGTATAGTGGCTGGTCATAAAGAAACCTCCGCTACCGTGGCACTGTAACCCACACCTCCCTCAATCAATGCAACTGTTCCAAGCAATGGACAAAATCAAAATAAAAACTACTTTAATGATTTATTCACACTCTTAAGAGAAATAAGAGAAGTATTTAAAGGAATTAATATTCCCGAAGCCATCAAAAGAATTCGGTCCAAAACTGACCTAATGGATAAAATGTTTGTCCTCATGGACATGTTTAAGCAAATTAATAACACCCCTTAATGTGTGTCACACAACAGAGATTTCTAATTTTACCGTGTAATTCCTGTGGTATTAGAAACAAAATGGTCATATTTCGTGACTTTGTAAATGAGTAGAATCAAGATATAATCTTAATTCAGGAATCATTCCAAACAAATAATGTAAAACTCACATCCTAGAACATCCGTGCTATAGAAATGATCGCCCAAGAAATGCCACCCTAGCAGGGTCAAAAATATTTTTGTCAAAAGTAGTCTCCCACACTACGAAAACACAGCACCCAAATTAATTACAATAGAGGCAACCTTGGTCATTTTGACCCTGCCAACCCTACCCCATATTACATTCTGCTCCACATATATCAAACCTAGACCACAATATGAATACATAAACATGAATCTTGAAGCAATGCTTATAACTAACTATGATATTTAAATATTTGAAGATCTTAATGCTAAGCACATTGCATGGAACTGTAGGTCACACAACAAAACAGCTCAAATATTTAAAAAACTCGCTGATATAGCCCAACTAAACATTCATGCACCTGACACACCCATACATTTTAGTGCTTATTCAGCAACAACAATTGATATTGCGCTCATAAAAAAGAATTAATTATAACACTAAAATTTACACAATCACGGAACTCGGTTCGGATCATAATCCAGACATGATGGAGTTTGACTTTAATATTCCTTTGATTAATACTCCCACTCTTCATAACACGGATTGGATCAAATACAATCAAATTTTAAATAATAACCAGTTTAATATACTTAATACAAACACAGGAGATGAAATTGAAAATGAGACGATTCGTTTGGAGGCGGAACTGCTTGCAGCGCACCACGAATCAGAAAAACCCCACTCTCCCCGTCCCACTCACCTCCTACCCAGCTACCTCCGAATTTTGAAAGCAAATAGAAATAGTCTCAGGAAGCTATATCAAATTAGCAGAGACCCCCGAATGAAAAATCAATGTAATAAAGCGAATAACGAATTCAGGGCAAAGATAAATTCATACAATTCACAGAAATGGAGAGAAAAATTAGAATCATTAAATACTCACGACCGATCCATTCCTAAAGCCGTCAGTATGTTCAAGAAGAAACCACAGTATTTTCCGCCCATTCAAGGCTGAAATACAATTGCATACACAGACAAACAAAAAACAGAAGCATTTGCTGACGTTTTTGAAACACAATTCACCACTAATGATCTACACGACACCAGAACCGAAGATCTGGTTGCAAGCAACATACTCAGATTTCTCTCCAGACCACACACACAAGTCACACAAAACACCACCCCTTCGGAAGTAAAGGCAATAATCAAGAAATTAAAGAATAATAAATCCCAAGGAATTGACGGAATAACAAACAAAATGCTAAAGAAATTTCCAAACAAAATTACGATGCTTATTAACGAAATATTAAGAATAACGTATTTTTCAAAAATGGAAAATTGCAGTAATAGTACCAATATTAAAACCAAAACAAGACAATTACCTTCCCTCAATCTATAGACCTATTAGTCTACTGCCGTCTCTAAGGAAAATAACCGAAGCAATTATTTTAAATAGACTAGATGAATTTTTAGAAAACAATAGTATCCCTGAACAACACGGGTTCAGAAAATCACATTCAACAACGCATCAACTTATGAGAGTAGGGGAAATCATCACCCAGGGATTACAACATAAAAAAGTACAGGAGCAGTTTCTCTTGATATTGCCAAAGCTTTCGATTGAGTTTGGATTGGTGAAATTGTACACAAACTCATTAACATTGGTCTACCTGACCCACTCATTAGGATACTCATTTCAAATCTTTTGGAGCGAAAGTTCCAGGTTCGCATTGGCACTACATACTCCACACATAGACAAATCTTAGCCGGTGTACCACAAGGGTCCAAATTGGGACCAAAACTCTTTCTTATCTATGTGAACGACATTCCAACATCAACACTAACTTCCCAGCACCTTTTTACAGACGGCACATTTATACTAGCACAAGGTAGGAAAACATATATCAAAGAATTACTCAACAAACATTTAGAACAGCTTGAGATCTTGTTCGTTAAATGGAAAATTCTTATTAATGTAAATAAAAGTGCATCCATAAATTTTAACAAAGAAAGTCTACTTCCACCCTGTGTAATTAAGATCAACAACGAAATTATACCATGGTCACAAACCTGTAAATATTTAGGTGTAACTTTCGACAGAAAATTAATATGGCACCCCCATCTGATTTAAATTATTAACAAATTTAAACGGCAAACAGCTGCATTATACCCACTTATCAACTGGAATTCAAAATTTTACATGGAAAATAAAGTACTCATTTATAAAGCATATCTTCGACCACTAATTTCCTATGCCTGCCCTATCTGGGGTTACACCCATGATAGTAAAATTAAAAAACTGGAAACTCTCCAAAATAAAGCTTTCAGATTAGCAGTTAAGGCCCCCTGGTTCATTAGAAATAATAAAATCAGACAAGAATTAAAAGTCCCATGAGAGAATTCTTCGCAAAAATAATGTATAACATGAATATAAAAATATTATAAAAATAAGTTAATGAATACATAACATTTAATATATATTAATAATATATATTAAATGTTATGTATTCATTAACTTATTTGCATGTGAATTTCCATCATAAAATATTTTAAATGGTAGGCTTATTTGTCTATAACTTACGGCCGTATTCACCGTCAACCTCGACCGCTAGGTAAGAGCGAAATCCCGGGTCACAGCTGAAACAGTATTCACCAACTTCAGGATGAGTAACCGAGGCGAAAATCTGGCTCTGCGTTCAAGAACCGTACCTTCCAATAAAGCAAGGTTAACCCTGACTGCGCATGTTCAATTTATATATGCGATAAGTGATCATGCGAATTTTTTTTCAACTCATGTGTACTTTTAATGTTTACTATTTGCGAAACAAATTTCAAATGTTTCGTAATTTAATGATAATAATTTTATACAGTAATTTATATCATAATCTGCTGCGCTTCTGCTGAGTTTCTCGAACGTTGTAAACGGAACATTAGACTTAAAAAGAAACCTGAATGAGGATGAAACAGAAATCCACAAGCGATATCTCTTGACGACAATCTTGGCAGATCTGGATATAAGAATATCTCCAAGATTTAGAACAAAACTGTTATTTCAAATGGTGATATTCTTCTAAAGGTGTACAGATAAATCTATAACCACTTCTCTCTAGCTTGTAATTGGTGATATAGCAGAGGTAAGCCAATCAACAATTTCAAAAGTGATCTCCAAAGTAAGCAAAGCTATTGCTTTTTTGCTACCGCATTATATTAAAATTTTACTGATAGCATTGTCTTCTATTGTTAATATGTTTAATAAAAGAAATGTTTAATTTGCAAAAACATTCATGAAATTTTTGGATAAATACCAGGTGGCCATAATTAAACCGACAGTGCTCACAGTGTTCTGTAGCGCGATCTATTTGCGAGAATGACGCCACATTTTGGAGGAAGATTAAACAAGACGGGGGACGAAGGATTCCGCAAAAAAAGAACAAAAACAAATTAGTTCCAAAATTCACCGCTAGGGAATATTTGGCGATGTGTAATAAAAAATAGAGTGTTAACAAATGCAAATCAATACGGAAATTACCTTTTATTTAGCATTCAAATAAAGTTCTATGTGGCTGCTATTGTTGTGGATCACATATTGCATTCTGTGCACAGTATGCACAACAGCAGAAAGTAACATGTCTGCAGGAATATCCCGTACACTCCGTAATATGTCATCCTTCAACGTAGCCAGCTCGTGGACCACTTCTTGATAGACCTTGGACTTAAGATAACCCCATAGCCCGAAGTCGCATGGGGTAAGATCAGGTGACTGAGGTGGCCACGCAGTTGGAAAGTAGAGGCTAATGATTCTTTCTGTTATGAATTTCTGTCGTAAAATCTGTTGCACTCGTACAGCAACGTCTGGAGGGGCTCCATCTTGCATGAAAATGATTTCCCCCAGGCATTGTCTTTGCTGAAGTGCCGGAATGACAAAGCTGTTCAACATGTGACGATATTTCTCTTCGGTAACAGAACAGGTTTCCGGTCCTGTCGGGGTAATGTTTTTATAGAAGAATGGACCTACAATAAATTCCGCTGTGAACCCACACCAAGCAGTTACCTTTGGTGAATGTAAGGGAACTGCTGAGATTGCATGTGGTGATTTGCCATCCCGAATTCGGCAGTTCTGGATATTCACAGTTCCATTCAGGTAAAAGTGGGCCTCGTCTCGCCATAAGATTTTCCACGGCCAAGCATCATCCACCTCCATTTTGGCAAGAAAGGTGAGAGCAAATCATGGTCGGGGTACAGTAACTCCTGTACACTGCTGATCTTGAACGGATAGAAGTTGATAATCTTTCGTAAGATTTTCCATACCGTACTGTAAAGCCCCTATTACATTAGAGTTGCCCAGATTTCAGTTTGAGCAACTTCCGTAGACTTAACATTACGTGACGTCACAGCTAAAAATTTGAGCAACTCGTTCTATCCGTCCAATAATATTACAGATTTTTTTACAGCTGCGCAGTTGAAATTTGTAAATCATTTTGTTTTCGCCAAGTTTCATGCCAAATGAAAGTTATTGGCGTTATAAGTTGCCGAGAATGAGCAACTTTTTTGTGCATGCAGCAGCAACTCGAGCAATTCATATTGCCAATGATTTTAAACACGGACCATGTTTTGTCTTTTTTTCGCCAAGTGGAAGTAATAACATGGAAATAAGTGATTGATTTTAATTATTGTATTTCATTTCAATCTAGCAGAATTGCCGGTATTAAAAACAAACAAAAAGGAAATGCTCTTCAGTTAGAAATAATCAACTTAAACTCATTTGATGAAGATTAAAAATTCTTTTGTCTTTATTGTATACTTTTTCAATATTATAGATGGAAACACTTAATAAATTTGATAGCTAAAAACTCAGATAATTAAAATTGTTTTTAATTTCTTCAGAAAAGTAGATGAGAAGTGTTCCTATTTCAATATTTATTAAATTTACTGAGTTTTCAAACATTAATTTCATTTAGAGTTTTGTTAGTTAATTCAATGCATGAGACTATTTTGTCATTTTACAAAGTTTACAGTTTGTGTTGAACTTACATTTGCATATTTAAACTGAAACTTCAGTCGAAATTAGTATGCCATAAAAAAATATTAAGTGTTAATTTTACTTTTATTTTTCATTACATAAATTTCTTGTTTTTCTTTTTAGCAAGTTAATGTATTATAATTAAATGTTGAAAGCACAAGCATTTCGGTTTATTATTTACAAATACATATTTATGAGATTTCATTATTATTCTTCATATAATTAAATTCTTTTATACATTTTTTCCATGGAACACACTTACATAATGTTCATTTACTCATCCAAAATATATTGCAATCTTACAACTAACTCCATTTGCTTTTGACAGTATGTAAATTAGACTTAAAAATAAATTCTTATAATGAGGAAAATACTAGAGTGTACAAATAAAATAGTGAAATGATTTTAATGTAAGCAAAAATTTCTATTTAAATAAACATTAAAATATTATTCCTGTCAATATTGTGTATTAAATTGATATAAATCAATATAAAATTTTAAAAATTTAAAGCCTTTTTCAATTGTTTTTATGATGAAGCATTTTTAACCTATTATAGATTATAGTAAATCTAGTTAAAAATCAAATTTAAAAAAAGGGCTGTGTTACAACTTTATGTTTTAAAAAGTTACAATTTTAATAGTGAAATTAAAAACAATATTTGATTAAAATAGAAATCTTGTATTTGTTCCTATTTCTGATGCAAATACAAATAATGTGAAAGTAAGTATAAAAAAAATAGATGATTACTATATTTGCAAAATAATTTAATTCACATCATGGTCAATATAGAGAGTATTTTGACTTCCAATGCAAAGCAATTAACTAATCATTGAAATGAACAATAAAGACTAATTGCAGTCACTATTGAACAATTAGAGATGAGTGTCATATAGATGAGCTTTTTCCATACACGTCTATCATCGAGTGCTTGAGAGTTTTACAATGAGAAATAACAAGTGCAAAAAATGAATATGACGCACAACTTATGTGAACTCTTCCTAAAAGAAAATTCACTGTAGATATTCAAATGTCTCACCATGACCTTCAATTGCAAGATTATCAGCTATGAGGCTAAATAGCACTTCATTCTTTTAGTTTCATACAAATTTCATAACATTTTTTTCAATTTGAAAATGTAATATGAAACAAACTATTCATATAATGTCATCACAAAATGCTATCAATTATTTCTTTTCTTCATTTTTTTCCCACAAAACTTAAATATATATATATTTATTCAAAATATACTTGTCATTTTATTGCAGATTATAGTTTAAGAAATTGCATGTAAATAAATATAATGTAAAGAATCTCTGCTTTTATGTGGTGTGTTTGTTTAAATGTAATAAATAATTAGTTTAAAAATGCGTCTTATTTTAATATGCCACAATATTTACTTTAATAAAAAAGAGAAATAATTGATATTTTCATTTTAAAAATAAATTATAAATTCAAATTCATAACTAATATATGTATTTTTTAAAAAATATAATTTTTGTGCATTTCCTCAACTTTTAAAATAGTAATTTGTGTTTCTTTTTTTAATATATCAATAGTTAATCATTAATTTTTATAAACATTGTTGTTAAGAAATTATTTTTGTATAGGAAAATCTTACAATACAATATATACAATTTTGTGTGGTGTTTATAGAATTTTATGTTTAAATTGAAGCTTCAATCTGAAATTATTTTTTCTTTCAAATTCTTAGTCTTATTATTTAAGAATAACTTATACACACAAAAATGTGTTACTTATGTTATAGCATTGATTTTCACGTCGGCAAAGATTATCTTTCCCCATCTTAAGTAAAGGTTCACACGAAGCAAGATGGCGTGTAGTAAATAATATTTGGCTACAAATTAAATTCCCAAATAAGAATTCATTATGAAATGTGGACACCTTCTGAGTAAAATATGGCAACCTTAAAAATGTTAGCCAAAAAAGGGATATATTATTAAATCTAGTAAAGCTGTTATTTTCTTACAGAAAACCTGAAAGAAATCTCAAGCATTGATTGGACGAAAAGAACAAGTTGCTCAAATTTTAAGCTGTGACGTCACGTAATATTAAATCTACGGGAGTTGCTCAAACTGAAATCTGGGCAACTCTAATGTAATAGGGGCTTAAGGCATATCCATATTCCGAGCTACTCCACGAGCGCTAAAGGTGGCAGCAATATTGTCTGGTCCTCTTTTCGACAATCGCCATGACAACTGCTTCGATTGTATCCTGTGATACAGGTTTTCGTCCTCTGCCTGACTGAACCTTCAGAGAACCTGTTTTCTCAAACGTCGCAACCATTGCTTTTAACCCATTAACTGACACAGAACCGTTAGCTTTACGCATTTTTTTTGTGCGTTCTAAAAGCACGGAGAGCGGCTGACGCGTTGCACTGGTTGAGGTAAAAGAATTGGACCAGTAACGCACGCTCGTCTAAAGAAGGAGACATTTCACATAAACTTTCAATCCGATTGATTCGAAATTTAACACATTGCCTTTTAAAACCCAACCAAATTTTGTAGCTTAGTGGCACTGAGCCAATGGATGTGACATGAAATTTGAATAAAAAACTTCTTCTGCTCAGCGTACGTAATATTCAAGATCACGAGACTTAATCGGTGTTGATGTACTGCGGTGACTTTTGGAACTATTTTTTTTTTTTTTTTTTTTTTTGCGGAATCTTTCGTTTCTCGTCTTGTTTATTCTTCCTACAAATTTTGGCGTCATTCTCACAAATAGATAGCGCTACAGAACACTGTGAGCACTGTCAGTTTAATTATGGCCACCCGGTATATGTAAGTCTAAAAAGAAAAAAGATTAAATTAAGGGAAGAGCATGGTTTTTATTATCTAATTAAATGATAGAGAATTCCATGAAAATGTGTGGGTGTTTAATTCTATTTTAAAATTTGTTACTTATGCATTATCCTGTCATCCATTTCCGTAAAAGAAAATTGTCCCCAAATTTTGTAGCTTAGTGACTATATACATTTACTTAAACTTCATTTTATAGTTTCATTTTTAATAACTGCAAACTTTAAATTTATGATTAAAACTTGGAAATTTTAATTTTAAATATTTTTCAACTATTTATTTATTGAAGCTATAAATTAACTCCTCTTTTCTCCCTCAAATGTTGAAAAAATGATTATAACTGGTATTATTTGATAGCGCATTTTTATCAAATATAATTATGTATCGGAATATATAATCTGTTAGTACAGTTAATTCGTATTTAATTCCCTCAAAACTTTTTGAAATTAAATAAATTTTCTTTTGAAATTTTTTAAAGATTTAACTATTACGTTTCCTTGCAGATCAATGAAAAATTCTATTACTAGTCCAGTTTCCTAATGTGATTTGAAGTATTGATTGTACACGCATACCAATCCTCTCATCTGAGGGAATTGATGCAGAAATATTTCGTAACAGAAAAGGTATATTTTCAAATTGTGTGCAATCGTTGCATCAGCAGACTTATTAGCCATTCAAAATGTTGTGATAAAGTGGCTTGTAAGTACCCATAATAATACTGTAGAATGGTATGATTTCTGTCGTGATGCAATGCACTATGTACAGCGGGTACAATCCCTTAGGTGACAGTAGCTATTCCTGTAAGCCATATTTACTTCTGTAAATTAGCCCACAGTGCAAGAATTAAGTTGCGTTTTTAATTTCTATGTTGTCAAGCAATAAATTCCACAAATTTTTCAGGAGTCTTAATAAAATCCACTATGATGTGTCTATAATTACGTAAGGAATAAATTTTTATTTTAAGGCTATGTATCTATAATTATGTGTAATATTTTTCGATCACATCAATAAATGATGTTTTCAAAAATTATTATAAAAAAACTAGAGTACAGGTGCCGTATAATCAAAGATTCCGAATTCTGAATTTTTTTTGGAGATGAAAAAATGTTGCCAAGATGACGTATCGTGACGTATGCGATGACGTAAGCATTAGAGTAACCAAAATAGAATTTTCGGCATAATTCTTATTGGTCTCCATGTATATGACGTAATAAAAACGAGGTTGCCAAATCCATAAAAAAATCAGCTAAATTTTCGTGTTTTTATCTCATGAGAATTAATTTTGAATTGTGAATTTAACATCTACACACACACACACACACACACACACACACACACACACACACACACACACACACACATATATATATATATATATATATATATATATATATATATATATATATTCTATTATGTGTATATTGAAGTTACTCTTGCTACTTCATATATCATACTAAACAAATAACGAAATTATTCTGTTAATAGCTCAGTTTTAACTCAATAAACACTCACTCAAGGACTGTATAAAAACACACACTTTATTTCTCCGACTCTCAATGGCTACTGCCGGTTTCTCTTTTTTAACTCAAAGGGGGCGCTGCGCTCCCAGGCGCCAACATTCCACCCGGCGTTGACATGGTACATTCAACAATTTGAAATCTCAAGAAAAATATTAACACACTATATAATATATAACACACAATATAATACACACAATATAAAATATGAGTACAATGATACACACTATTAATAATAAACTACACTAAATACATAATGATACACAGATATATTTGATAGAGTTCTTACTCCTTAATTAGGCAATGGCAAAATGCAAATTTTATTAATGCTCCTTTTAAAAACCCCATTCTTCGTTTTAACTAAAACTACTCTCACCTTCTTATCCTTTCCTGGGAATGTTTGCATTATTCTGCCCAATGGCCAATTAAAAACCGGTACATTGTCCACCTTTAAATTCACCATAGTGCTAACTTGCACATTCTCCTTGGCGAACCTCCACTTTGATCTTTCTTGTATTGCACTTAAATAATTGTTAGAGCAGTGCTTCCAAAATGTCTGCACTATCTTAGTTAATTTTTGCCATTGTTTTAATTTGTTGTCATGTAAATTTAGGATGTTGGGTTCTGCAATTGCTGTGATAGGTCTGCCTATCAAAAAATGGCCAGGTGTCAAGACATCATAATCACTTAAGTCAGATGATAAGGGATGCAATGGGCGGGAATTAAGAATTGCCTCAATCTGATCAATTACAGTTAAGAATTCCTCATATGTTAGCTTTAAATTGCCAACTACACGTTTAAGATGGTATTTCGCGGATTTGACACCCGCCTCCCAAAGTCCACCATGATTCGGGGATCTAGGGGGAATGAAAGTCTACTCAAACTTTTCCTTGGACAAATAATTACTCAAGTTTTCATCTGGACTGCTAACTAATTTACTCAATTTCTATAATTCGGAGTTACTGCCAACAAAATTAGTAGCGTTATCAGAAAATATGTGGGCACTTTTCCCTCTTCTGCTAAAAAATCTCTTAAGTGTAGCTACAAAGGCATCGCTAGAGAGGTCTGTTACCATCTCTAAATGACAAGCTTTAGTCACAAAACAAATGAAAATACACACATAAATTTTGTTATACATTCCTTTCCTTTTATTGGGATATTTTATATAAAAAGGACCAAAAAAATCTACCCCTACACAATTGAATGGAAAGTTTGGGGTTACTCTCTCTTCAGGTAAATGTCCCATGAGCTGTTGACAATGTACTGGTTTTGCTTTAAAGCAAACAACACAATCGTGCACTAGTTTTCTACAAAGGTTACGTCCACTTAAAGGCCAAAACCTTCGTCTAATAAGAAACAATAACCCTTGTGGACCAATATGTAAATAGTTCTTATGAAACATTTCAGCAATCATCACAGTCAATTTATGATTGGCAGGTAAAATTATAGGGAACCTTTTATCAAAGTTAAACTTACTGTTGGCTAGTCTTCCATCAACTCTTACAACACCCCTTTCATCTAAAAATGGGAAAAGATTTTTCAACTTACTCTCTACAGGCACATTACCATCCTTCTGAAGGCCTGTAATTTCCCTTTTAAAACACTCTTGTTGAACTAATTTTACTAAGACAAATTCAGCATCTTTAATTTCCTTACATTGCAGGGGGCCAATTACCTTTGGCTGTGATTTGCAATTATTCAGGAACCTATAAAGAAAAGCTAAAACACGAACAAGTTTAGTTTAATTGTTAGTAATACTAAGTAACTCCTCAGTTAAAGAATTAAAAGTCACTAAGAAAAAAGGTCTCTTGAACCTTCGTTCACTCTTAACCAGTTCTGTATTAAAATGTTCTAAGTCCTCGTTAATCAGCTCTTCACAGTTGTTAAGCGTCTCTACTTCCTCGATGATAAGTTGTGGTCCATGCCACTACAAGGAATTATTTCTCAGTTGTGCTGGATTGCAGCCACGAGAAACGATGTCTGCAGGATTTCGCTCCGATGATATATGCCTCCATTGTGAGACATCTGTCAGAACTTGTATTTTAGCTCTGGTATATCGACTCTGGTAGCGACAAAGGTTTTCAATTCTGCTGGAGACTTCTGAATCCAGGACAAAACAATTTTGCTGTCCGAAAAATACCAAATTTTATCTATCTTAAGTTCTAGGGAAGTGCTAATCTTTTTCATCAATTTAGATAGCAATACAACTGCACACAGTTCAAGTCGTGGAATCGAAAGTGATTTGATTGGTGCAACTCTTCCTTTGCTGCACACTAGATGTGAAGTTAATTCACCACTCGCTGATTCGCATCTTAGATAGACTGCTGCACCATAATAGTCCTCCGATGCATCCGAGAATCCAAAGAGTTCAATTTTTACAACATTCTCTGGAAGCATACATCGCTTTATTTTAATACAGTTCATGTCACACAACCCATCAAAAAACTGTAACCATTCTTTTACGACATCTGATGGCAGTCTTTCATCCCAGTCTATTGATAACCTCCACAGACGTTAGAAGCATCTTTTTTGCATAATGCTTTTTTGCATAAAAACACACACTTTATTTCTCCGACTCTCAATGGCTACTGCCGGTTTCTCTTTTTTAACTCAAAGGGGGCGCTGCGCTCGCAGGCGCCAACATATTCCTTTTCTATATTTATTAATATTAGCAGAGATAAATACATAATACAATAGTGAATATTTTAAGAGTTTCATTAGATATATAAGAAATAATTTCTCATTTAAAACTAAATGCCTTATTTTGCTCGAGTTGCTGTTATACATTTTAAAGTGATTCTGTGAAGTAAGGTATATGGTTTTGTTATTCATAAAAAATGGAGCAAAGATTATTTTAAATTATAAGTTTTGCCTTTTAAAAAATATGTTAGACTTTCTCTACTATTTTGAAAGATAAAAAAAATAGTTTTAATTGAATTTTGTATGTTTATAATATATGCAAATTTTGATTTCGTCATGATTTTTGGAAAAAAATAGTGTTTATTGAATTTGATTTATTGCATTATTAACTATTCTTAAGTTACATCTAAGACCATATTTGAAATAATTCTTTCACGTTATTTTAAAGGATTCTGTATTTTAATGTTTATTTAAGTAAGAATAATACAAAGCATTTGGTATGAAAAATTATTTCCTGTAAAAAATTTAATGAATGTAAAAATATAGTAAAATAACGCATAACAATTATTTTAATAGAAAAATATGTATAAAATTTAAATGTATTCCAAAAATAAGTTCTTGTTGAGAATAATAATTAGTAAAGTATGTTAAAATTTGTGCACTATAAAATATATCTATCCAGAATTATATTAAAGTTAAGAGATTTAAAATAAATAATAGGGTAAAAAATGAATAATAAACTTTCTAATTCTGTAATCACGACTATAATAATATGCAAAATAAATATTTAAAAAGAAAAAATTTCGAAATGCAGATGATTTCGTCAACATGTTTACCAATTACGAAAGTAATTTGGTACTATTCTGCATGATATTTCGTAAGTTTTTAATCACGTGACTAATTTGACCAATGAGCAATCACATTTGACTCGTGGGTTGAACAACCATCGCTCTCAGGTTAAACGGTAAATACCACTTTCTAATTCTTCGGTTCAGGTAACCTTTTGGTGTTTGAACTGCCGGTTAATCTCATGGTCAAGGTTAATGGTGAATACGAGGTAAATCTTCCAAAAGTCCCTGAATTCCGTTTTCTCAGAATTCAAAAAGAAAACATGGATTTTTTTCTTCCTCCACTTCTCTGAAGCAGTCTGAGATGGGATAACGCTCTGCATGGCTTTTTCTGTCACCGTTTTTAATTTTGAGAATCAAATGCATTTTCTCGTTGTAAAAATACGTAATTATCTAATTACAAAAATAGGAAAATAAATTCAGTATTATTAATATTTTAAAATTAAAAATTTTATTTTATTATAATTTTTTTCTATCAACGAAATTCGTATTGTAGAAATGTAAACAAATTAAAAATCACTGCTTT
Organism: Latrodectus hesperus; assembly: GCA_037975125.1. NCBI lineage: Eukaryota > Metazoa > Arthropoda > Arachnida > Araneae > Theridiidae > Latrodectus > Latrodectus hesperus. Next base: position 4,402,187 of record CM075859.1, read on the forward strand.
TTAAAAAAAATTCAGCAATTTTTTTTTTCATTCGAATATTGTTGGAAGATTGCTTTGCTGATTTTTAAAATACTTATTTATCTTCCCATGGTTCACTTTTATAGAAAGCGGAAATTGTTTTCTAAATTTTGTGCGATTGGCAATGTTTTTATAGTCATCACATCTTTCAACAATCGGCATCCTCTGAAGAGCTGGAAGCGACTCAGCGGAACTGATATTCGTGTAATATCTCCAAATACAAACTACAATTAGATGTTCTAAAATCTGATTGTATTGTATTGTATGCCTTGAAAGCTGATAAATTTCCATCTAAGTATTTGAATGACAAAATGTCTGTATACTGAGAATAGGTTTGCATTTATCATTTAGAATAGTTGATACGCCTACTTTTCCTAAGAAATTGTTGCGTTTAAAGCAAAAAAAATGGTATGAGAAGTTTCTTGATTAATAATTTATTGAAAATGGTTGCTAATAATGTTTTTGAATATTTGCTAAATTGTTAACTACAGTATGGTAAATATTTTTAGAATAGCATTTAATATTTTTTATTATGAATCATTATCTTAAATTTTTCATATTATTTATATTATTTCACTCATATTAATTCATATTATTTATATCATTCATACTATATTCATTTATATTCTTCGTTAATTTTTAAAATTCTAATTTGTTTTGTAGACTCGTCAAAAAAACATCGTTTTGATACATTTGTTTTCGAGAGTGATGCTATATTAAACTGTTTTCTTATCTCACTTTATTAGTTCTCAACTACTTCAAAGTGTGAACGCATTGTTATTTTAATCTTTTGACAAATATTTTTATATTTTGAACCACAGATTTACTTAAATTTCTATATTTTTTCAAGAAAATGAAATAAACTGGAACGAAATTATTAGTTATATATTTTATCAGTACTAATATATATATATTAAAGTTAATTTTTGAATAAGAGTAAAATTCATTTGATGTTTAAAATTTGAGAAAATGATCTTGTGTAGTTCAGTTGATTTAATTTGCTATATTTCTTAAAATTGTTGTTTTCATATTTATTTGTATATTTTTCACTATCAAAATATATTTTATTAAGAATAAATGCTTATGAAGAATATTTTCTTAATGATAGTTTAGGAAAAATCAATTCCAAGATTGATAAAATTATATGTATAAATATCATACTATATTTAAAATATTTTATGTTGGAATTTTTTGTTTAAACAAGGGTGTGTCTTATTAGAAAAGAATGAACTATTTCATCTAAGTTTTAAATTGGTGTCTCTTAAACTTACTTTGAAATTTTATTTTTTCAATCATCTTTAATATGAATACTGATCTAAAGAAAATATTAGTGTTTATTATATAAAATACAATTGATGTTTTTCTCATAATGATAGTAATTGAAACCAGATAATGTCAAATATGACTATTGTGTTACAACTGTAACAAAAATATAAGTAGCTAGTTTCATAGAGGTTAGATATAGTCAAAGATAATATAGTTAACAATGTGATATGTTTAAGAAATGTAAGCTGTTACTTTATTCTAAAAATATTTTTCACTTTAGAACCTTTTTGGCTTATTTTAATTGTCTACTAACAGTCTAGTATTATCACCCTAGGCCATTCGAGAGAGAAGTTTTTTACTTTTTTATATCTATCCTCCCTTTAATTTAGATTAGTTATAATTAATTTTAGGAAAACCAAACAGTAATGTTAATGAAAGTGAAGGATGACAAATAACTAAATGTTTATGCACTAATTAGATTTTAACCATTTATTTTCCCATTTAAAATTAGTTCCATAATGTTAATTCCATAATTTACTGTGTCACAATTTTTAAACCTCATTCAATATAATTTCTAAAAATATTTTAAAATTTTGTGTTATAGTTAAAATTTCTTAAGGATTTTTATCATTAACTCGAAAAATTATGAAAAATTAATGAATCAGTTGTTACTGACAGAAAAATAGAACCTAGGAATTACACTGTTATCTTGTTTCAGGATAACATATTCAGTAGCTTGTGTTTTTAATCTGTTGCATTTGTAAGTTTTTTGATGCAGATTTTATGTATTGTATGTAGTATTTTATGGCCTTAAATATAACAAACAAAATTTTATATCTTATAATTTGGATTGTTAGCTGCTATGAAATTCATGCATTTAAATGTAGCCCTTATGTTTTTTTATTTTTTGAGCCTGAGTGATGGCTTTCTAAAATAGTCATCTTGATACTTTGATTTTCTTCCTTACAAATACATAGTTGATATCCTTGACCTCCAGAAAGAGATGGTTTTCTATTATGTTCTCGAAGTAATATGGAACAACTTGAAGTAAAATAAATTTTCTATCATTTACTGTGAACTGTTTTCTTATATACCACTGGGAAAGTTTTCCTCCTTGTTTTGTTCTAAAAGATAAAATTCTGTTCTGAACTTCTAATATAAAGGCTAATAAATTTCATGGATCACTTCTTCTTCTGTCTACATCTTGTATTTGTAGTTTCACTATGTAACCAAATTAGCAATAAAAATTTAAAGTAAACTTTCAGTAATTACTTAACTTTTTTATTTTCTTTTTTCTGTTATTCTAAACTTTCTTTAGAACTGATTGAGTTTTTTTACTTGTTCTTGCCTAGTTATAATATCTAATTAAAATGAACTGTTTCATCATTCTCTTCCTGTTTCACAAAATTAACTTTAGATGGATAGTTATTGTTTTTCACATTTGACTCAACTTCCATATCGTTGGCGGGTGTGTTTGAATCGTGAACTTCAGGTTTTAAAAAAGGTTATTTTTTGGTACTAAAGTAATTAATATTGTCATTTGGGAAAGTTGTTTTCGAGCCTATTTTTAAAGTTTCCTTAAACATTATTTCATAAGGAGTAACTTAATATAACTTAATGAAATGCCTTCTATTTCATAAGTTGTACAAAACATAATACTTCAGACCATTTACTAGTTTTATTGTTTTCCAACCTAGAACACCCAACCTCTTGAATTGCACACTGAACAGAACCTTGATTCTGGCTGTGCCTAAGTTTATGCTCAATTTAGAAATCCAGCCACATTACACAAGATTTTTTCTTAATTTGATTACTGAACTCTTGACATTGTCACTTTGAAGTATGCTGGAGACTCCAAATGTAGTAAAAATGTCAATTAAAAGATGTGCAACTTCTTTTGCCCATTAGCTTTATAGAGCAGGCAACTGCATATACTTCATCAAGTGGTCTTGATAGACAAATGTGAACTTTAAATCATTATTTGGTTGCAATTGCATGTCAATTAAATATATCTAGCATCTTGAATTCATCTCTTTAAAGATCATTGGCTTAAGTCCTTTCATGGGTACCTTTTGTTCTTTTGACAACTTTCTCACAAGTCCAAGTAAATCACAGCTATAAAAGTAAAAATTCTTATACTTTAAAAAAGTTTTTTTTTTAACATTTTGTTTCTATTACTGTGGCCTATTGACATGTCTTCTATATTGGGTTCGTCTGATATAGAGCATCTCTGCTAAAAAGCATTTTGCTCCAAGTGTACTTGATACATGTACTTCATGAATTATGGTAAAATTTCTTCGAAGTTTACATATAATCTTATATTATAGATTTATCTTTACTTATGGGAAAGATAAGTTTTTCAACATTGTTCTCTTTCATTATATCTTTTTAATCTTAGATAATTTTCTATTTTCTCCTTGTGTTTTTACTATTAAATCATCATTCTTTCATCAGAAAATAGCTATTCCCTTTCTTAGGGTCCGTACTGTTTAAGAACTTGAAATTAAAATGCTCATATATATCATCCCTTCATAATTTTACTAAAAAGAACAAGAATGTTGTAAAAAAAAATGTCTATGCAGCATGAGATTAGAAATACTGAATTCACATGCATCTCTGACTTTAATAACTAAGGCATTTTGAATGGGAAGCTGACTCCTGGCCTTCCGCTATGACACAAATATCATATGGTAAACATCATAGATAGCAAGTTTATGTTTATCTTTAATCATCTCTTTTTTCATAGTTTTCTTTACAAATTTTCCATATTTTTTTTTTTATAAAAATGAGGGATCCTCATTCCATATATTCAAGAAAGTTATGAATTATATGAGGGTCACTCTGAAATTTTTGAGATACAACTAGGTTTTTAAAGTTATACTTACAAAATTTTGGGTGTGTTCAAAGTAGTCTCCTCCAGCATCAATGCACTTTTGTAGACGAATTTTCCACATATTAAATGCCTCAAGCCATTCATTTCTTCGAATAGATGAAAAAAATACATTTATAGCCATATCAATCTCTTCTTCTGAATGAAAATGACGTCCACGTAAGTTCTTTTTTAGATTAAAGAATAACCAAAAGTCGCACATAGCTAGATCAGGTGAATACGACGGATTTTCGATCACTTTAATTTGTTTTTGTTTAAGAAACTCAACTGTTAATCCGGCTGTATGTGAAGATGCAATGTCATGGTGAAGCATTAGTCCCCTAACATTCAGTTCTTGTAGAATTTCTGGAAGACATATAGTGGTATACCAGTTTGCTGATACTGTCTTCTGTCCTTCCAACTTGATGGCTTTGACCAATCGCGTACTTCTGAAGAAAACGGCATACATCACTTTTTTTCAGTGCGCGTTGCTTTTTCACCATTGTCGGCGTGGGATCATCTTCAAAGACCCATACTTTGCTTTCTTTACGTGTTGGAACGTCAAAAAACGGTATGTACGTTTCATCACCTGTTACAATTTTAGAAATGATGCGGTGGCCACCATCATTCAGAATATTAAGAGTTTCTTTACTGATTCTGACACGCTCCTCTTTTTGATGCTCAGTTAGATTATGGGGAACCTAACGGCAAACTTCTTTTTTCAAATGTAATTCTTCATGAATGATTTTGTGTGTGGCTGCGGATCCAATTTTAAGTTCCTTCTGTATCATTTGATAGGTACTGAGATTATCATCCATTAACATTTTTCGTATGACAGACACATTATCCGGGATGACTGCCGACGGCGGCCTTCCTGTGTGTTCTTCATCCTGAAGAAAATTGCGACCTCTTCTAAATTCTCTAAGGCATCTGAATACAGTAGCACGAGCTGGAGATTCATCACCCAATGCTAATTGCAACCGTTGAATGCATTCTTCTTAATTTAATCCTGCTTTTAAATCGTAGAAAATCATAGCGCGAAAATGTTCTCGCCTCAATTTCATTTTCTCTTTTATTTAAAATTTATTCCACATAAACAAGTTGAAGTAAGTCAGTAAAAAATCGTCTTCTGTGTTAAAATACTTTGTACTTTAAAATTAAACCGTTATTTTTTTATTTTGTAAATTCGTGTCTGTGTGTATCTTAAAAATTTCAGAGTAACCCTTGTATGCTGTAATTAACATATCTGTAACAAATGAATGCATTAATTTTAATAATAAATGGTATTTTCATTGATGCATTGTTTTTAATATTAAAGATATTTTTATTATGTTGTGAAGGATTTAATATATTTCTAAATGTGATTAAGATTCCTGTTTTTAAATATTAAAATACACTATATATTTAAGTATATTTTGATGTTAATACAATATATGTATTTATTAAATTAAAAGTGTATAATTTTCATTAAATTGTGAAAAAAAATTTGAAAAATAACATAATTTCCATATTTTGAAAATTTTACTGAAAAGCTGTTTCTAAAAATGTTTATTTCTTAAGCTAAGATTAAAATATTTATTTATTGTAAATAATTAAATTTATTGTAAATATTTTATATTTAAATGTGGAAAAACCCCAATTTAACTATTCATGTCCTAATAAAAAGTGTATGAATGGTCTATAATTCAGATTTAATTGAAATTATAAATTTTTAGAACTTTTATTCAAAATATTTATTAACTTTTGTTATACTTCCCATTACAAGCTGGGTATTGTGTATATTTACCAGTAAAAGTGATAAATATTCATTAGTTTATCAAGTTTACCCAGTTTAGTGGGGATTATGCATAATCACCGATAATTATAAGTGATCATCAATTTATTATTTTTACCATGATTGATATAATCTACAGGAAATCAAATGCTAAGAATTTTTTCTATTAAATAACATAATTTAAATCACATTGTTTCATAAAATGAAAGTTATACATTTCTTTAACTGCTCAAAATTTATATTTTTATTTTTCAGCAAAGTGTTGTAGAAAAAACAAGCATATATTTTCCTTTTGGATGATGGATCTTTGTAATCATTTATAGATGTTAAACTATGATTTAGTTTAAAATTAAACTAAATATTTCCTTTGAGGTTAAAAGCACTTAAAAATATTTGAAATCTTAAATATAAAAACAGCTAATATCAACACCAGTATAAATAAAAATCTTCAAGTGATATACTCTGAATATATATATGAAAGTTATTGAAAATCAAAACAAGTAAAGCTCTAACGTTGTGAAATATATTCTTAAAGAAATAGAGTTCATATGCTAACTAGTTTTTTAATTATGTCCTTAAAAAAACCTAATATCAGAAAATAAAGTTTTGTAGAGTTATATGTATATATAAGCTGTATGTCCAAGATAATTTTTAAAAGTTATTAATACTAACGGATAATATCAAGTCTGGAAAGATCAATAATTTAATGAAGTTTGAACAAGTGAATATTGTGCTAGAGTTGACATGGTAATTTCATTTGACAATCTGACATTAAAAAAAATATATATTAATTTTGGTATAAGTATGTTATTATTCATTAAGCCCTTATTTTATTCTTTAAAGTGTTCAAGATACTCCCTTATTAGAGATTAATTTCAAGGATAAATTATTCCATATAGTTGGGTTACTGATAAATCCTGTTTGTTTTGTTTACATTTTATTTTACTGATTTATTTTATCAAAATATTTTATAATCTATTATATGGTAATTAAATATGTATGAATAATTTTAATACAATATATAAAAAGGTTTTACTTGTAATTACCTTTTTGAAACAAATTGTTGTATTTTGTAGGGTATTGTAATAGTTCACTTAAAATTTACTTGTACTAATTAAAATATGAACGCATTAAAAATACCTGTGTACCATTCATTGTGTGTGTATGAAAGATATTATATTTTCCTTCCTAAATAATGAGTGTATATGTACTTAGGTGGTACAAACACATAAAAGAAAACTCGTTAAAAAAATTAGTGCCGAATTGATAATGGCACCAAATGTTTTTTTACATGTATTGTAATATTGTCAGGTATACATTTATATTTATGTTAAAAATGTCAACCATTTGTTCCAATCAAAATTTTCTTTAGTTAGCCAGCCGAATGGTTAGCGCTCTTGCCTTCAGTTCAACAGTTTATAGTTCGGAATCCACTTTAAAACCGTAGGTCCCAGTTTAATTAGCCCTCGTGTGCAAAAAATGACTGTTGAACGACAAACAAAACAAAACCAACTTTAGTTAGCCATCAACTTTCATAGTTTGTGCAATTTTTACAATTGTAAAATTGAAGTATTTACGTTTTTATTAACTTATTGAGATTTATAAAAGTTTTAACACTTTTAAAATATTAGTGTCAGGTTTTGTAAAACAGTTAACCACATATTAGCATTTTTATTCTTTACTTATTGAAATGCTATTAAAACGAGGTTTAATAATCTTGGTAAATAATCTTTCAATTTTCTTCATCTTTCATAAGAAACTTTTGTTTGCTAAAAAGTTGAATTTTTCATTCAGCTGAACCTTTCTTTGCCTCATTGATTATTCTTTTATCGTCTTCTAATTCTATATTTAACTTCTATTTTTTGTTTAAAAAAATAATTGATAGATTCTACTTGGAAATAGCTTAACTGTTCTTTCTGTTGTAAAATTTTCAAATATGACACCATTCTATACTTTTATTCCACTGACTTATGTCTTAAAAATATTTCTTATTTTATTATTTTCTTCATTTTCAAATAAAATTTAAAAAAAAATTATCTTAAATCAATTTATCTGAAAAATATCACAAATGATTTTAAAAAATCCTATCTTACTGTGAAGATGAATTTATTACTAACTTGATGGTACTCTAGGGAGAAAATATGTTTAATCGTAGGCTTTATAACTGGGCACTACTATTTCAGAAAGCACCTCCATAAAATGGGACTGTTTCAGCAAGACCCTATCTGCAGAAAATGTCATACGCAAGAGGAAACGGCCAAGCATATCATGTACGAATGCGAGGCTCTTGCCCTCCCTAGATTAACTTCTTTAGGCATCATCCGTACTAGCGAGTTACACCTAGACTCCATTAAAGGGTTATCAGACTTTATTAATAAAGTGGGTGACCCGAGTAACTGGAACTAGGAAACATTGGATTTGGAGTTAATGGTACAAAATGCTGATTAAAGCAGAGGTGCCACAATGACATACAAACCCAACCTAAAGAAGGACTTGATGGTAGTTATTTTCATGGAATTAGTACTTGTTTTTTACCACTTGTATTTATATTTACATGTAGTATAAAAATGTAAGCCTGTTTTTCTTTTAATTACTTTCTTGCTTTCTGTAATAGTATGTAAAAATATAAGAATTTAAGTCTTCTCTATTTTGCATTTTGCTTCATCAAGAAGTATGTTCTCTTTGTATGATACTCTGGGAGAGGATACATATGTATCAAAATATTGAGTCTTCAAGTAGCTTAAAAGTATGAACAATGTACTGCATGGTCTCTTTCCATTTATCAATTCAGGTATTTATTTTGTGTACCAGTAGCAGGCAGTAGAGACTAATAACTGCTGTTAGGTATTTCTTGACAAATTTTATTTTTGAGGTTTTTGTTAAGCAAAAGAAAGTACTATGTGTTAGTTACAGAATGATGGGTTGTTCCAAAAGCATTGGTTACAATTGCTAAGTTTCAAGTTTTAACTGCCATAATGTACTGGCTTCTTTTTACTTTGTTTTAATCTTTTTCTATTTTTAGTTTACATAAATGTTTTTATTGTCTTCAATAGCTCAGATCCTTATTTAGTCTAAATCTGGCTATCTAAAAACTACTGGTGTCATTAAATAGGCTTTTAATTTCTCAAAATACTGTTTATCTAAAAATGAAGTAAAGAATGAAATTTTCTAATATCAACAAACTTAATGGAAAATTACCTGTTTGCATTTTGAAATATTTTTCAAATAGTGCATGAAGTTGATTTTTGATTAGGCATATTTTTTATAATTTATTTATAAATATAAACTTTTATGTTTTTAGCTATATATTTGGCAATATTCATTAAAGATTAGTTTATTTTTTAGGTCAAACATTCTTATATTGCAACCCATCTGTGTACCCATAGCTTAATAATTGTCTTAAATGTTTTTAATAGAATTAAAATCACATTCCCTTGTTAGTTAATCTATGAACTTGAATAAATAATGTATAAGAAATAGAGCTGTTATTTTTAATAAAAGGTTAATATAAGTATCTTATTTCTACATTCTTTAATTAGCAAACTTTTGTTTAATCATGAAGGTAATTATCTACCATTTCTTCAGGATTTGTAACTTTTTCCCCCTGAACAAATCTGTAATTTTTATGCTATCAAATTTTTATTTTTTAAACAATGTCAAATGATTTTGTATCTATCTGGATCATCAAGGTTTAACTTTTTCTCGGATTATGAAATATCCCGATATTCTTGTGTGGAAGATGGTCCTTTTTCAATATTTAATGCTGATATCCACATAAGTTTCCTTAGGTGTGACTATTTTTGCAGTTAGGAATTTAATTTTTTATTGTTTAGTTCTCTCTGACTATATCTTGGCCTCATGCTGTCATCAAACACTGTTAACTTTTTGCTTGTGATATTTTCTAAGTGATACCACAAAAATTTATATTTGTCATAATTATTATTTCTTGCCTCCAAAGTTTTTGTCTCGAAATTTCAGGAAACTAAAGTCATAAATCTTGAGATTTTTAAGTCTTTGACGATTTTTGTTATTTCTGGTATATAATTTGTCAGTTCTTGTAAAGAGGCATTGATTTGATAAAAAAAAATTAGTAATAAATAAATTCCTTTTAACAATGTTTAAATAAATTTTTTGAAATGTTTAGTATGAAAGTCTTGAAACCACATCAGTGATTTCTGATTTAATCTATTTCTGATACTTATTTATCCTCATAAAAATCTTTGGGAAGTGGGTGTTTTTTTAATATTGAATTTTAAATGTATTAACATATTAACATATATTTTTATAGGTCTTCATAGCTTTTAAACTAATCAGAAAGGAAGGTGTATAGTCAGCTATATATTAACATAAATTAACCAAATTTTTCTTTTTATCTCCAGTGAGATTTATAAAATTTCTTAGCAAGGTACAAATTGTTTAATTATGTGAATAAATAAAAATTGACTAAGTTATGATATGTAGGAGTACAAATAGAATAAAATGAAGATGAGAAAGAAAATATAAGTACAAAACTTTGAGAATAAAGTTTGAAAGTTATAATATTTCCAGGTGTCATCTAATTTCTTGCAAAGGAAATTAGATGACACCTGGAAATATTACTATATGAGGAATATATTATATGTGAGTATAATATATTCCTTATATAGTAATATGTGAGGAATTTTTAGATTGATACATTGCAATTTTGACAAAAACCTGACTTTTTTAAAGAAAAACCTTTGGTGATTTAAAAAATGGGCTTACTCTTTTTTTGCAGATACTGGATGTTAATATTGTGAGATACATTGATTTTATTGAATGAAGACAAAATAAGTAGTATAATTTATTTAGTTTCATATGCTTGTTGAAAATAACAAAAAAAATTCCCAAGACTGAATAATGAAATAGAGTAGAACTAATAATTTAACACGTTGATTCTACAGTGAAATTTAGCAATATTTAATATTAAAAAAACTATCAACAAGGAGTAAAGAAAAAATCAAGTATTTGAAGATTTTGAAAATGTAAAAATATAATGAAATATTAAGTTGATAAAAAGTTTGGTATGTGAAATTGCCATATCAGTTTTTAACAATCTTGTTTACTCTAGAGTTTTTACTGCTCAGTTTAGATGTAAAGGATCAGAAATTTTGGGGTTTGACTATATAAGTTCTTTTTTGTTGTAATCTAAATTAAATTGCATTCTATTAAACGTGTCTGTATATTTGTACCAATATAAAATTAATATTTATTGCAATTATTAAAATTAATGTAATTATTTTGATAGAGCATTTTTGGTTTCGGGCAACATGCTGATATTGATATTGTTCTTGATGGAGCTGTTACTAGAAAGATGGCTGAAATTAAAACTGAAGAAGGAAAAAAAGAACGTCATTATGTTTACTATGATGGTGAATCTGTTTCTGGAAAAGTGAGTGTAGATATTAAATTGTTTTGGTGTATATATGTATGTGTGTGGATTTTATGTTTGTATATATATTTTTTAATATGTACTATGAATATGTCAAATTCATTTAGGTAAAATAAAAATAATAAATTATCAAATTAATATTCAACTAATATTTTATTGGAAATCAAATATCTAATATCCAGGGACACTAAATTCTGAGATCCAGTTGGTGGTAAATGAGCCAAACTGGTTTTCTGGGACAGAAAAGTTTTGTTTTGAAAGTGAATCAAATTGAAAAATTTTGAATTTTATTGTTAATGTGTAGGAAGTGAACGGTGTGGATAGAGATAAACTAAATTTGCATTTTTAAAAATTCTTTTGCAATTGAAGATTAGATGAATGTATGTACATTTATTTTATCGATTATTTGATTAACACTGCCATTGTTCATAATGTTATTGAGTATTGTGTCGAGAAATATATATATTTGGTGTTTACCATGAGTTGTAATGCTTGTTAATTTGAAACGTGAGTTTTCATAAAAATTTTGGGGTTCCACTATCAGGTTAATTAAAATCGAGTTTTTATAAAAATGTATGCTTACTTTATTGAGTTAGATTTATTGTCTGTTGTTGTCTCTTGTGCTAGATAGCTTTTGTACTGATAATTGTTTAAGGGGGGTATCACTGCCTGGTTTATTAATATCTGAGGTTTCATGAAAATGTGTTATTTATGATACTGATTTAGTTTTATTGCATGGATGTGTCATGCTCTAGACTGCATAATATTTAGTTATATTTATTATGTAATCTGTGAAATTAATTTCTAGTTATTTGTATAAATACTTCTGAATCTTTTATTATAATTATTTACTACAGAATTTTGATATTTGAAGTCTAAAAGAATGTCCGATTACAATATTTAAATTTGTGCTATTGAGACTTTGAGTACCGTATGGCAATTGTGCAGCACTTGACACGATAATTTGAAATTGCACTAAACTGTACCAGCTTGTAGGATTTTACCTTCAATGACTCAACTTATTTAAATATCAAAAAATTCTTTGAAAATTTTTGTATTTTGATCTTAAAATAGAGTGAAATTAAAGTGTGAACTTAATTAGGAAAACTATAAATTTTAAGGAGGAAATATACGGAAGTACCATATTTTTCTGTATACAATCCGCAGCGGCATATACTTCGTGGCAATTTTTCGGCGAATTGTCGACAATTTATACTGCTGATCATTTGGTGCCAAATAAAATAAAAAATACATATTATGATTAAAAATATAATAAATTCTAGAGAAAAGAATATTTATAATGACAAAGATCTGTTTGAATCCACATCAACACAAACTGCAATTAAAAAAGATGAAAGCATGACATCGATCAATATCTGAGAAGATTCTAGTTAAACTTATCAATTTTTAGATTTTAATAACTTTCAAAATGAGGTTTGACATATTTTTAAAATAAACTATATTTATTTCATGAGAGGATGAACGACACCCGCACTACAAAGAAAATCTTTTTGGCAAAGCCCTTAGGTGTCAAAAAAAAAAGAAAGACCAAGACTGAGGTGGAGTGACAACCGCCTGAAGGACTTCGAGTCAATCAACGTCAGAAACTGGAAAGGTGTTGCACTCAGAAGAAGGGACTGATGTCGCCTCCTTGAGAAGGCCAGGGTCCACACAGGACTGTCGCGCCATTGATGATGATATTTATTTCGTTAATAGTTAAATGAAAGAAATTATTTTCAAACTGCGTGTAGAATACATTTTTACTTTTGTTCTGCGAATGCATTGTTTTTCACCTTACATTACACATTTGTCAATTTTTTCATTTGCCTTCCTTTTAGTTTTCAACTTAAAATTTGTTCTGTAATTTGATAATTTTCGCTTCACTTCACTATGACGATATACCAATTTGAATGTTTTCAGAGCGAAACAGTTCAGGTCAAGACAGAATGCAAAACGATGTTAGTGAATTGCAACTTTTGTATTGTTTAGAGGAACTAAATGCGTTCTTGGATGTAATTTGACAAGGCTGATTATAATTAAAATAAATCAACCCAGTTGTAGCTCCATCTGTTATTTATTCAATGTAAGAAACATTTCTTTCAAAACTTTAATGTAAGCTTTTCTGATGAAAAATTAGTTTTTATCAGATTATCCGCAGCAGCGTGTAATCCACACAATGAAATTGGGAACTTTTTTAACATATAATCTGCAGATTATATACAGTAATTTTAAAAATAGGAATTTTATACATAACCACTTAGAAAAGAAGTTTTCTATTCAAAAAGAATGTATTGGCAAAAAGAATGCTTTAATGGGATCTAAGATTACTTCAAAGTTATGTCAAATAGTTATAAAGATAAAAAATTTTAATATTTTATATTTTAATTTTTGTTTGAAAGATTTTAAAATTGTTTGTCTGATAAAGATTTTTTAGAGGAACTTGACCTATTTATTCTTTTTATGTTTATTTTATAATATAAAAATAACATATAAATAAATATATAAAAATTGGAAAATTTTTTAACTATATTAAATAGTTCCATTTCTATATAGTAAAATCAATGAAAATGAAGTGTAGAATAATATCTATGTAGAACAGTATTGTAGTAAAATAGCAATTGGTTGCCATCAGAAATTGTTTCTGTATCTTTCTTTAACGTTGGATACTAGAAATAGCAATTTTAATAAGTAATCAGTCCTGATTACATAAAACAGTATCACTTAACTGTTTTAGTAAAAGAAATATTGTATTACACTTAGAGAAATTTTCTGGATCAAAATAAAGTGAGTTATACAAATGTGCTTAGTTTATTTTTAACTTTTTTTATTGAAGAATAATCTTATTGATTTCTTGTGAAATATTTTAATATTAAAACAAACATGGTATAGAATGTCAGTTATATACTACAGAGCAAATTTTTCAGGTGGCTTAATGTTAAAATATTTTAAATTTTCAGATTAATGTAACATTAAAGAAACCTGGTGCTAAATTAGAACATCAAGGCATCAAAGTTGAATTTCTTGGTCAAATTGGTAAGTAAATAAACAGCATTTAGTCATTAATTTCCAATTTTATATATTGAAAAAAATAATTTTTCATTCCTTTCACTAATTTTAAGACAACATTTTTAGTTTAAGAATTCAGTTATAGTTAGTATAAATAACTTTACACAAATACCCCTGCTATTATGAGGGTTTTGCAAAAGCATAGAAATATATTTTTAAATGTTAATGTTTCAAATTGTTAACTAATTAGATTGATGTTATAGTAAATTCTTTTGTGGGAAAAGATTTGATTTGCCTTGTTCAGTTGTATATCTTTGAGCACATTTAAAAAAGTGGATAAACCTTTATTAATAAACTTTGTATATTTATTATAAACTTTGTATATTCATTCTAAAGGTAAATATAAATTATCAAAGTATTTTAACATTTACCAAATTAAAAATATTGGGAAAAAGTCACATTTTTAAACAGATTGCTATTTTCTATTCTGTAAAATTTGCATTTAGGAGTAAATCTTTTAGGTATAGTGAGTTAAAGTTAAACTTGTATACTATGTCATTTTTTTCGCTCAATTTGAGAAAAATTTTAAGTATGTTTTATTTCGGTAACAAGTAAAACACTTTATATTTATTTTACGAAAGTAACTTTTTCATTTAATCATTTTTAAATAACACTTTACTTATTTAGATGAATATTCAAAAAAGATAGTCAAAATAAAACTCGTACGCAGTGTAGTCTCGCTGTGAATGACGAAAAGATATATGAAATCAGCATTTAGAATTTCATATCACGTTGAAACAAGGCTTGGTCAGTCAGAAAGTAATTATTTTGTTTGGATTTTCACCATAGGACGTCAATGTGGACAAACATCCTTAAGTGAAAGAAAACTGAATGCTCACCATTTCAAATTAGGTAAACCACTTCGTGAAATTGCCAAAATAATCAACAGAAGTCATTCTATAATTCAAAGTATTGTTTATCGATACAAAATGGCCAAGAATTGCAAAACAAATCCAAGGTGATCAAATGAAAAATTTTTGATTCTCATGATGAACATTAAATTATTCGACAAGTAAAAAAAAAAAACCCCACCATTAGTACTTCTAAATTAGCCATTGAAGCTAAAACATTTTTAAATAAGAGTGTTCATCTGGAAACAATATAAATCATTTTAAGAAAAAACAATTTTTACAGTAGGGTTGCAAGAAACAAACCTTATATAAGCAAACAAAATCGATTAAAAAGATTATGTTTTGCCAAAGAGTATAAAAGAGTGACATTTACATTTTGGAATAAGGTCACTTTCGCTGATGAATACCAATTCGATTTGTTTTCTTCGAAAGAAAAGGTAAAAGTATGGTGAAACTCCAATAAGGAACTAAATCCTGCTAATACGAAAAAACTTAAGCATGGAGGAGGAAGCTTGATGGTATGGGGGTGTATGTATGCAGAAGGTGTTGGCCGATTGGTGTTAATAGAATCTTCTATGAATCAGTATACTTATATCAATATGTTAAGGGATAATTTAAAACATAGTGCAGAACAGCTTGGGATAGCAAACACTTTTTCAGTTCTATCAGGATAATGACCCAAAGCATTCTGCTCTCAATACTCGCTTGTGGCTACTGTACAACTGTCCTAATGTCATTAAAACTTCTCCACAATCACCAGACTTAAATGTGATTGAAAATTTATGCCATCTGTGTTAGAAGTTGCTGTAAGCAATCATGAAATTTCTAACAAAAATAACTTAAAAAAGGCATTGGAAGAATGGAACAAAATCAGTAAAAATTTCTGTGAAACTCTTATTCGATTTATGCCAAAACGTTTGAAACATGTAATTAGAAATAAGGGATATCCAACAAAGTACTGAAATGAAGATATCTTTTATCTATATTTTTTAATATAAAGATTTTGCACAGTGTATGAGTTTCATTTTGACCATTTTTGTTCAAATAATCATCCTAAAAGTGATGTGTTGATTAGATATGTATAAATCTAAAATTTTATTTTTATTTTTGTGGAACAAAGGTGTTTTACTGTGTACCAAAATGAAAACATTGAATTTTTTTGTATATTAATTTCTATATCTTAAATTAAACAAGAAATATCACAATAAATGAGTTTCATTTTGACTGACTGCACACATAAACTGATTTTGTTCCAAAATTAATAGAAAATAAAAAATTTAGTAATGTTGAAGAAAGGGTGCTTCAACTACAGTAGACACTTTTTTACGTACTCATAGGGACTGCTAAAACAGTTTTTAAAATAGAAAAATGTATTAGAATATGAACTGATATTTTTTTACTAAACTGCTTTTTCTCTATAAATAAAATACTATCAGAAAAATTAGTTTGAATACATTAGGAGAAACATGTGCAAGATAGGATCTATACTTATAAACAATTCTTACTTTTACTTTATTGATGAAAAATCAGCCACAGTAATATATTTTTTTATGTCTAAAAACTACATTTTAAAAATATATTTTTCAATATTTCCATGTCTGAAATCATTTTGCTGTTTTCCCTGTCAAAAAAAAAATTATTTTTTGCCTGAAAAATAAGCAGCTGAATGCCCGTCTTTGCACATAATTTTCTTGTTCAATATCCTAAGCTTTTTTGTTCCCTTTCATTATGCTCTTAATAATTTCATTATACATTATTGCTTCATATCATACCTGATCACATATTCATACACATCAATTCATAACATGTCACACATTTTATATCATATTCGTATATATGACCTAGGAGTTCATGCATGAAAGAGTCGTCTATGTTAAAATCATTGGATGAATTACCTTATCTTTATTGAGTTATGATGTTTTTTTAATAAAGCTGGAATGTTTAAATGTTGTCTTTAATTCAATATCATTAAAAAAATAGACAAATGCATACATCTCAATTTTTTGCTCCTAGGTCACTTTCATTATAGACTCTTCCACCTACAAGACTATAATTACTATTTGCAAAGTACCCTGTGATATTTGCTCTTAAAGCTGTTAATTATATTTTGGTCCATGTGGGCTGTAAGACAAGTTGCATTTGGTGGGAGAAACTCCACACAAATACCTGGGACTTCAATGTAAGCATTGCAGTTATCTGTAATTAGAACTTAATAATTTTCTGATTAAAAATGTATCTAAATTTCTCTAATAGTTTTTTGAATATTTTTGAAACATAAGCTTTAAATATTTTCCTATGAAAAGCAGGGAGTTTCTCTATTTGATTCATGTTGGCTGCGAGCGACAATAATTATTTGCTTAATTTTTTACTCTTACAGTTATGACCTTTAAAGCTGCATTCTTCCAGGTAAAATCTTTAAGGAATCTGTCTCATAAATGTTGAAAACATCTTTTGGGTCATATTTGGAAAGTAGTGATTTCAATGCACTATACTTTCCAAATAGTGATTCTTATTTATATTGATTATTATTCTTATTTATATTTATATTGAGAGATTATTCAATAGTGATTCTTATTTCCATTGAAATTCTGAAATTTTATTTTACTACTTTAACCTTACAATTTTCTAAGGCAGTATGTGGTTTAAAATTTTTAGTCAACTACCTTTTTCTTTTTTACTTTGACTGATATAAATGTTCATTTTGTCAACTTAATAAATCTGTAATGGAACTGATTTAGTCTCTCTCTCAGCAAATGAAGCTTCATAAATTGTGTTGCTTAAATTAAACAAAACCAACTACAGTACTACAGAGTTCAAATTTTTAAAAGAGTTTGCCATTTTCTATGTTCTCACATACAGAGTTATTCCTCCTTTCTAGGTTCTTACGCTTCTTAGAAGTCTGCTTGTGTTGTTTCATTGTTCAAGAATGATTAAAGTTCTCTGGTGTTATATAAAATAGATATCAAAGAAGAACGGAAAGCATCAGATGATATAAAATAAATAAAAAATGGGAAGGAAAATTATTTGTTAGAAACAAAAGTGCAGAAAAGGCATTTTTAAAATTTTAGTTTGTAAATGGGGGTTAAAATTGTCTATGGTATTTGAGTTTGTACAAACTGTTAGAGTAGACACTCATGTTTACAAACTATCTTGTATCAAGCTATTAAGTGTAAAAGGTATCAGGTCTTATATCAGGTGTAAAATAGTAAACATATTGTTGCATAAAACAAATAATTTTGTTTTGAGAAACTGCCCTTCAACACAACTAGAACCATTTTTCCGATTAAAATTTATGGAATACTTTCTGTAGTAAATTAAACACCAATTTTTTCTACTCAAAGAAACAAGTTTTTAGTATAACTGGTGTAAGCCGTCCCATGAGTATTTTTATTTTTTCTGCAAATAAGTGTAAAATTCTTACACTTAAATTTTTATTGTATTTTACTGCTAGATGTTTATATCATTTTTTGCTAATTTCTATGAGCAAATAGCTTCTCTCTCTCTTTTTCCATAATTGAAGAAATTATGCTGCAAATACTTGACAGTATCTAAGTTTGTAAATTAGAAAACAGCTTCTATTCATACCATATAAGCAACAAAATGATAATGTTACACCTAACATTAAACAAATTTTAGTACATTGAGTTTATAAAGAAGGAAACTACAAAATTGTATTTTATTAAAAAAAAAAAAAAAAAAAACTCTAAATATGGGAGAAATTTTACAAATCAAATTTTAGAACTATGAAAATTTTATTTGTGTCAATTTTCATGACTTTTAAGTGTATATTCTGAAATTTTTTAAAGATTCTATATAATTATAATTTTCCAAAATGAAATTATGTTTTTAAGAATGATTAACTGTGCTATTAATTAATATTATAAGAAAGGATTTTAATCTTCAATACAAAAAATAATTGAAGGATAAAAAGGATAAATTTAATGAACTTGTAAGTACCTGTAACTAAATTTTTTTTAAACTAATTCGTAACTTTAAATTTAATTTTTACTGTAGAAACATTGTAAAAAAAATTTATTTAACCCATAAGAAATATAGCATTTTGTTAAAGTAAGTTAAAACTTTCATTTCTTTTTCCAATGTTTGATAAAAATTTGAAGCTGTTAAAATTTTTCAAACAAATAAATTGTTTGTGCAAATCATAAGCACAAATATTTTATCAAAATAATAAATTGTTTTAAAATAATACTTAACATAAATTTGATGACATTTAATTGTAAAAATGTATGTAGATTAAAATTAAGTATGTTATTAAGACAAGAGTATTTATATTTAAGAGTATAAACATCATGTATTTTATATCCATACTAAATTTTTGTATTGGCTAATATAAAAATTCCAGAAGTCTTAACATAACTATTTCTTCACTGCAATATCAAAAACTTACTCAATAAATAAAGGATATTTGCAGATTAACTGGACTTGATGACCTTGAATTTGTTTTCTAAATTTCTAAAACTTATAATTGCTTGAATTGTTATCTGTTGTCTTCCACTTGAACTTAACTCGTACAACTGCAGCACTGTTTTGTTGAAATTAATACCACACTTGTATGCATTTCTTAGTATGAAGTATCTGTCCGTTATAAATGTGTTTTTGCTCAGAATTTATAAAAAAAAACACATGTTCGTTGGCTGGTTATATACATTGTCATGTTGAAGTGTAAGGTAGAAGCAATAACCATGCCATATTTACTTGAATGAAATTTATTAGCATGATGAAAGCAGGAAGCAAATACTACAATTGAACTGACATCAATCTAAATGTAGGCTCTTATATACAATATTAGAAATTAATACTAATATGGATATTAACAAAAACAAGATTTTTCTCAAAACTTTGAAAAAGACATCATTAATTAGAAAAAAATATCTGATTATTCTTGCTGGTATGAAACAGACTACCAGTCGGTCAGCGGTCCAGTGCTTTAACCATTTGGCCACATGGATGCTTGCCTTTGCTCTTAAGATGTGGCATTACAATTCCTTTTGAAAATCAGCAATAGTAAGTTCTGTCTCCTCAATGCACTTACGGATACAAGAAAGCATCTCGTGATATTCATAGAACATCTAGGAGACTACCACTATTGTCTGGGTAACAAAGGCACGTCTGCCACTTAAGATGATCCAACAAATTATATATTAGTCTCTCAAAGGTGGCTGAGACGTTGCAAATACTGAATGTCATAACTCTTCATTATTTTATAAGTGAGGGTTTATATGAATTCAGTTTTTCTTTCTGCTTTATCCACTTCAATGTGCCAGTAACCTGAATAAAGGTCTGTGGAAGAAAAATAGTTTACCTCTTTTAAACAATCCAACGTGTCATCAATAGGTGTAAAATTTTCTACCTCCTCCCAAACAATGGCTTTGATGGCTTGCAAGCTTGATTGTTGTATCACCTCCTTTTGCATTTCTTCATGATAGATTCTTCAAATTAAAGATGTCAAGTCATCCTCATTAGTGGAGGTCTTAGAAACTACATTAGGAAAGTGAGCAAACATCCGGTGTCTTGTATGCCTTTCTTTCATCTCCTCAATGTATTGACACCATTTAATAAAATTGGTGGTCATTTTAATTTCTTTTTTCAGTAACGCTTGGCATACATCTTCGGTGAATTCTTCCATTAAGTGTGATACTTTATCGATGTCAGACATATTTTGGTCTATTTGATGGCACAGTCCCCACACACCTTGAATATAGGATTGGGTAGATCTCCACATTTTTAAGATTGTGATTTTAAACCATCCTTGGCCCATCTTGCATAGAATTAAGTATCGTCCAAAATTTTCTTCAATTCTGTTTCAAAAATATCCCATGATGTTAACAGGTATTCATTATTTTCAAACAATTTTCCAATAGTTTCATCTAAGAAATACATATTGGTGAGATTAAACATATACCACTCATTCAAATTAGCTCCTCTGTTATTCTTTCAACCACTTTGATTTATTTTACCTTGGCTTTCTGGTTTTCCTGGTTTCTGTTACTAGAGCTGAAGGGAATGCAACAGGTTGAGGTTTTTCTTTATCGGACACCATTTTATTGGATCCAACCTTTTTCTGTAGTCCATATTTATGTGAGGTATGTTGAAGTCTACTGCTTCGCCTTATTTCTTCCAGAATGCTGATGTTGCTTAGTGATTCCACGAAACTGTCACATTGAAGTGTAAGGAATAACCACACCATTTTTACTTTAATAAAGTTTATTAGCATGATACAAGCAAGAAGCAAAACCTACATTCAAACTTCCCTCAATCTGAGGGAAAGGCTCTTATATACAACATTAGAAATTTCTAGAAATATGAAAACTAAGAAAATTAACATAAACAAGATTTTTCTCAAATATTTGAGAGAGACGTCATATATCAGAACAAACAAAAAAATTTGAATGTATTAGACAGCATGAAACCAATCCCCGTCAATCAACAGTTCAGTGCTTTGACCATTCAGCCAGAAGGCTGCTTACGATGTGGTAATTGTTATTTCTCAATGATTCCAATATTTACACAGTCAGATTTTTTATAAATTCAACTGGAAATTTATATCCATGAAAATCTGTAGAATTTTTGTTTATATTCATTAAAAATCTTTTTGAAACTTTGTCTTGTTTTCAGAGCTTTATTATGATAAAGGAAATCATCATGAATTCACGTCTTTGGTAAAGGACCTCGCTAGACCTGGAGAATTGTGTCAAAATATTACTTATCCTTTTGAGTTTGTAAATGTAGAAAAACCATACGAATCTTATACTGGAGCTAATGTTAGATTAAGGTATGCAAAATTATATTTTTTGTTTTTAGTTTCTCTTTGTCTATTTTTATTGTACTCTGATTTTTTTCTCTCGCTCTAGGTATTTTTTGAGGGTGACAATCGTGCGAAGAATCACTGACATAGCAAAGGAAATGGATATTATTGTCCATACCCTTTCTTGTTATCCTGAGATTAACAGCCCGATTAAAATGGAAGTTGGTATTGAAGATTGCCTCCATATAGAATTTGAATATAACAAATCAAAGTAAGGTATTTTTTATTTAAAAGAAACATTTTACATAAAAATTTACTAATGTGTTATGTTTTTAAATACCATATTTTCCTGTATATAATCCGCAGCAGCATATCATCTTCAAGCAGCTTTATTCGAGCAAAAGAAAAAATGTTGCTTAATCCTCGGCATAATTTTTATATAGTCCATATTCATGTGAGGTATTGAAGTAGACTACTTTGCCTTATTTCTTTTTCCAGAATGCTGATGCTGCTTGTTGCTTCCACGAAATTGTCACATTGAAGTGTAATGCAGAAGGAATAACCACACCATATTTACTTTAACAAAGTTTGTTAGCATGATGCAAGCTGGAAGCAAGTCCTACATTCAAACTTCTCTCAATCTGAGGGAAGACCCTTATATTTAACATTAGAAATTTCTGCAAATATGGAAACTTGCTTAACTAATATGGAATAACTATATTTTCTTCGTTTATAGTTAAATGAAAGAAATGGATTACATTATGGAAATGGATAGTATAATTTCTAACTGCGCACAGAATACATTTTTTCTTTTGTATAGTGCCTGCTTTGTTTTTCACCTTACATTACACATTTGTCAATTTTTTCATTGGCCTTCCCTATAGCTTTCAATTTAAAATTTACACTGTAACTTAATATTTTCACTTCTCTCTGACAATGAGTCTGCGGATATTTTCAGGGCTAAACAGTTCGGGTCAAGGTAGAATGCGAAATGACGTTAATGAATTGCAACTTTAATAACCATTCAGAAGAACTGAGTTCATTCTTGAATGTAATTGGGCAATGCTGATTATAGTTAAAATAAGTCAGTTGAGTATTGGCACCATTTATTTAATATACATAAATGGCATTTCTTTCAAAACTTTATTGTAAACCTTTCTGATGAAAAAATTTTTTTTATCAGATTATCCGTGGCAACTTATACGCACAATATAATTCGGAAAATTTTTTAACAAATGATCTGTCACTTATGTATGGAAAATAAGGTAATTTACCTTAGAAGAAAAAACATAAAGTATTAAGTGTTTAATAAAATTACTTTGAATTTGCTTTTCTTTCTAGGTGAAAAAGGATTTTCTTATGGTATAAAATTATTTAAAAACATATGGTGCATTTGGCATATTAAACTAAAAAATTTATATTTTGACTTGGGTTATATAAATTTCTTAAGCTGTAAAAAAAGTTTTGTCAGTAAAATATTTTTTTTTCTTTGCAGATATCATTTGAAAGATGTTATAGTCGGAAAAATTTATTTTTTACTAGTTCGTATCAAAATAAGGTTTATGGAAATAGCTATAATTAAACGAGAAACCACTGGCTCTGGTCCTAATTCATACAGTGATAATGAGACAGTTGCTAAATATGAAATTATGGATGGAGCACCTGTAAGAGGTATAATTATCCATGGCATTTAGTTTATGTAAATATGTTCATGTATTTACATTTATATACATATCTTTTTACATATTTTTATTTAGCTATACTACTTCTGTTACTGTACTGTAAATGTTATAAATTATTGGATATGTTTTTAATAAAAAAATAAATTTCAAAGTATAATAAGTATGGCACTTATTGGTAAAAATATTGTGTTCTTCATTAATTTCTAATCCATAACTTTTATTTAGTAATTAGGTAAATCTAGATTTCATTGATAATTTTTGTAATATTTTCATACTTGTGTTTTAGACTAATTTTTTAACAATTGAATATTATAAGCTTTCTTGCTGGTTGTTTCCAAATTTACTGAAGATTGTTATATTATTTGAAGTTTATTCTGATTACTTTGTTATTTTTAAACTTCATAATATAAACTTTTGAAAATAAAAACAATATATTTCAGGTGAAAGCATTCCAATTCGTGTTTTCTTAGCTGGCTATGATTTAACTCCCACAATGAAAGATATAAACAAAAAATTTTCTGTTCGATTCTATTTGAATCTTGTGCTTGTAGATGAAGAGGATAGAAGGTATTTCAAACAACAGGTAGGCATTAATTCAAAATATTCTCTTGTTAAATAATTGTTCCTCTATATAAAACTATTTAAATATCAGTTTAATGTTTGTCTAGAGATCCTCATTTTTTTTAATTTTAAGTAGTTATCAAGTTTATCAGTCTGTCAAAAAAGGGAGTAACTTTATAAATTCTGTATGCACAATCAATAGATGTTGCACCAGCATGCTTCTCTTTATCTAGTCTTAAGTTGTCTCTACCAGTTGGACAGAAGCATCAGGATGTTGTCTTCATAATTTCAAAGCAGTGACCAAGCTGAAGACATTAAATGCTTCACCTGCTATGCTCAGAATTATTTCTCACTCTGAGGATATTCCGACCAAGATCTGGTGCACATGCGCCAGTCACGTAGTGAATACAATGTATGTTCAGTTTAGTCAGAGGATTCAAACTCTGTATTTCCTAATACGGAAAGTGTCCTAACCTCCTGGTAGGATTTTCTAATCTACTTTAAAATGTAAGCCCCTATACAGTTAATCCTTGTGAGTAAACAATGACCATTGTGCAAAAAATCAAACCTACAAACAAACCATGAAAATCAGAGAAATTACTGTATTTTCCTGTATATTACTGTATATTATATGCTATAGTTACGTATTTTCCTGTATGTTATATGCATATTTAGTTAAGAACAATTTTTAAATTAAAATAAAAAATTATTTAACGTGAATGTCGATACCTCCTGGAATTTGATTCTTGGAAATCTGTACGAACCCTGTCATCCTGTCTTAAGGCTTTTTCAGACCGAGGTGAGAACTTCCATTGTCTTGTTGCCCCATATGGCTTAGTTCTCAGAGCTTGTGTAGGCGAGTATTCAAAACGAAATTATTGGTTGAAATTGCTTGTCAATTAATCCTTCGGAATCAGCGAGTCTGTCAGATTTGGCACGTTATATCATGAAATATAAAGTACCTATGCCATAAAAACAGCCAAAACAAGAGATTCAAATTTGCTCCTAACTGCATGCGTCAAATTACCCCCAGGGTTCTTACAATAGTTTTAAATCTGAAGATTTTTAACTCTTCAGTTATTTTATTAGTTTTTTTTTCCTCCGACTTGATAAAAACAAAATTAGATTAGCACTAAATATGCATTATAAAAACACACAGGAAAATTAAAGTAAGTTTAGCAAAACTGTGAGAAATATAAATTAGGTTTATTCGTCAACAAATAATCAAATGCAAATAAAACTTGTAGCAATACGAGAAAAATGTAATTTTATGCATTATTTACAATCACCCAAAATTAAAAATAAATTTACAAATATAGTAAATTTAATTTCATGAGCATATGGGAAATTCAGTTTATACCTTGAAGTATATATGAGGTAAAATAGTAATTAAAATAAATCTCTTAATAAAATATAGAAATGCTTAGGCAATTCATTTCATGAAGAAAGGAACAAAAACTATGATATATATATATATATATATATTTTTTAACTTATAATTTTTAAATTTTACCAATTTTTCAGCTTTTTTCCCCTTAATTATATAACTTGGATTTCTTATGTCCATTGATCTAAGATAACGTGGATCAATTAGTTCTGCCAAAAGGCAGTCAAATTAAAAATCATTTAATTTAGTTTTCATTTGTGTCTCCCAAAATATATCTCTTTAAAAATTTGTTCTGTTTTAATACCTTTTGGGGACCAAATGGTATACCAACAAAAGTTTCATTCACTAATATGTAATTATCCTTTGATTTGATAATAAAATTTGATTTTATTTATATTCTTAATTTCTTTGTTTTTTCTGTCTTTTTGTCAGAAATTGTGAATGTAGATTTTTTATAAATTCACTGAGATGGATATTGCGACATGTATATGGGCATTTGATTTCAACAATGCCTTCTTTGCCAGTTATTCCATCTGGTATGGCAGCTAAATGAGGCAAATTTATCGATGAATATCTCACATGGCTCTATTTTAAGGTCTAGTTGGAAAATGGCAGCTTTTTTCATGAATTATACCGTTCAAATTGCTTCATTTCTTACGTTAGAGTATAATATTGTTTTTACTAAATTTTAACATCTTGTAGAGGATAATTTGCAGCATACAGCACCGAAATTCGATGCTGTCAACAGTGGTATAATGAAGGGGGTCTATCATGGCTTGGGTGCTGCTTTGAGAGGGATGTCAAATAGCAGCTATGAAAAACATTTTCAGAAAAATTTGATTTTTTTATCAAAATATCAATTTTATTCGGAGAAATATATTTTAAATTTAATAATTATATTCTCCTGTTGAAGAACTTGCCATAAATGAAAATGTTCTTATTTTTATATTTCCATATTAATAAGTTAGAACAGATTAGTTCATATTAAAAAGTTTGTTCTTTTAATCATGTTTTCCATTATCTTTTCGTACAGTTAATTTTTTATACTTTACTCAAGATTTGTGGTGCTTTATCATTATTTTGTACAGTAAATCTTGATATTTATAAGTTTCAACTTATTTACCAAATAATGTGTTGATGTTATATCTCTTGATTTACGAATCAATAATTTAGGGTGATTCTAAAAAGGTAAGCTCATGATTTAATCTGTAACTGATTTGACTTAATGAATGTACCAAGATTCACTATGTTCTTTAGAATCCTAATTTTTTTATAAGATATCTAAATCAAGCTGGATACCTATAAAAATTGTAACGTTGATTAAGCAAATGAATCTTTTCTACTCAAAATAAAAAAGATATCAAATTGCATCGACTGACAAATGCATCATTAGGAACTCGCATAATGTTATTTATCATTTAGGAATTCAAAAAAATCTTTGTAGAAATTTTTTATCTAAAATACTATTTGACTTGATATTCAGTTTTTATTGTTATCATAAAGCATTTTATTTAATAAACAATATTTTCTCTTATAAATAAAAAATGTGAAGTTTTAATCTCATTTTGACTAAAATAAAATTAAAAAAATTAAAAAGGAAATCTTATAAAACTGAAATATTATTAATAAAAACTTGCCATCAAATTGCTTAGTTAAAATTAATTATTTAAAATCAAATATTTAAAACTTAAAGATTTTTGGAAATAATTTTTTTGACTAAATCTTGTTGCCTTTATATTAATACATTATAATAAAAATTTCCTGTTTGTCAAGTTAAAAGATCAAATGTATTAAATATTTTTCATATGTACATATAAAATTTTTCTGGATAATCAATCTTTAATTCAGGGCTTGGAGTTGTCCTGAAATTCCTGATTTTTTAAAAAACGTCCTGAAATGTCCTTATTTTTCAAAATAAATCCTGGAATTCCTTAATTTTTTATTATATTCTTTTAAAAGTTTAATTTTAATTAATAATTTTATATTTTTCAGTAGTAAATTTTTCTTTCAGTGGAATATATTTTTTTCTTTCAACTGCTTTCTATGCAAGAAGAAAGAAAATTCCCCCTTTTTTGTTCCCTTTCAAACCGGAAATAGGGTTGCCATACATTCGTCTCCAACTTGTTTTCAGCCATTGCTCACAAATGCCTGACGTCAGAAAAATTTAGGTTTGGGTTTACCATTAAATTCTATTTTCTGCCTTTACTGACAAGGATTCTGGTTTTAGTAGCGCACAACTATTTACAATGATGGGGAAATTGTGAGAATTATTCGCCTATGTTTATGCACATGCGTGAAATGCTTATCGCGCCATTTTGAAAGATTTTGAAGGGTGTTTTGAAGAATGTTTATTAGCAAGCTCAGAATTTTATTTTTTGAAAACAATTAATTTTCTTTTAAAAATGCCAAGGAAAACGAAATTTTCCGACAAATGGTTAGAACTGCAAGATGGGAATAAATGCCTAATCAAGACCTGGTACCAAAGTGTTGACGATGTTCATTCTGCGGAGTGCTTCGTATGCTAAAGCAAATTCAGTGTTTCAAATATGAGTTTTAGACAAGTGCTTGCTCATGCAGAGGGATTAAAACACAAAAAAGCTGTGAACTGTTACAAGAATCAAACACTATTTACTATCAAGTCATCAACTTCATCTGAATCCTCGACATCGACTGTAGTAGTGAATAACAAATCATGGCTTCCCAAAACGATGTCAGAGAAAACCATTAAAGCTGAAACCATTTTAGTTTTGGTGGCAATAAAAAATAATTATTCTTTTTTCGTCTTTGAATGATTTAGCTAACATTTACGGAGAAATTTTTGATGATTTCTCCATAGCAAAAAATCTCAAATTATCTGATAAACAAGTCAGGTGTATGATTAATTTTGGATTAGGTCCGTATTTCAAAACTCTTTTGTTTCGGGATATCGAGACTTCATGTTTTGTTTTCCTTTTCGGGGAAACTACTACAAAACAAAGAAACAGTTGGATATTTACATCTCATATTGGTCTGATAAACAAGGTAAGAATGTTATTTGTTTCCTCGAATCACATTTTTTGCATGCTGAAGCCAATAA
The DNA here is from genome assembly GCA_037975125.1 of Latrodectus hesperus. NCBI lineage: Eukaryota > Metazoa > Arthropoda > Arachnida > Araneae > Theridiidae > Latrodectus > Latrodectus hesperus. The sequence goes on from CM075859.1 coordinate 4,430,910, forward strand.
AATTGTAAAAATTTTATTAAGTTTTATTCAAAATAATGGTATGAATTTAGAAAAATTAATGCAGTTGTCAATGGATGGACCAAGAGTTAATTTAGCTGTTTTAAAGCAAATAGTGAACTGAGTAAGCAAAGTTTACCAGTACTAATTGATTTGGGTACATGTTGCTTACACATAATCCGTGGAGCACTACGTAAGGGTATTGATAAAATTGATTGTAATATTGATAGATTTGCTATAGACATTCATCAATTTTTCAAACAATCTCCTGCAAGAAGGAAGATTATCATTCCTTACAGTTAGAAATACTGGAAGAAATTTTAGCTAGACATAGTTTCCTTCATCATGTTGAGAGCCGTTGGTTAACTTTGGGCTCAGTTTGTGAGAGAATTGTTGAGCAATATGATGTTCTAAAGGAATATTTCATTGTTAAAGTACCTAAAGAGTCGAAATCTCCTCGTTCTGATAGACATCTTCGGATTATAAAACATATGAAAGATCCTAAGACTCTGGCATATCTGCATTTTGTTTCATTTTTTGTAAAACTTTTGAACCATATTTACTTCTAATGCAAAAAGTCGTACCTTTAGTACATGTAATGTACAGTAAGATAAACGAACTTGTTCATAGTATTTAAATTTTTAAATCCAGAAGAAATCTGTGAAAAAAAATGGAGTAAAGTTGTTACAAATTAATGTTGATTCAGGAAAAAATTGGTTAAATTTAAACAAGATTGAAATAGGTCATGGTGCAACAGCAATACTGGAAGAGCTTACTGATAGAACAACATTTCTACAAAGTGTCAGAAGCTGCTACATAGCAACTTCAAAGCATTTGCTTAAAAAACTTCTATAACAAATCCTTTACTCAAAGATCTCCAGTGTTTGTCTCCGTGTAATAGAAAAAGGAAGAGTCTAGGCGTTCATTTAGCAGATTACTTCAACATATTCCTCATGTGAATAAAACTTCTTCAGATTTTGATAAGATGAATGGAGAGTGGATTCTTTACATGTGTGAAGATGTGACTTTGATTGTGAATGATTATGATAATGATCAAAATATCTGTAAATATTGGAATGCGGTTTTCAATATAAAAGATGCTGGTGGTTATATAAAATATCCTACTCTTTCTAGAGTGGTTAAAGCATGTCTGTCGTTATTGAATGTAAATTCCCAACCAGAAAAAGGTTTTTCAACTAACAATTCTGTTGTTACAAAGGAGAGAGCTTCTTTATCGGAATTAACAGTTCAAAGTTTACTGATTTGTCATGATGTTATTCGAATGCATGGCAATTCTGTTTCCACCATTCCATATACCAAAGAAATGATGCATTATATTCAGAAATCTCATGCAGAATATGCATCATATATAAAAAAATCAAAAGATGTAATACAATTAGAGAAGAAAAGATGAAGATGTAGAAGCTACTTGTGAAAAGAAGTTTAAGCAATCGCACCTATTAGAAAAAATTAATGAACTTGAGAAAGAAAAGAAAAATTTTCCTGATAATCAGTGTGTAGCTCAAAAACTTTTGGATGATGCAACTAAAAAAATAGCATGTGCTATCAGTGATAATAATATGAGTGATGTGAAAGTTGGACAAATGATGCTGTCTGCTGCTAATGCAGAGATTGCATCTGTGAATGATAAGTTAAAAAAGTGCAGTGTTAAATTATCGGAATTAAATGCTAATGCATCCAGTTCAAAATGAAGATTATTCAATTATACATAAATTAACTGTTAATTTAAAGCATTTATCATGTAACTTATTAATTTTCAAAAAATGTTCAGTATGGAAAGTTTAAATTTCTGTATCATTTTTCATATTGTTGTATTAAAAATTAAAAATCTCAGAATTTATTAAATAGTTTATTCTTTTCTAAAATGTGTTTTATGCATAAAACAGAAATTAATATGTAAAAGTAACATTGGTTTTGTTTAATTATTGAAATGTCCTGATATTTCTTGAAAATAGTGTCCTAAAAAATTTCTTCCGTACTCCTACCCCTGCTTTAATTAACTGTGTATTTCAGTTTATATAATGAAACCAGGCAAAATTATTATGCTTTGTAAAAAGCTATAGATTAGTAATACTTTGGAATGAAATAAAATGATTTAGAATAAAAATAAGTTCTTTTATTAATATGAATTAGTTTTTATTTTAATTAAGAAATATATTTTAAAATTAGTCTTATTACACATATTAAAAATAAGTTGCAAATTTTCAGGAAGAAATGTTCTCAGAGTAAAATCATAAGATAGTGTTATGGTAAAAGTGTTTAATCCGGCAATTATGTACAATGATTATACACAATTCCCACTAAACTCAGTAAATGTGATAAATTATCAAAATATATGTTTAGTCCTTAATTCCTGATGGGAAATGTCAAAAATTCTGATTACTTCGTAGAAAAATATTTTAATTTCAAAGAAGTATTTTTTAGCTATATTAAATATTTTGTACAGATGAGTTTGAAAAACATCATAATGACTTAGAATAAAACATGCAATAATCTCTCAGTTTAAGAATTTAAATTGTTGATTTTTTTGTATGTTCATTTCAGTAGATATTATAAGACCAATATATTAGGTAACAGTATAAGTTATATATCTGATGTAAAAGGTATTCAAAAATACAAAATGATCAAAATTTTTTTCAACAATATGTATAACTTGGCAAATTTAAAATAGCATGATAGTATCTTAATATGGCCATCCAACTTGTCTAGTGGTCAGCGTGTCTGACTGCAGATAGGGAGATCCTGGGTTCGAATCCCGGTTCGGGCTTGGATGTACTTTCTCTCTCCCTATCTATTCTTTGTCCTTTCCTTGTATGAATGTGGAGTGAATGGTTGCCTACCCCATAAACGGGTACCTATTGCATGTGTGTACTGAGGAAGTCAGACTCCACACCAAAATATTGTTCAGTTGGAAAAGTGGAGTAGCGCACCCCATATTGCCAGCCTGGCTGGCACACGACAACAACAAGTATTTTAGTATGATAGTATTGTATGCTTATTGATCATACTTTATAGTGTGTATTTTTTGTTTTCTTCCTTGAAATAAGTTGAAAAGTAAAATTAAATGTCTTAATGTTTGTAGAGGTGAAAACTCATTCATTTTGACAAATGATTAAAAATCAAATTAAAATATTTATCTCAATATTAATCTGATAAACATGTTATCATTCTTACTATTAGATTTTTATTTTATAATGAAATATATATAATTGTGTAAAATGAATTTTTTATAAAGTTTCTCAAATTTTTAATACATTGGTAGTCTTGTTTCAAAATCGTAGTATATAATATAATTGAATAAGGTAACGCAAAACAGTTTATAATTCATTTTTAAAATTTATTTAAATGTGAATAAACAAAGTTTATTTAAAAGTACATTTCATAACTTTTCCAGCACTAATAAACAAGAACCTAAAATGTATTATTTACAAATGTCTTTTCTATTTCGTTGAGTGAGAAAAATTAATTCGTCTTGCTCAATTTGGAAGTGTTTTTCTATCACATCGTAAAACAGCGGGAATCATATGGGGAGCAGTTTTTCCCTGAAATTTCCCTTTTAGGTTACCATAGTGGAGTTGAAAATGAGCCAAGCTTGGTGTTAAAAATTTTTCTGCTCAATGTGGCATTGTGTACAGCGCTTGATTTTCAGAAATGAGAATGAGTTTGATTTGTAATCCAATTTTGTATTGAAATATTGATGCAATCAAAAATATTTTTACCTTTAAATAAACAAAAATGTTCATTTTGTAATTGTGCAAAGAAAAAAAGGAAATCTCTAAACCAAATTTTGTACAATATCAATGAAATTAGAATTTGGTTAAAATTTACTTGGATGGAAATATTTTGACATTTAAAAAATATTTGCAAAGTTTTTAAACGTTTAAAATTAACGTAGAATTGACAGTAATTCTGTTTTTTGTAATTTGCAAAAGACCGGAAGTTTCTATCGTGAAAATATCATTTGTGATCCATTAAAATGTACTCCATTGGATTAATATAGGATTAATATAGATTCCCCAGCGGTGGTCTAGCATGGTCTTAATACTAGATGAATTCTTCTGAAACTTGAATTTTTCCGAATAAAATGAAAAAATATTTTTTTTTGAAAAAAATTAAACTGAGTTTTTTAAAATAGCCATTCAGATTTTTTCACCATTATATTCAACATAAAGCATGTCAGTGAAAAATAAAATGCAATACTTAGCTGGAAAACACAAATAATGCTGTACTTTTATGTGAAAATCCTGACAGAGTTTGTTACACAGAAATTTTCTAAAACTCCTGTGTCTGAAAAATAAAAATTGGAAAGGGTGTAAGCTTATTTTAAACTTGATTTCCCTTTCCCCAGTAGTACATAGGTTTTTAGTATGCTGTAATATTATACCTCTTCTATTTAAGAAAAATCCATCATATTTTTCATTTTCAAAAAAAATGTGAAATAAGCATTTTACCTGATCTGAAAATTTTTCATTAGTTTTTAAAAGACATTCTTTTATTGGATATTTTTGTGTTACTTAATTTAAAAAATCAAATCACTTGTCAAAGATAAATTCATTCTCAAAACATTGTATGAAGTTAACCTCCATAAAATTGTTAACATTTACAATTATAATTTGATTTGTTCAGTTTTGTAATAAAGTAGATCATTGATTAGCTTGTTAATTGGTAATATATTTTATGATACTGTTTACAAAATGCTTTTGTTTGTAATTTGTTTCTTAAGTTTTCAAACTAAATAAAAGTATTACAATTTATTAATACTGTAAAAGTGTTGTTAAAGTATATAACTTTTGATCAGTTGACTAAAATTAGTGTCAACTGAAGACTTTAAAGTTCCAAATGACACTGTAATTTTGTTTACAAAGTACAAATTTCTAATGTTTATTTTTAAGGAAATCGTTTTGTGGCGAAAGGGTGAAGTTACTAGGAAAACTATTCAGCAACCAGCAGAAGATAAACAGCAATAAATTAACAGTTGTGATGAGTTTTGTTTTCACTAAATTTCATGGACCAATAAATGTACTGAATGGTTTCAGTATATAGTTCTTAACGTCCAATGTCATAGGATGCTTGTGGGCTGTCCTGGAATAAAAGAGAAAATCTTACAAAATCATTTAATTTGTATTATCAAATTGGTATTGTATATATGACATTGATAAATTTATGTTGAGATGCAAAGAAATGTTGTAAATTTGCAAATAAAATTTAAATTGCTTCATCAGAATGTTAAATATAAAATTATGTATTTCTGTTAACATATTCCGGGTAAGATCTTGTATAAATTTCAGATAAATTTTTTTTTAAATTAAAAATCATTTACTATGAATGTTCATCTATTAAATTTGTATGTTTAGTTCTTTTTGCTCAATTATGGTCAAATTATAATTTTATAAAAAAAATTTTATGATTAAGATGTAGTCATTCTAAGTAAACAGTTGTAATTAATAAAATCTTATATGATTACAAGTATTTAATTTTATTTTCATAGATTTATTGATTCCTTTTGTTATATTTTGTATATATTTTGTTAATTGTGTTCAGCAATTTTTAAAAAAAAAATTTTAAATTATAATTTATAAAAATGTTTAACCTTCAGTAAATGTCTTTCCATAAGCAAAAATCCTAGTAATCTGAAATTTTTATGTATTTCCCCCTTTCCCTGTTAAATTAGCTCTTCAGAATATTGAAAAATCAATGTGTTCAAAAAATGTGTCTGGTCTTTAATGTGCTATGTTAATCTGATGTGAAATATATATAATGTATTTTGTTAGGTTTAAAAACCGAAAATATTAATAAAAGAATTATATATTTTGGGAATTGCTAAGGAATTGTCTCTATGTAGTTAATTTAGAATGTGCACTAATTTTTCTTTTTTTATACTTGAAATTGTTATAGAATTGCTTATTTTAATTATAAAGTAACTATAGTGTTTTGGGTGTGTTATATCTTAATACATTTTTCATGTTTCTTTTATTTAGCATTAAGTTTCATGTAGTTTAGATATTCTTTTATTGTTAGAGTTGCAATATTTCAAAATAGAATACTTCAATGAAATGTTTAATTTGGTGATGAACAAATGACATTTTTTAAATTGTAATATTAAAACTTATTTTTATGGAGAAGGTTGCCTTTCTGATATCTGGGTTGTGCTAAAGCGAATTGTTTTGAGTGATATAAAATTAACTTTATGGCAGCAAATCTATAGATAATATTTTGAAAAATATTAAATATGTATTGTTTGTGCCATGAAATCTCTTAAAATAGTGAATCATGTTACTAATTAGTGTCAAATTTCTGAATTTAAGCCAGTTTTTACAAATATTTTAGTTGAATCCACATATTTAAGATTTCTATTTTATTTAATAATTTAATTCCATGTGTGATTTTTATATCATTGATTATGTGGATTTTTCTACTCTTCTCATACTTCTATTATTTGCATTTTATAATCTATCAGTTGTACCTCAGAAAAGATTGGTTTACAGAAGTTCAATTTGCAATGATATATTATACTTCATGTAGTAAAGGGGGGACATTTTCATATTGTGTACAATCCAGTGGAGAAATAAACTTATAATTATATATAGAAATTGAATTTTGTTTCATTTTGTATGTTAAATTTCTATTTTTATAAAAACTTAATACAGAGATTTCAATTAAAGTTAGTTTATTTAAAGAAAGTTTGTAAATTATTTAGTAAAATGTAGGCTTTATTATGTTTGTCAGTGAGTATTTCTAGCAAGCAAATATTTTAGTGTATTCCTGATGTAAATATGAAATCAAATCAGAAATTTTATGTCACAATAACAGTAAGAATTTACCTCCAACTCTTATTTCTTTATCATTTAAAATAAAGTTAAAACTTGAAACTTTTTGAAGATCTACAAAATATCTAAGTTTTATTTTTATCAGGTAAAGTAGAGATTATTTAAAGGAAGAAAAAAAAGTTGTGCAAAAATATGAATTTTTATTAAATTTATAAGTATTGTTAACAAACAAGTCAAATATTTCTGAGTTCCTTAAAGTTAGCAATTGAAATTGAGAATGATTATTTAAATAAACTTACTCTTATATCTCGGCTTATCCAAAAGTACAATGTTTGTTTATCTATTAGTGAAGTTTGAAAGATTTTAATAGGCGAATTTGTTTTTTATTTATGCAAAAAGTTTACTCTTGCTTCAGTGGATGGATTTATCACCTACAAGAGTGGAATACTCTTTGTTGTGTAAAACCAATGGTTAATCATTGATGAAAGAAAGAATTGTTAGTTGGATGTTTAAATCTGACATGACTATTATGCAAATATCTCATCTGTAATATAACCCTGTGAAAAAATTATTAATAGATTTTAATGTACCTCCTTCCATAGTAGCACAACTGCCCAGGTGGTCTTAAGCCTTCTCAAGAATGATTGTACAATTGATCACTCTTAAAATGAAGAAATACCTTTTTAGGTAGTCAGCCTGTCAAAGAGATTTAATGGTGCAAAATTTAAAAAAATGTAGGTAAGTTTTATAATTAGTTTAAAATACTAATTTTAAATATTGATTTGAATTTGTAAAATACCCTCCAATAAACTAGAATTTGCAGTTGAATGGTTAGTACTCTTGGCCTTCAGTTCAATAATTTGTGTTTAATTCTTACATCCAGCTTGGGTGTCATTTAAATTGAAGGTCCTGCTGAAATAGACCTTTCTGTCCATAAAACATGTTGTAGAATGAGCAAAGTTATTCATTTTTATTGAACTTTCAATATAACAGTTTGTGTGACGTCTGACATAGAAATTTATTTGTATGAATAGGATAGGTTTAAAGTTGAACAGAATATGTTAATTGATATATAGTTAAACATTAACACAATTTAACGCAAAACTTACTTTGACTTGATACTCACTGTCAATGTCAACCATCATCACATCCACACATGTTGTGACAGCCCTGGATGGGGAAAGGCTCTTTGAACAAGATGTTTCAAAGCACCTCTACTAGCAGCTAAATTCTTCCAATTTCTGTTCAGAGAACAAGACAATCCTCTACTGCATCTAGCCATCAAAGTTTAGATCTTCCTTTTCTTGTGTTATATGATCTAGATGAAAATATTTTATATTGTATTGTTGCTCAAGTGGATAGTTGTCCAACACAGCGTTGTCATATTTTAGTGTAGTGAACAACATCTTTAAACATTAGATATAGTTCGGTTTTGCGTCTTTCATGCCAGATACCGTTTTCATGAATTTCATCAAAAATAATCCTCGGGATTTTGCATCAAAAGCTGCATAGCAACCTTTTCTCTCTATAGTTATGGTCTTTGCTTCAGATGTATAAGTCAGCATAGGATGAGAATTATCTTCTAAAGTGACAGTTTTCCTTATAGATAAAGGATTTTAGTGAATGTGCAACCATAAAAAGCTTTGTGTGCTGCAAGCTCTAAATGTCTAAATCTCTGGAGGGGATCTCATTGGTTCTGTTAAACAAAATCCTAAATAAATAAATTCTTCAACTCTGGGAAACACACTTTATCAATATAGGCAGAGTAATAATTACCCTTATCTAAAACAGCTTATTTTTATACTATTTCAAAGCAAAATTTATTTTAAGGTTTCTTTTTTCAATTCTGTTTTTTGCAAAGAGCAGATTTTTTTAACCTGCTTTCTGAGAAATTGGTTTGATTTTTTTTTTTCTACTTTTAATTTATTGCAAAAAAAATTATTCAATTTGTCTAATCCGTCGTAACGGGTATTATTTTTATTACTGGAAGTTTGTAGCATTCATTACATTACTAATTTAAACAAAGAAAATTGTGATAAAAATTCATACTTCAAGAAGAATATTTGACTTAATACAGAAATATTTTTAAAAAATTGAATATCTAAAACTACAAAATTTATTACTTTTTGGATTGTGTAAATGAATTTGTTAAAAATGTAAGTTTCTGAATTTAGAGCTATATTAAAAATCTTTTATACTATGTTTAGCTGTTTTACATACGAATATAATGTAATAAAAATAGAATTTTCATACAATAGTTTTAACTTTGTATTTATTTGGTAATTGTATAGCTTTATTTCACTATAGCAACAAGTTGCAATACAGAAATACTTCTCCTTTACACCGCAAGAGCTTTAAAACGTTTTTCTGTTGGTGTAGTGGTGTTATCATCCGTGTAGCTCGTTATCCTGAAACATGTTTTCTGGACACAGAAACTTCGGTTTGATATTGTTTCCAGAAACGGTGGACCAAACTGTGAGACAGATAAAAGCAGCATCAGGCCCATTTCAATCTGACAGGCAGCTAAACGAATCAAACAAATGGCTTCTCTCAGACATTGCGGGACCCCATTAACTGTTGTCAATTAAATCTGCTAACAAGTTATACCCGTCATTACCCACACAACCACAAATAGCTAAGAGGTATCCAATTCATATCCAGATATCTATTACATCTGCAATACATCCATGAGATATCCAAAATTCAAATGTCCATGGATGTCGGTTAGATATCGTAAAATATAATTTAGACATTAACATTTGGATATTGCAGAGACATTTCATGGATATCTAAAATTCTTGCAAACTGGATATCCAAATTTTGTTAGGGGGTTTCTGACAGATATCAGAAATCTAGATACCTACACTTTGGATATTTGTTAAGCAGTAGATGTCCACTGTACATTATAGAAAGCTGTACTTTCATAAACAAAGTTAATGAATTCTGAAACCCCAGTATTAATACAAATTATATGATTATTTTAATTAAAATCAAGTGCCAACAATCATTCTCGTTGATCAATCTCTATATGGGTGTCTATTATGACATTTTACTAATGAGGTAAGTGGATTTTAAAACTTGTTTGAAAATATTTGCTGAATTTTCCTGTTTTTTAATACTTTATTTTATTTTGAATGTAATTATTACTGATTAAATAGATTATTTTCTTTCTCTTCAATATGATTTGTTATTAAGAACAAAATGAACAAAAAAACATCATAAAATGTAAGCTATAATCATTATTAAAGCTAAAATAGGTACTATGTAAATTTTAAATTAGGTTTTTAATAAGAAAAATCTATTCTCTAATTCTTCACAGAAATTATCGAATTATTTTACAGAAAAGTATCAGTTTTTATCATTTGTTTTAATAGAAACAATTACATACCATTACAAACTAGTGTTAAGTTTTTCAATTGTGTTAATGTTTGGTCATTGTTTATTAGGCATCATTGAATAAAAATGTTCGAAAATTTTTTAAGGCACTCGTAACTTTAATTGTTTTACATTACAAATTCTGTGTACTAGTAATTATAGAGAAATATTCTTAAAATTTTTGTGGATATTTAAGTTTTTTATAAATTAAACTGTACATTCAAAAATTTATCATTATACTCGCTTTAGCAAACAAATTGTATCATTCTAAATAAAAAAAATTATTTTTAATTGATTTTAAAACTTGGTAGTAGTTAATATCTAAGTATATGTATCAAAATGTATAGAATTGTAGGTATATAAAACTTTAAAAGATTTATTTTTTAAAGACTTGTTAGGAAAACTAAAGAACCAAAATTACTATCAATATTCTCTATCACTGTTTCCATAATATTGATTCTGTGTTTATTATTGAACTCAATCTAAAATACTGTCGTCGACATGGAAAGTTGGTGCAACTCTATGAAGTGAAAACCAAATCATTTTGTTCCTTAATTCATATTTAATGAAATCTAAATTAAAGTAATTTTATAATAAGTGTTTCAAAATATACGATTAACAAAATTTATGCCACTATTTATTTGCTAAAATAACTATGTATTTTAAATCCATCGTTTTAACAACCAAGAAAAAGTTTTTGAATGGACAACCTATATAAATTTAATATACTGCCAGCCAAAACAGTTTTACATAATTCTGTAGTTGACATCTTAAATTTTTAATATTTTGTGGTGCAAAAGCCTAAAAGTTATTAAAACTGTAACAAAACAGGAATGTTTCTCCAAAGTAATAAGCATGCATTGTATATAAATTTTTATTGTTTACAAAACTGTATTTAGTGTCATTTATCCCCTGGTTGCCAGAATTTTGCACGAGTACAATTTTTTGTTACGGTTAGGAAATTATTTATAGTTCAAAGCCATTCATTTGCACTTACTTCTAGGTTTCATTATTTCAAATATGGTAAATAGAAATCAGAAGTAAGTGTTAAAGGGTAAAAGTTTACAACTGGGTACCTTATTGTTCTTTGGCGATATTTTTGACGCCACTACACAAAAGCTATACAAATATAGGATTACCAGAGATTTAAGTTTATTTTCGAAATGTGTCACCAAACCAAGTGGTATCCGATTTTACACCGAACCCTGTTAAAATTATATTGAGTATCATTCATCAAAAATTCCTGCCAAGCAACTCACAACATATTGTAATCATCTTATACTGTTGAATTTGCATTCTCCTATGTGTAGAATATTGATATCACACCTTTTGTTTACATATTTTTACTTTGTAATTTTGGAATTGGATGCATGTGTGAAGTAATAAATTGAATTAAGAAATTAACAAAATAATTATTTAAATTGATGTCAAATCTTCTGTATTGATGTTGGTAAGAGCAGAAAAAATTTCTTTTTTATGATTATTGCTTAATTTTCATTACTTGTTAGTGTATTTTGTAAAACAGGCCAATTTTTAAGATTAAACATCAATATTTTAAAAGCAACATTGTTACCAGAAAGAAAATTTCAATTTTTATAGTTTTAAAAACAAAAGTGTGTATACATTTGGAAATATTTGTTATTTAAATTAAAAAGTAAAATATGTTTTAGTATTAATTTTGAATCTTAAAATTTTTGTTTTTAATTCATTGGATGTGTATCGTATTTTTGCAATATAAATGTGTATTGCACTTAAAACAAATATTAATTTACTATTGGGCTATTAAAATGCAAATGCTTATTTATTTTGTTATCAATGTATTTGTTGACAGATTGATTGGCAATATTTAATTTCCTACAAGGATTCTGTTTTTCTTTACTTTATCAATTTAAAAATATATTCTGTTTTATAGTTACATAATGTTTAAATTTTTAATGTAACATCTGATAGATTTCGATAAATTTTGATGTACTATTTATGACTTTTTATGCAATTAAATATTGGCTGGTATTTTATTACATGAAATAATTTAACCTCTGTTAAGGTTGGCAATATTATCAACTTTGAAACAGTTATTTTGTGAAGACTGCGAATAGTGTTCTGTTTATAAAAATTAGCTTTTTTTTCAAGTGTCAAAAATATTTTGTTAGTTACGTTTTAATTTACAAGTGTCATAAATGATTATTGTAGATTTTTATGAAGTGCTCTTATTATTAAAAAATTGAATTGCAAAATATAGTTAATCTTTACTCATGTCAATGTTTCATTATTTTTTTTCTTTCTTGATTTAGTTAGTGCTGAGACATCAGAGAAGTGGGATGTTTAGTTGGCATGGAAAGCACATCTTAGCAGTCAATTTGTTGATGTTTTCATTATGTGATTAAATAAAAATAAATTTTCGCAATAAACATTACTTATTTACTCTCATGTTTTCCTTTATTTACTCTCATGATATATACTTGTTATTATTAAAATGTAGATTTTTGTCGTTCTTATGTTCAAAGTTACAATTTATACTAAGTGCATTAAATTTTGCATATTCTAAGATTTAATATTTCATTGTTGCAATAGTTTTTATTACTTCTGGAAAGTGTATCAAATTAAAAGAAATAAATTTGAACTATGATATTTTTGTAAAATCTTTTGCAATCTCTATTAGATCTTAAAATAAATATTGTGATGGTTTTTATCGATAAATTAACTCTATTTATGGAAAAATATATCAATTATATGGGTAAAATACATTAATTGCATTTTTTATTGGTTTTTATAAATTATTTTCCATAAAAATAGTATTAAATTTTTAATTATAAATTAAAAAAAATATATGAATTTAGCTGCTCTTGAAAGATTGAATAGATCTAGACTCTGATTAAGAAATAAATCATGGAAGTGCTGTAAATGCATAATGTTCCAATAAAGAATTTATTTCACATAATACAAATTTATTCTTTTTTAAACAGTTCTTTAAGTTTTCTTTAGGTGCGTGTGCGTTTATTATTGAATATGAAGAGTAAGTATACTGTTTGACAATCTAAAAATTTCACAGTGAATTATTTTAATGTTGTCATGCATCTGTACATTATATATAATTTTCAAAATCATTTTTACTGTTTAATATTTTGTAAAATTATTACTTTAAAAACTAATATTTTCAATATTCAATTTTATTTCTAAGGAACAGAAGTTATTGAAACTGAGATTAAAATACAAAATATTTATTTTCATTTTATCTATATTAAATAAAAAATAAGTATCTTCAAAATCAGTAGTTTCGTTAAAATTTAAGAATGCTTATAAAGAAATTAATTCTGAATTGTTGATTCCATACATTGTTTTTATGCTAAAGGCTGATGCAAAGGTAAAAAATATTTTTTTAAAGAAAAAACTTCCACTTTTTTTAAATCTTCAGGAAGCTATCATTTTAACAAAAATCTCTCTATAATTCATGCAGAATTTAATTTTGATGTATTTCAGTTGCTTTAAAAATTTTAAAAGTTTGATTAAAAAATTTACATGATTTTATTTTTAATTTATTGAATTCATTTATAAATTCTTGAAATTAAGCCACATTATGTTTACACTTTTAATATTAGAGGAGTTATATGTTACAAAACATTATTTCTAGTGTTTTTCTTTTGAAATTAAGTATTTAGTCAATAAATGAACCCACAAAAATGCTTGCAACTGCTGTAAAATATTTCAAAATGTTTCAGTTGATAACTTCTAAAAACTTTGAGGTTAGAAATGCATTTTAGCTTTTAATAATTCTGGAACATATATATTTTTTAAAAAATAACAGATATTAAGATGTATAAAGCATATCTAACAAGATTCGATCTTGATATCTCTTGTATATCGTATTTTATTTATAAAGATATCTCATGGATATCAGAACATCCCATAGAAGAAGAAAGAAGATCCCTTAGAAACATCCAAAGGATATCCATCAAATGTCAGCATATCCAAATATCCACAAGAAATCCATTTGCTGTGACCACTTGAATAACTGGTGGAAATAACGACAATATTCTGTTATCTAAGGGACTAAGCGATGTCCAGATAAATGTCTGAGAGATATCGAATGGATTTTCATGGTTATTTGAGTACGAAAGCCTGATGTTTACTTATTTTTCTCTCAAGCACATGTACTTGTTGTTTTCCATAAAAAAAAGTGGTACTTGCATAAATTTACATAAGTTCGTTTTTATCTACATAAACTATCAATTTTATTGTGTCTTTTTAGGGTGAGCTTCTAAAAACATGTTGTGTGTTCCTTAACTTTTGCAGATCGGTGTATTAAGCTTTCCCTTTATTTGCATTTATTGCTTTCAATGCTTCTGCTTGTAGTTGCTCAATTTTCTTTCCTTCCATTTCTATACTTTGCATGTGATTTTTTTCTTTTTCTTTCTAATTGTTGAAGCATTGTGCTGTGTGCATTTTGTTTGAGATTTAATTTACGTTACCTAATTTTCTTTTGTTTCATTTCGCCAGAATTGAACTACAGTTTCTAATGCATTTGCTCCTCTTTCGGAATTTTTGTTATTTTTAAAGAGTTGAGAGTTACTTCATAACTTTCATTGATCGCTCTATGGTTGTATAAAAAAATAAAACATCCAAAAAATATATATTTGTGAACTGTAAGAATAAGCATATCCTACATCTTGGTACCGACAACTTTCTTAGTGCAGCTAAGAATTTTGTAATTATGAAAAATTAAGAAAGAAAATGAGTTGTTTTCATAGAGTTGTCTTGTAATCCTAACAAAGAGGTGAGTGAGCTCCAGTACATTTTCTTGTAGATAGACCTGAGATGGAAGCTGTCTTCAAACTTTGGAAACAAAGTTTAACTTTGAGGACTTTACTACCATCTTGGGGAGGAACTTGCCTCAGCCATCATGCGTGAATTCGACAGATTACGTGAAATCGAACTCGCTTGCTTCCAACAACGAGAATGATGCCCGGACCAACCATCTCCTTAACAGCACCAGTATACTTTTTTGTTTGGTGGGAGTCTTCGTCGTTTAGAAGATCTACCATCCCTAGAGGTATCATTTTAACCCTAGGAATTGCCACCAGACCTATTTAGCGAGCCCTACCGTTATCAATAAACATGACAGATCTACGGTTAAGTCGGGAGAAAAAGATTTAAACTCGCACTACCTTAGAATAAAACAGATATACTAAATTATGAAGCCGTTCCAAGAAGTCTTTGAATGAATTGCTATAATACAGTTCACATTGATTTCTTATATCTGCAGGTGGAGGCCATCTCGGGGATGTACTGTGAGAGTATAGGACCTGGCTAGCACTAGTGCAACTGTGTTGTATTCACTGGCTGGATAATTTTTATAAATTAAACTATACCCATTTTTTTCTGGTTGGAAGTCCTTATTTTTATTTAATTCGATTCCCTATCCCCCCATTTTGAAGAAGTGGGATGCCTTAACGTAGGACTTGAAGGAAACCGGTTTTACAAGTAGAAAGCGAGGGAATGAGGCAGAAGACAGATGTCAGCAGAAGGAAGAAAATAAAAAAGGCTGCAGCACATCGCCTCGAAAAAGGACCCTGTTGGTTATTCAAGTCTGACGCTTTATTGGAATCTATAAACAATAAAATGGAAATTTGCATATAATAAAATAATACGAATTTAGAAGGAATAAGAAGAAATATATTTCTGTAATATGAGTCCAAATGAGTTCTTTAATACGAGTCCAAATGAAGGAAGTCTCGCCGAATAAATGATCAGCCAGGTTTTCGAAGCCCTCTATATAGTCCGCCCTAGTTCCTGAACTTTTCATATGTAAGTCAATGTTTTTTTTTTAATTTATTTTACCAACCAGTTTTTTTTAGTGTGGCACCACCTATTTTATAACTTCAAGCAATGATTAATATAAATATAACTTTAAGCAATCTAGTGTAAATTATGAACTCCACGTGAGTGCTTAACCATGTTGTTAGCAAAGTTAAATATTTGAAATAATATAAGTAACTGAGTTTGTGTGTAAATAGATTTGTTATTTTATGATTGTATTAAAGGAAATTTTTAATTACTAAAACAAAGCCAGGTTCTGCTTCTATTTTTCAGGTTTGAATCTGGGTAGAAAAAAAAATACACAACGTAAGGTTTAAAAAAATAATACATTATTTTAATTTAAAATATCATTTGCAATAGTTATATAATAACATTAATCATATACACAACAAAGTCTCCTAAAAATAAATCTCTTCCTCCTTTTTCAAAGTTCCAAATGAATTCGGTAAAGAACACAAGAAATGAAAAAAAATATGAATAGATAAAAAAAAACATTCAAGTCGAGAGCATTTCATGATGTGTTTCTTATACTCCTTCTGCTTAGTCGTGTGTCTTTGATTAAAACTGGTAATGAATAGGATTTAAATGAGAGAGACTCATAGTCAGCGGGGGAATCAAAATGAAGGCTTAGTAATCTTAAGACTAAGAAAAGCGTTATATTTACAGCAAAAAGTGCTAGCAATTTGGGTGCCAGTACAATAGATGTAAATTTTACAGTATATTCGTAAAACTTTTACAGAACGTTTTCCTATAATTTTTACAGAACTTTTTTCTGTTATTTTTACTAAATATTCTATTAAACCTATTGCAATAGCAATTTACAGCTATCGTCACGTTTTCATAAATTTTAGTTCTATTTTCACAATTTTTTAATTTTTCTAGTTCTTATGAAACTTTAATTTAGGAGCTTATATTTTATGTAAAAAGGTAATTTTTGAAAGAAATGTGGAATATTTTCTTCATAGTAAGGAAATGTTACAAATCATCCCTTTTCATTAAATAAGTGGATTCACGGCCTCTTGAAATTCTAAACATATTAAGGATGCATAATGATTTACATTGAAACTCATAATTATTTTCAAAGGTTTCTTATTTTGTAAATTATTTTTCAGAATTACTTTACTGTATTTTTATTAATTATTTTCATTTGAAATAAATAGTTCTGTTAAATGGCTTACAATATAAACATATTTCTTTTAATATTTAATGACTGAACACAAAGAAGCCTTAATTTCCATTTTTTGGCAAATTTTGTTAATTTTCCAGCCGAAAGGAAATTTATTTTAAAGTTATATTTTATTTGTAACTGAGAGTATATATGAGCTGAATACACAATAGCGAATTTCCTAACTACGCGCCAACTATTAAGCAATTCTATTATACAATATACGAAGCATAATTATAGTAGACGAGGTCTTTCTTCAGAACATTCTGGGATCAATTCTTTAACGTTCAATACCTAACGAGATGGCTTAGCTTTCTTACCTCACAATCGTAACTTTAACAGAGGGTTGAATTTTTTTATTACAATTTTTTTAAAAAAATCACGACTTAACAGTTACATTGAATAAGATACAAAACTAAATATAAAATCAATTTTTTATTTTTCTGTGATTTTACAGATTTAGGATAGAAAGAAACCTTACAAAACATTCCACTTTACTAAAAGCACTTGTAATTGGTTAATTATTGTTAATAATGTAATTGGTTGATTAGTAATTGGTTAATGGTATAGTTTTTCAATTATATTGTAAGACAATAAAATTTTTTTGATAGTTAAAGTAATTGATTTTTTTCATTATAATAAAAGCAAATAAAGATTCTGAGGGGAAAAAAGCAATATAGTTGACAACGCTCAAAGTAAAGAATTTATTTATCTACATATTAATAATCATAACCATTCAAAGTTAGATAACAGTGGCTTAACATGTGCTTGGATTCCATCCTTGACATGTTTTCTGGATTTCGTTCCCCGCGAGGGATTAATGTGGGACGAGCATCTGAAAAGCAAAACAAAAAAAAAAAAAAAAAAAAATAGAAATTAGACGCATGAATAACTAATTTGAAATTTTAAGAGCTGAATTTCTTAGAGGAAAAGATCTTTGGTAGTTCAATAAAATATTTAGAACTTTTTTTTTTATGTAATTGATTGAATTTCCCTAAAATATACTTCTTTTAATAGTTAACAAGTGCATGTTGGATTCATGCAATCACAATCATTTTCATGATAAAAATTATTTCAAGGGATTTTAACAATTTCATGATTAGAATTTTGGATAATGAAGGTCTCATTACTCAAGAAGATAATAAAATCCTTACTTCAATTAGTAATCATTCGAACAGATGTTTTCTATTTTGAAAAACACATTTGTAATTGATTGAATAAAAAGAGAATCCTTATAAATCCTTATAAAATTGGTTTTATAAGGATTCATTTATATGTTATTAAAAATTATCTCTTCTGCATATTGATTCAAATACTTTTTTCCAACTGAGGAGAGAAATTCTTTTACTAAAAGGAATGAGTGGCAATAAAGTAACTTTACAATTATTTTTGGAACAAATGATGAATATTTTCCCGACATAAATAACAAAAGGTATATTTTTTAGACTATTAAAAAATTAATTTGGTATTATATAGAGCAGGTTCACTAAGATCCGCTGTCCTTGAAATATTTCTAAATAAAACCTTTGAATGAATTCCTCGATCGAGCTTCCGGGTGTCTATAAAACACAGGAAAGAAGGCTAGAAATGTGCCCATCGATCTAGAGAATGGATTTTGTAGAAGAATCAGCACTTGGAAACAATAAATTTAAAATAGTCAACTCAAACATTTTATGCCAAAATATTATAGTAATTTAAAATCAGCATGGCCAAACTTGATCATTTTTATAAGAAAGCAAAATTAAGTCATAAAAATTAATTAAGAATATATATATAAGGAATATGTATAAATAATAAAAGCAAATTAATATCATTATTTCTTTACTGAATAAAGTAAATCTTTTGGGAAGCGAATCTATAACATTTCCAATGGGAACTGCGAATTACACATTTTGGGAATATTGTGAGAAACATGAACTCTTTATGGCAACATTTTAAAGATGACTTACAAAAGCTGAAGTTAAAAAATAACTTTTGTTGAGAATACGGAAACATTTTTTTTGCGTACAATATATAAATATTTCCAACTAAAATAAACAGAAAAATTTAAATTCTACAATGTGTGAAAGTAATAATTTATGAAATAACATTTTATAAAACTTGCTTCAAACTGAGAATTTCTTAAAACTTTGTAAACAATTACCTCAAAAGTGAAATCGAAGTTGTCTTAGAGTTAATTATTTCTCCCTAAAAAACTTTAATTTCAATAAGAAATTGAATAAAATGGTGCAAAATTAGGAAATATTAAAAAATAACTTGGTGTCCATTAAATCTATGCATAATTACGCAGCATTATATCCGTACTTAGAGACAAATCAAGGAAAATGCAACTGAAGTTGTATCAAAAGAGAGAAATTTAACTAAATAATTTTTTTTGATTTTGTTAAAATTTTATGATTTATCTGAAATAGAATGTCAGCAGAGTAAACATTATTTGAAAAGGTCAATAAATGTAACAACAAATTTTTGCTTTTGAGTTAAAACATTTCAAACCTTATGAAAATAATACATACCAGAAATTAATACCCATGGTGTGGAAGGTATGTCTCTAACATTTACTGCATTCTGAGAAGATGTGGAAATTTAAAACCAGTAAACAAATTCCTGATTAATTTATTTATCAGATTAATTTTTATGTTCATTTCTAAATTTCTTATTTACAATTTACTAACCAGTAAAAATTTTTTAAAAAATAAATTTTGAATACTTTATTGCAACACTTCTAAATATTTTTGTCAAGTTTTCTCCAAAATATGCAGATAAAAGAACAATACACATTTGATTCCTTCTTAATGTAGTATTATTAAACAAAGAAAATAAGTCACTTTGAGCAATAACTTCAAGAATTTGGGCAATCTGACTCTGAGGAATAGACAAAGTTTTTGTTTTCTTCAAGTATTGGAATTCTGCAAAGTCTGAATTTCATCGATAATTACTTGAATAGTTGTTGATGGTATAAAATAAAGAGACTAATAAGCACAAATTTCTTTCCAAAGAATCATTCATATGTTAAGCTATTGATTGTGTTGTTGTATCTGAATCTAAGGAATTATTTGAGTTATCTAACTCATGTTTTAATTCTGAGAGAGAAACTAAAAAATATTCATATCAGAATTATTAAGTGTTTCTTAATCATCATTTATATACGTCAAATGAATGTTTTTTTTTTTTTCTTGAGAAAGTTTCATCCTTATTTTTATAATTTCTTCGCATGTGACTGAAAAAACTGGATTTATTTTTGAAAGAACTGTTGAAAAAGGGCAATGTGATTTCAAATCAACCCAAATAGAAGAAGAATCTCGATGTTTCTGATTACAAATCATGGAAACCTTTGGAAAAGGTGCACTCTAATTTTTGAACTGA
The DNA here is from genome assembly GCA_037975125.1 of Latrodectus hesperus. Lineage (NCBI taxonomy): Eukaryota > Metazoa > Arthropoda > Arachnida > Araneae > Theridiidae > Latrodectus > Latrodectus hesperus. Next base: position 4,451,412 of record CM075859.1, read on the forward strand.
TGATTGCATTCAGCAATTACAGGGAAATTTGATGTCTTCATTTCTATAAATAGATTTGTGCAAAGCATAGCCACATAATGATGCAGAAGTATTACAATGTATGCAAGAATACATCTGAAAAGCCAAGAAAAATAAAAATTATGACTACTTAGTTTCCCTTTCACCATAATTTTTAGCAAGAAATACACAGAATATTTTTGGGAGCTTTTTTGAGAATGACGTAGAATAGTAATGATTAATGGAATCGAAAGAAAATATGCGTCATCAATGTTTGGATACGGATAACAGCGCAATTGAAACAAGTACAAAGCTAAATAAAACTGTGTGCTTTAAAGGAAATAACAATTACTAAATGCATTTAATATCTCGCACATGTTGAAAAATATTTTCTTCCTTCAATACAATGTAATAGATAGCTAAACAGCGGGAAATAAATTGCGTAACATCTAAAAACACACTGCGTTTTGGATTCTCACACAAGGAAGGAAAAATAGAAAACTTTCAAAAATCCACTAGGCATGTGCTTGCAAAAATTCAATCCTTATTCCAGTTTTCAAATAGGGCTGAAGTTGATAAGAAAAGGCTTTACTCTGAATAGTCTAACAACTAAAAGTTATTTGTGATTTTTCTATATATCTATATCTACTTTGAGCATAAATATAATATTATAAAAAATTGCATTATATGCGATTAGAAAACATCTCTTATAAAGGTAAGTGTAATAAAAAATATTTTACAGAATTCCTTAAGAAGATTTTTGTAACTTGACTCGTTAAATAAGTTAATGAATATTGATTATTATATGTAAAATATGACGTCACAAAAGTATAATTTTTCATACGTTTCCTGAATATAAAAAATGGTTAATAGTTATTGATTTTAGTGTTAAGTTAGTAAAATTTCATTAACTTTTATTCATAAGATAGAAAATCGGTAGCTAAAGCTTAAAATGAACTTAATCACAAATCTTAGATAAAAAAAATCAAATAAATTTTTAACTGACAATAGGAATATTTGATCCATTCTACATTCATTAAATTTATTAAAGTTTACACGAGAAGACCAATAAATTATACATACATTTCCTATAAGTAGTTGAATCAGTGAATGTAATAGGATAGACAATACATTGTATTAAAAATAAGCTTCGAATATTTATATGATGTATAATTTATATCAAGTGGGGTAAATAACTATGAATTTTATCTAAACAAGTGGCATGTTTCACTTATAACTTTGAAAAGCTGTAAATATAGAATTTTGTATAATTTCTAATTCGATCATTTAGTCTAAGTTCAAATCATTGAAAAAGTATCCATAATTTTTCTTGAAAAATGACAAATTCTAAACTATTTAAAATCTAAAAGTCTTTATCAATAATTCTACCCCACTGATAATAAATCATGGAAATCCCTATTAAGCGAAGGTTATTTTAATATTTTAATGTATAGTCATCCAACTGTAAAGTGCTTAAATATTGTATATTAACACCAAAATTTGGAGTTAATAAAAGATATAATTTTGTCCTCCAAAAATATTAGAGAATTTTTATTTTAAATATTACTAGAAATTAATTTCGCTATTTATGACAATACATCATGGAACAAAAGCATAAAACAGTTATTTATAATTTAGAATGTATTTTAATATTTTCATGTTTCATTTTATCTAAACAAGTTTACAGAAAACCAAATCGTAAAATAAACACATTTTATTTGACACGCTTGATGAACAGTTTCAAGAAGCTACTTTAATATTGTAATATTCAATTATATATTTAGATATTATATATTAATGACAAAATTATAGAGTAATAAAGAAATTTTATATTTTAAAAGTAATATATAGCCTTTAAAATGTTATTACTAATAAATGTTGCTAATGTAATCATAGAACAAAAGTATAAAATGATTCTTTATAATTTACCATCTAAAATGTCTCTATTACATTATGTTCAATTTTCATTCATGTTTTCTTTTATTGGATTATTCAATACTTTTTTGAATGAAATGCATTTAAGCTACCATACTAGCTTTTAAAATATTTGGCTAAATTGTTAAATATTAGAATGCACATTATAAATTACTTAACATTTAAAATAGAAACTTTACTGCATATAGGTCAATAAATTTTAATAAAATGCTTTAAAAATGCAATGCTCAAATCTTAAGCATTAAACTAAATGGTTAGTCAATTAAATATTCTTTTAAAAATTGTATGACTATTTATTTTGACTTAACTTTTTGGTACAATGCTTAAAATAATAAGAATACATGACAATGTCGATGAAAATTCCTCAAAAAAATAGAAATTTGATCCTAAAATGAGCAACTTAATAAATAAATTGATATTCTAAAATTAAATTCTATTAATACTCTGAAAATAAGTTCGATCTTTTCCAATAATTAAATTTTATTACCATTTTAAAAAAATGTGACTAAATGTGTATTGTTATTGAATTGAGGATCCATTTCCTTTTAATATAAAACTCTATGTGTAAATTTCGAATCATGAAAAATATATTCGATTTGAAATTAAATTCTATTACTTTAAAAATAAATTCGTATTATTATACACTTTAAAGTACGTGATAATCTTTAAACACACATAAAAATTCCATTTAAAATCACTACATAAAAATCTAAGTCCTTATCACCCCTCTGATTATAATTAATTAAGTAAACACTGTTAATCAAGATGATTTATTAATATTCTTTTAATATTTGAGAAGTATATTTGCTTAATAGTGTAAATTTTAAGTGTAATTTTTTCTTCTTAAAATTTATGACTCAACTCAAAAGTGGAGTTGAACTTAGATCAAATTGTGGGGTTGAACTCTCATCGAAAAGTGGGGCTTAACTCTGACTTTTTCCTACTTGTGTTCATAACAATAAATGAATAAAACCTAAGATGAGATGTAAATTATTTTTTGGCTCATATGTTACAAAGTGTTACATGAAAACATGTATTCCAAGCAAACTTCAGTTTTACCAGAACTTCTGTAGATTATTTTTATAAAATATTTAGTATGTTTTCTTTGTAGGAAAACTTTTTTTGATAGAATGAAAAGCTTCTCATACACACATATATTTCTATATTCTGTATAAAGAAAAAGACATTTTTCGGCTCTTTTGGATTCCATAAGCAAAATTTCATTGAGTAAAAACTTATCCTTTCTGTACTCTGTTTATAAATACACTTTTCTCAATGTTCAGTATGGTGCAAGTTAATGAAAATGAACATTTTTGACCGCCATATTTTGGTCCTATGTCGCTTCGTTTACTTGCTATTGTTTATTAGAATCCAAAATTGACGCATTCCAAGCTCAAGTTCTCCCATGTCCAAGAATAATAACTTTTTTAAAACCATCAAGAGAAGTTCACGATTTTTCATCTTTCAAATTATAGTAATTTGCAATGTTTTTCTCTTACTGATAAAAGTATAAAATGTATATTCTATACAAAATATGAAATAGTTTTTAAACTGAAAAGTTATAAACAGGGTGGGGGAATGAATCCATTCGATTTCATCCTCCTTCCAGTTTTCGCGCATGCCTAGAGATGAAGTAGGATTCACCCAATAGTGACATCATGGTAGTAGGAGTGGCATTTCTGCTCAAGGCCGATCGTCTCTCCTTTTATGCAAAGCGAAACTGTCGCCAAATAGCCTACAGTAAGTCTCCTGTCAAAGGGCGCTGACGTTCCCGACCTGTGACAAACACTAGGGTTGCCATAAAACTTCGTACGCCGCAACTTTCTTACATACGTTTGTTTACATTTAATGCATTTGTTTTCCTTGTTTGATACGTTTCTAAATTTCTCCCGTAATAAGTTTTAAAAAGGATTATAATGTGCATAAAACTATTAATAATTTTTTAAGAATTTAATTAATTGTGTTTTAATAATGCAAAAAAACAATATCAGAAATTAAAAAAAACTTTTTTTGTGCATGGTAAGCAATTTATTATAGTAAATATATTAGTATAATATTACTGACAAGCAATTTTACATACTTACAATATGTAAATCTATGTTAAAACTTACATAAATAATATGTACCTTTATATATTGGGTTGTTCGGAAAGTCATTTCGTTTTTCAGGAAAATGTAAAACGTATAGCCAATAAATATCGTATTGTCCATTCTAGTCCAATAGCTTTTACCATCTTTCTGGTGATAGCATGATTCCACAGTCATAAAAGAGTTGGTTTTTACTAGCTAAAAGCTGATCCATGTAGGAAGAACGAAATTACGTTCCGAACAACCCAATATTATAAAAAAGCACAGTAGAGAAACTGTTTTTTATTAAATTATATTATACTGTAAGTAATATATAACAATAATTTTTGCATACATAATAACAATCAAAAATAAAATAATAACATTTCTTACATATTGCAAGTATATATTATTACTAACAAGTAATATATACTTACAACATATAATTTGAGAGTAATGTATACTTAACACATATAATACAATCTACAATAAATGTTAAAGTTCTGCATTTTCGTGATCCATTTATTTCCTTCTATTTTTATCAAATGTGTTTGATGAAAAATACAAAATTTAAAAACATAACAAAATTAGTGTACAAACTCTGTAATTCAGGTATAAAAAAATGATAAACACTTCGAACATGATACCATGTAATAAGATGTTATAGTTTTTAACTTAATTATATTTTAAATAAGCTTTTCCAGTAATTAAAAAATATTATTTATCTTAATAGTAACGCGTAAGTTTCTTTATCAAAATAAGCAAACCCAGACTGTGCCAAAAGGGCTATTTTAAAGAAAAAGTAGCAAACCGTATGCATTATAAAATAGTTTCGACTATGAATGGTTTAAACATTACCGTTTTCATTATTTAATGACTCACAAAATAATCTTATGGCCTATGTCGAACGTTTGGTAGCAAAATATTCTGAAAAATTTGGTTTCAATTCCTTTAATTCTCAAGGCAATAAGCAAAAAACTCCATAGAGATACATTATGGTCACCAAGATTTGGACAGCGGAAGTCACATGTGTCGACCTGGATAATAAAGGAGCTCAAGCCTACAGAGTGACGTAACTAGAGTAAAAAAGAGAGTACTGGCCAATGGGGATCAGGGATCTGCGTTATCTGACTGATAAGGGGATCACTTGAGCCACGCCCCTTCCGTAAGTGTGTGCGGATCCCTCAACTTTTGGATATTCGAATAAGAGTACGAGGGTCATTTAGGGTGTTGTTATCTGTCAATCAAAGGGGCGTGATTTCGTGACGTCACGTGCTAACTTGTGTAAGTGCATGTAGTTATTTTTAGAGTTGAGTTGTTGGGCTCCTGCTGCTTTAAAAAATTGTTTTTATTTTTGTGAGCGGGTAAACGGCGTCAATTGCTTACCTACCTCGTAATAACTCATTTGAGTTGAATTGAGTTGTAGATGTTTTAATTATATTTTATTTCAAAGCTTCTAAAATTTTTTGTTCATGGCGCCATCTATAAACCAAATAAGGAACTTTATTTTCTTTTAAAAAAATTTCGTTTTAGAACTGTCGAACTGGGGTCCGAACTCACTATCTCCAAAACAAATTCGTGGGGTATTGATTTTGCGTACCCTAACGAATACCTCACGAATTCTTGTTAAAGCGAGTAAATCTTAAGTAGACATTTCTTTTAGACCTAAGTAAAATAAATATAAACCAGTTTTCTAACCAGAGAAAAATGCTTACTGACGTAGTTTGACGTCATAATATGAGAATAAACAACTTTCAGCGTGATGAGCCATGTTCACACAAGGAAAAAACCGGTGTATTGAAATATGCCTACACTGGGCGGATGAATACAGTTTCTGGACCAATCATACTGCTGCATTGCTGTTGACTTGGCAAATAATTTTTGTTCAAGTATTAAATGTTTCACTTCGGCTGTTTTACAGGTTTTGCACTCCTTTGAATTTGACTAACATCATGTCTTCATCAAACAACAAACGTGCTTTTAAAGAATCAGATGATTCGGTAAGTGTTAGTTTTTTAATTTGCATGCATTTTATATTAAAATGTAAAGTGCTTTTTGTGATTCTTTCTATGAAATATAATTAGAACTCAAAATTTCATTTTGTTTTGTAGATTTCTATCAATATTTCTGACTTAGATGTAGACAAAAGCAACAAAAAAGTCAAGAGAGAAGAATCTAAAGTAACTTTTATTTTTTTTTTAATTTTAAGCGAAAGATTATTATTTTATAGTTATTCAGTGTTTTATGTTTCTGAGATATGGCTTATACAGATGAGTAGTTTATAATTTTTGTTTATTTTTCTAGACCACAGGAATATTTTATGAAAATGAGATTCCAGATGATGTATTTCCTATAGGAGACTCCGTTTTTGTGTTTCCCAGTACTTTCCATGGACTTGTCTCAGTACATATTAGAAAGTATCAGAAATATGAAAAGAAATATTATCCAACTTGTGAAGGAATTACTCTTCGACCATGGTGGATTGAACAAATTATGGATTTATCAGCCACGATGATATTTTTTTTATCATTCACAGATCTATAAATAGAAAGTTTGTGTTGATTCTTTTCATAATTTCTCAAGATGTCAGTATGTGCAGAGCAAACGCTAGAGCTCTATATATTAATTTCTAAAAGTAAAAGCGCAAAGCCTATTTTGAAAAGTGTTCAAATAGTGTTATTAAAACATTGTGTGAGTGCGCAATGAACGTGTCACAGGGGTAACATACCATTACAAAGAATAAAAAAAAATCGCTTATCTTCTTAAAGCAAAGTTTACGAAAACTTTCAGACAGAAAAACTCCTCTTTATAAAAAAAAAAGACAGCTGTTAGTTCAACGTGGTGACGGATTTCTCTCAATATTATTACCTGCTGCTATCTTGGTTATTAGTAGTCATGGAGCACAGTAAGAAATTTATGTTAGCGCCCGAAAATCGTTATCAAGCTCTTGATTATCTATCAAATCTTGATAAACAAATGAAAGCCATTCTTCAACAAAAAAAAATTATCTGATAGTGAGAAAGCAGTATTATATTTACAAATTTTGCAAAAATATACAAATATTTCAGTCGAAAAATTTTTACCATCAGAAGGTAATCACGTAATCCAAGAAGAGTCCTCAGTAGAAGAAAAACCTGTGACAGAATTGAGATTTCCAGTAGAGAAAGAATTGAATGATTTAGAAGAATTATAGCAGCCCCGATGCGGTATAAGAAAATTTGTAAAAGAAGTTTTTCAATTTCTCAAACAGCAAAATTCCTTAAAATGGACTCTTGAAGGAAAAATCAAATATAACACTAGTATCATTCCAGGGAGTAACATTGTTACTCTCATTAACGACTTTTTAAGAAACAAGAAGAAGGCGCCTGCTGGAAGAAGTGTATTTTTAAACATTTTAAAAGAATCAAGTCTTCCAGAACATTTAGATGTAAGTAAAAAATTGTATAAAAATTATCATGAACTTGTAAAACCTGTAATGTATGCTCAAAAAAATCATTGGATTAAATTTTGAACAAAGAGTATATTTGTCTGTGTTTTATTAATTTTTTGCTTCAAAGGAAAAATTTATATTTTTTAATGTAGCATCTCAGTTTAGTAATTTATTCTTTCAATTATTGACTGAAATCTTTCTCTTTCATCGGCGGAGCTTAAGGGTATTGAAGTACATAGGCTTAAATGCATGTTTCATCGTGCAAGAATATATTAAATTCTGTATCGTAACATCACCCTACGTCAAAACTCACGTGAAGTTTTTGTTACAGCTTTCAAACAGACTTCTACATATGTTTTATTTAAGGTAAAGGAGTCTCATCATAATTTATTTGAGCCAGTATGAGTTCATAGGCTATTTGTTACAGTACCCAAACAAATACCGCTCGAAATCATTTTGAAAATTGTGGGTTCGTCTCTCGGCTATGGCAATTTAAAAATTCTAAATTCAAAAAATATTTCTGTATTTATTCACAGATGGTGCCATGAAGAGTAACATGACGTCAGTGAAAATTCTCTTGTGGTGTTCGTCACTCCCTTTTTGATTGATAGGTGACACATTCCTTCTTTTTCTACTAAGTTCATAAAAGAATTTGTATTCTTTTATGAACTTAGTAGTACTTACCCCTTCCACCCATTGTTGAATTATTTCCTCATTCTGTGGTGTGTTGGGTCCGGTTTCTATTGACATCATAATAAATCGCCTCTTATCTTATTTGACTAATAGGAGGATATTAAAAAAGGGTGGTAAACCGGACTACTGATACTAACAGTACATGATAAGGAAGGGGAAAACGGCGCGAGTTTAAAAGTGTAATACAAAACGTGTTCAAAGTTTGTAAACGTTATATCTTGTGTAAAACAGCGTATGAGAAGTAAGATCGTGATTGAATTATTTTATAACGATTTAACATTTGGGCTACTTTGTAGCGTCGTGTGATGTGAGTTAATTTATAAATTAATTCATTCTAAATTTTGTGCGAAAAATGATTGGAGTGAAATGGATAATAGAAGCCCGAGAAGTCCGTCATGTACTCAGTTGGTAAGTTCTTAGCAAAAATTTCTCTTGTAAGATTTATACAATTATTACAAATGCATTAAATACTTTAAGTCATTGATGAACATATTGTGCGCTTTATTTTGAAGTTTGGCGTTTCTTACTTTGTTGTGTGACATAATTTGGTGATGAAATCGATAATTATTGAAATCAAATGTATAAGTTGATTATTATGTTGAAAAATAAAACATGTAAAAGTTTGATAAAACGGTAAATGTATACGTTAAATATTTTTGAGAGTTTATAATTCTTCATGTGAATGTACCCTATAATGTGCAGGTGAAATCGTAAATCAACGCTAGATTTAACAATTTAGAACAACCTCACCGGATTTTAAAGGGAAATTAAAATATTCCTTTATTTTAAAATATCCTTTCATATTTTAGTTAACAATTTAAATTTCAATTAAAATATTTTTGAGAGTAGAAAAGCATTTGAGATACATTTAGATACGCTTATAACCCTGTATGAAATATGTTTATTCAGATTTAATATGTGAAATTTCTTTTAAAGTCTAAAAATCTATTATTAAATATAAACTAGTATTTTTAATAAAAGTAATGTGAATAATATATTCTAAACATAGTTTGATAAGAAGCATTGGCCATGAGGTGACGGATGCTCTGCAAGATTTGGCACCGGTTGTGGAAGAGTTTTTGACGGAAGGCGATAATGATGAGATTGGGATACCGTCTCATAGGGTTGTGAGAAACGGAAAATTATTTCATGTAAGAAATCAACATGGAAAGGGAAATAATGTAAGTTAACTTAATTAAATAAAAACTTTTAACTCATAAATGATTTAAAATCTTGAAATAAAAATAAGTTTTTTAAAATTGTCATTTCAGGTTTTGACTAAAAAATTTGCTTGTGAAATTTGCGATAAAACATTCAGTCTCAAAACAAATTTCACAAGACATATTTAAACAATTCACAATAAGTCCAAAAGTAAAAATTGTGTGAGATGCAACAAAGTTGCAACAAAGCATTGATAAATTTAGTAATCATATAAAAACTTGTATAAATCGAGAGAAAAAATTATTGAAAAATCTATTCATAAGAGAAAAGCCGTTTCAGATCCTGAGAACAGAAGAAAAAAACGTTGTGATAAAAATAGAGGAAATCCGAATCCATGTGCAGTCACAAAAGTTGTAAAAACTCAAAAGATATACCCTAATGAATCAAATAGTAAAGATTTAAACATATTTCTTTCTGATAGTAAAATTACGATGAAAAATATAATTGAAATTTTTTTTCGTGAAAGTAAAGGTGTAAAATGGTATGGTGTTATACATATTCGTTTTAGACGCGCATTCATAGATTCAAAAGATGATATTTGTTCTTCTTACTTCAGGTCAAACTGTGTCACAACATTAAATGATATTGAAATAAATGATCAAATTAATGATGTTTATGAAAAAAATTAGAACTGCATTTGAATCATTTGAAGGTAAAGGAAGCGGATGGATTATAGATAATATTATAGATTTTGAAGTTAAAATGGGTCACTACGAACCTCTAAGAGCCTCTAGTTATATCTCCTTGCCATCTTTTATAGACAGGAAAAAGGCTGTAATAAATATTGAAAATAATGACCAAAAGTGCTTCCTCTGGTCAATCTAAGCTGCACTATTTCCAAAACATAATAATTCCCAAAGAGTAAGTCATTATAAAGAACACGAAAATGCTTTAAATACTAGTATGTTAACCTATCCAGTAAAAGTCCATCAAATTGATAAATTTGAAAAAGAAAATTTCTTATCAGTAAATATATTTGGATGTGAAGGAAAAGAAATATTTCCTCTTAGAATCACAAAACAAAGAACACAAAATCACATCAATTTATTGTATGTAAGTAATGATCATGGATCACATTATTGGCTAATAAAAATATGAGCCGCTTGTTATCCACTTTTACTAAATATAATGGAAAAATGTATTATTGAGATTATTGTCTTTGTAGATTCCAGAGTAAATTAAACTTAAAAGAACATATCATTTACTGTCAAGTACATGCGCCTCAAAAGGTTTTATCCTAGTGAAAATGAAAAGTGGCTTCAGTTTGATAAGCAACACTACCAGTTACCATTACTATATATAATTTATGCAGACTTTGAGTGCCTTGTTGTAAAACAATATTTGTGTTAAAGAACATCTGATGTGTCCTATACAGAGAACATTGCACGACATATTCCTTGTGGCTATTGCTATATAGTATTTGGCCCGGTGTAAAAAGTATTGGAGAACCTGTTGTATATCGTGGTGAAGAAGCAGTCGACAAATTTCTGTTTGATCTTTTAAGGGAGGAAGAAAAAATAAATAATATTCTAAAGTCTCCTAAACCTATGGTACTTTCTGATCAAGATCAACGTGATTTTGAGAGAGCTGCGAGTTGTCACATATGCTCAAAACTTTTAGGAAATGATCGTGTTCGAGACCATTGTCACGTAACTGGAGTCTATAAAGGAGCCAGTCACAATTCTTGCAATTTAAATTTCAAAATAACGACTAAAATTCCAGTTGTTATGCACAATTTAAGAAACTATGACAGTCATTTGATCATAGAGAGCTTAGGAAAATTGAAATAGAAGAAGATTTCTTGTATTGCGAATAACTTGCAAAAATATATCACTTTTTCTCTAGGCAATTTGCAGTTCATAGATTCTTTCCAATTTTTAAATACATCATTGGAAAAATTAGCAGAGAATTTAGGACGGGAAAATTTCCTTATCACCAAAGAACATATAAACCTGATCATGTTGATCTGCTCTTACGTAAAGGTATCTACCCATATATTTATATGGATAATATAGAAAAGTTCGAAGAAAGATGCCTTCCATCAAAATGTCATTTTTATAATGATTTAACTGAACAAGAAATTTCTGATGAAGAGTATGCTCATGCAGAGAATGTTTGGAAAGAACTAAATATAAAGAATCTTGGTGAATATCATGATATATATGTAAAGACGGATGTACTCATTTTAGCTGATATCTTTGAAAATTTTAGGAAAATGAGTTTAAAAAATTTCAAAATCGATCCTGCACATGTATTTACAACTGCTGGATTAGCTTGGCAAGCATGCTTGAAAATGACAAATGTTAAATTGGAATTGATAACAGGTCCGGATATGCATTTGTTTTTTGAAAAATCAATGAGAGGGGGGATAAGTGTAATAACAAAAAGGTTTAGCGAAGCGAATCACAAATATTTATCAGACTTTAATCAAGCTAAACCTATAAAACATATAATTTATTTAGATGCTAACAACCTTTATGGTTGGGGAATGGAACAATTTTTACCTGCCAGAGGATTCCGTTGGTTAACTATTGAAGAAATTGAAGCTTTAGATATCAATAGTTTGAAAGATAATGATAAGTATGTTAGAGGTTTCACTAGAATATGGAAAAGAATTGCGTGACGAACACAATGACTATCCTTTAGCGCCAAAAAATATTTTAATAAATACGAATTCTATACCTCAATATAGTAAAAATATTGCAAAAAATTTCAACTTAAAGTTAAGGACACATTAAAATTAACTCCAAATTTACACGACAGCAGAATTATGTTTTACATTATTATTTACAGAACTCGATGAATTTTTTTAAGAATTATTAGAATGATTCTTAAAAAAATTCATCGAGTTGTGCAATTTGAGCAAAGTGACTGGTTAAAACCATATATTCAGTTCAATACTAAAATGAGAAAATCAGCTCAATCCAAATTCGAAGAAGATTTTTATAAATTACTAAATAACAGTGTAAAGGAGAAAACACTAGAAAATTTGCGCAACAGAACAAATGTGGAACTTGTTCAGACACAGAACAGAATGAGAAAACTGCTTGCATAGCCATCATTTCATTCAGTCACAATTTTTAATGAAGACTTAATAGTAGTACAAATGATACATAAAAAATTAAAGCTATATGGACCCATTTATACAGGGTCAACTATCTTAGATTTAAGTAAGTATCTGATGTATGATTTTCACTACAATTATATAAAAAAGACATACCAAAATAAGGTCACATTACTGTTTACAGATACTGACTCACTGTGCTACGAAATTGAAGATCATGATATTTACCAAGACATGAAAAGAGATAGTCATTTGTATGATACATCTGAATTTCCAAAAAAATCATATTGCATTTAGTGAAAAAAATAAAAAAATTGTAGGGAAAATGAAAGATGAACTTGCTGGAATTCCTGCTAAGGAATTCATAGGCTTACGCTCTTAAATGTACAGTTTGTTAACACCATACTATAATAAGAAAACAGCAAAGGGTGTACCAAAACCCACAATAAATAGTAAATTGTCACACCCACAATAAATAGTAAATTATAAGCAATGTTTAAAAGACGGTATACAGTTGCGAAGAATCTCTAAAAGAATTGTTAGTGTAAATCACGATGTGCTTACATCATGTCAAAACAAAATTGCTTCATATGATGACAAACGATACATTCTTGAAGACACACATTAGTGCATGGACATTACAAAATTTCTGAAATGAATAATATTTTTCTTGAATAATTAATTAAATTAGAAATAAAATAAGAGTGGGTGGTGGGATGAAACACTTTGAGGGCAGCACCCATTCCAACTATTCAATTTTCCCTGTTGATGAATGGCTCTGCCACGCGTGTTTCGGTAACGAGGTGTGGGAACCTCCTTCACATATTTAACTATGAAAATACGTTAATGAAAGCAGTAAAATAGTATACAATTGTTTCATTATGCTTTTTATTTAGTCTTAAATTATTATTTACAATAGAATATTAAAAAATAATAGTTTAATACACTCTTAAGTTATTATTTTAAGAAATTATTTTGCTTCATTTCAGAAACATCATTTTTCAATGAAATATTGCAACATTTACAATGCAATATTACTATTATTTGTGTTTCAAAATTAAACATTTTAAATTATTTTTCGTGTTTTTATTCAATTTAAATGTTTTCCTGAAAAAGTTCGATGAAAAATATTAATTAACTATATAGAATCTATAACTCAAATAAAAATAATTTTGCATGTTTCTCAAAAAAAAAATAATACATTTTTACTCATAGTCATAGACAAGATAAAATAAAATTGCTTTTTTTTAGAAAGAATTTTTTTATATTAAGAATAAATGTTCAGATAGCTGAAATTTATATGTTTTAAAATAATTAAAATATACTCGTACTCTTTCAAGAAAATTCCATTTGATAACAACGTCCTAAATGACCCTTGTATTCTTACTCGAATATCCAAAAATTGAGGGATCCGCACACACTCCCGGAAGGGGCGTGGCTCAAGTGATCCATTTATCAGTCAGATCCCGCAGATCCCTGATCCCATTGGGCCAGTACTCTCTTTTTTACTCTACTGACGTAGCAAATGTACACGAATTAGCAAATGTTTTTTTTAAATAGTATTCTTGAACTCCAGTGGCTCAGTAGCTTCACGCCGCTTCCCGTAAGCTCAGCAAAGTGAAGCATCATTTGCCGCGGGCAGTGGTTGGGGGGTGACCACGCCGTACTCTCCTTCACTGGGTTGCTGGAGCTCCGTGGGTTGGGGACATGTCCACGTTAATATGGGACGTCAAAAATCCTTCCGTTGGTGTGGCGTGGATGTGGGGAGGAGGGTGTCAGCTCAGCTGTGATCTCGTCACCTGACCGTGGTTCGAAATGATGAGGCACTTGGTGATGGGCGAGTATTCCAAACCCGTTGGTACAGTCCGGGGCTCGCCTGCACCGCTCTGTATGTATGTATATTCTAGTTTTTTGTAAACGAAAAAAATATTCATTAAAAATGTGTTAATACTTAAGTTTTGAAAGCAACTGCTGTGACTACATTAAATGATGCAAGTGCTTATTAAAAAAACTAAGAAGTCATCAAGGGAGAACGTTCAGATTTAACTTAATATAACAGATTTTAATAAAATTTAGATTTCATAAAAAAGAAATGAATTTATCAAATCATATTTTTAATACAGGTTATCCTCCTATAACACGGTAGTTAGGTTCCTAGAAAATGCTGTGTTTTGTGAAATCGTGTTCTATGAGACCCAGAACTAGTACAAAAAGGGGGGTTACGTTCCAAAAACTTATTAAAAACAAATATTTTTTTAATTCGACATAAACAATTTAATTTTTATTAAATAATAAATGTATATCCAACACAAAGTAAGAAAAAAATTATTTTAATCTAACGCAACCCTAATTTAATGAATTGATACGCCGTCACTGCTCAGTACAATCAACCGAGAACGTTTTTTGGGTGGAGCGATATCGCCTTCACTTTCAGAACTTTTTTCTCTATTTAAAGTTTTTGTATGTTTTCCCCTCTTAAAAAAATCTGTAATCGAACTTTGCTGACTAGTTCTTACTAGGTCATTGTAAATTTCGCGGTATGGAGTTAAACAGTTTTGCAGCTCTCTTTTGAATTTTCAACTTCTTTCCGTGGAAGGGTCTGTTTTCAAGAAAAATGGCTCGAGATTTTCCGCTAAGCATAGGCCTTCTTATAATTCTTTTAATGTTAAATTCTTACCTGCACAATCTTCATCAGAGCTAGCGTCCTCAAAATCCTTTTGATTTGCATCCAGGGATGTCATTTCCATCAAAACCGCTTCGTCAACTTCTTCTCTAACATTGGAACAAAACCGTGCTATAGGATGACGTGTTATAGGAATTTTCCCGCAATTTACGAATTATGTTATAGCGAAACCGTGTTATAGGAGGGTTACCTGTATTTCTTTTTGAAGAATGCATTTTGAACAGAAATATTTTTGCTGTTATGAGTGCTACGCATCTATATAGAGAAGAAACGGAACATTTTGTTCAATTTAGTCTTATTTACAGAGGATTTTAGGGTTCATTAAATAAGATTTATAGTTTATTAGAAGAACAACTGTCAGTCTAAAAAAAGAAAAAAGTTAGTTTATGTTCTATTTTTTTATATTTTTTATTTAGCAAAATATTTTTGATATTGCTGCAGATTTTCTGTCAAACACCAATTTAAAGAAATGAAAAGAAAAAAAAGCTTTTGATGTCGCTTTACTTAAATGCATTTTTTGCACTCTCTTGCAATTTGTTAAGTTTTCATGAATGTTCCGAATTCTTTATTTCATCGACTATTTTATTTTTTCTGGTTTTTATTTCTGGATTTGTGGTTTTTATTCTGATCACCCGCGCCCCCACTCTTTCATTCGTAGAAGAAGTGGGAGGATGTCAGAGTTATTGTCTTAGAATGGCCCCTAAACCAAGCTGATATCAGTAAGTTCAGGGCTATTCATCCCTTCCGGAAAGTCTTAAAAAGAGAGAAAAGCAATCAGTGGTAATTTAATGCCTCATAAACAAAAATTGAAAAAGACTGATTAATATGCAACACTATACGTACGCATTATGTTTCCTTAATAAACTTACTAAAAAATTATACATTCTTTTTTAACTTAATTTTTAGGGTCTCCAGAATGAATGAATCGATTTCACAAAGAAATCTTCGGCAAATCAATAATCGGATACAATTCGGAGAGCGAACATAGTCTTGTAATGGATTATGTTCGTCAACCGATCACCCACTGTATATATATTGCTGGATGGATATATATATCAGTGGTGTGCGCTAGATTTTCAAGCAGGGTGTGCA
Source organism: Latrodectus hesperus (assembly GCA_037975125.1). Classification (NCBI taxonomy): domain Eukaryota; kingdom Metazoa; phylum Arthropoda; class Arachnida; order Araneae; family Theridiidae; genus Latrodectus; species Latrodectus hesperus. The sequence continues at coordinate 4,467,593 of CM075859.1, forward strand.
GAGAACAACACAATAATAATAAAACTATAAAAATGTACATTAAACACTTATCTTTTTATTATTCATTTGTACACAAAATCCATACATGTATCTGTATTACTAATAAAATCATCCATTACATGATCAAAAAACTCTGGTGTTGACTGTAATAAGTGTAGCATTTCTTTTTCTATTGTTATTAGAGATAATTTGCTTCATCTATCCTGGCTCATTGTATTGCGTGCATCATTTTTTTTTACTCTATTCAGTGCTGAAAAGGATCTCTCCACCGAAGCAGTTGAAGATGGAATTGTACAAATTAAATATGCCCATTTATTTACTTCGTTGAGTGCATCTGTCAAATCATTCAACATTATATGCTGAATAAGTTTCGATTCATTCATTTCGTGGTATAACTCACTACGATAAAGAACACATAATTAATTGGTTAGCTCTACAAAATTGAAATGTTTCGCATAAGCGTTCTTTAACGAATGAAGGTAGTCATCCGGAAATTTACTTTGATATTTCTTAAAAAAAACTTAAATTCACATTAGTTCAAAAAATTTGAGCGAATTTAATTATTTAAAACGGACATCTAACTGACAATAAATAGTGTCCATTATTTCCTAATATAAATTTTTAAAATATTGGTCTACACTTGAGTTTTGTAAATTTACACGACGTTTTTTGAAATTTGAGGGACCCACTACAGAAATAGTCTCTTCATAAACTTCATGAAATGCAACAGAAATTCACATATTTTTAATTCCATCTTTTACTTCCTCTACTTTTTGACTAATATATGCTATTTTTAAGTTAGTTTTTGTAAAATATCAAATAGAACAACTAAACACTTTGGCAAAGATATATTTAGGAGAAAATTACAGTTAAATTCTTAAAAAAAAAACTTATAACTCTTTACAATATTTATTGTATCGTTATCCCAGCCTACTGGATTCTTAATAATATTTTCAACTATATCAGATAGGCCTTTCCATTAGCTTTTTATGGTATTTACCAAACGAGATGAATAATTCCAACGTGTTGCAGTTAATTTTGGAAATTTTCTTTTAATAATTTCATTTAAAATTTTATTCTTTTTGTAGACACCGAAAAAAATGAGGCTATGCCAGAAATTGTTGCAAAAAATAATTTAATATATTTTATAAACAATACAGATTGCGACAGAACTAAATTTAGTACATGTGTGCAACACTGCACAAACATACCTTCTGGGAAAATAACTTATATTTTTTTCTGCGTCCCATTCAACGCTCCTGCCATGACTGCCGCCCCATCGTACCTTTGAGCAATCAGTTTGTTCTCACTCCCAACTCAAAATCGTTTCTAGCACAACATTACACAAAGCTTTTGCTGAACGATCACCTCTCTAACATCTTTTAAAAACAAAAATCTTTCCACTGGTGCACTACAATTATTAACAAATCGTAGCACAACCGATAAATGTGATTTGTGAAATATGTCAGATGTTTCATCCAGCATAATAGCAACGAATGGCATATCTTTTACCTTATTGTTAATTTCTGAAATTACAATAGTTTTTATCGATGCAATAGTATCATTTTGTATTCTATTAGAGGTTCCAGAAAATACAGTTACAGTTCTTAGATGGGTTGCTAAAAGGTCATCATATTTACAAATTAAAGTTATTAATTCTATATAATTTCCTCGATTAAGGGAATTTATATTCTCATTGTGTTCACGAAATCCATCTTCTTATTTTGCTAAGTAACTAACTACATCTATTAATCTCTTGAAAATATTTCTATTTCTTGTTGCTTTTATAGTGAGTTGAACAATCGATGAAGCCCTTTGTTAATATAACATTAAACCTATCATGACGGTGCCAAATGTTTTTAATTGTATTACGGCATTTATGTAAGATTGTGTTTTTTTCATGTTTCTTTGCCGCTTCGTGGAGATGATTTAAATCACTGTAGGCTTGTTTTGTCCAAATATTCTTATCTTTATCAATTACAATAAAAAGTAAACATGGCCAATAGTACAACTTATTCAATTCACTACAACCGGTTAACCATTTAAAATTTTCATAGATAGATTTTTGAAAATGTCGTACACACTGTTGTCCTTTAATCTTTACGTTTTACGATGGAATAATATCCGGCATCTGTCTACTTAATTTAACTATTTCGTTTTTGTAGTAATGTCTCGTTTCAAAAATGGATTTTTCAATGAATCTTTAATTATTAAGACAGTCTGAAATAGTTTATTTATTATGAATATAAATTTAAAGAATATAATAAATAAAATATTTACCTACGAGTAGTCAAGGTATAACTATAAAAACAGTTAAACTTATGAGAATTCTACTAGCACTGAAGCAAAAATCATATCTTGTGTTGCATGGTGTCATATCGGCGGAGAATAAGCAACGCCTCGGGCTTCCACGAAAAAGATATTTTCAGCAAAGGTAGCACCAGACGGCGCTCGCCGTTGCAGTGCCTCATCAGGATGCTCATGGGTGCCGACAAATCGAACGTCTATTCCACGTGCAGAAGATTTTGCTGCACGCTGGCACAACGAACTGTTTCTTGTTAGATCAGTGGATTAAATTATATTTATTAAATTAATTAATATTATTTTATCCACTGATTAATCCACATCCACAATTAATAATATTAATCGTTTTTAACATTTGGAAATCATATATTCTGTGAAAAACATCCTGACAATTTTTAAAAACAAATCCAGGGATATGGTGTTACAGATATAACTAATACACTGTCAGTAAGACACAATGAATGGTAAAATTTGGACTGTTCTGTCAAAATTCGTTTCTTTTTTTCTCTAACAAAACAAAATTGTTTTTCAGCAAATTATATCTATAAATATAATAGATCACTGAAATTATTTTACCACACTAAAACATTTATCTTTATATGATGAAATAATTCTTTTATATTTCTACGAAAGCAAAATCTTACAATATAAAAATTTTTTAACATTAATCGTCTGCAAAATCATATGCCCAGTTAATCAGTTAAAAAAAACTAAAAGCGCTTCAGCACGTAAGTCCCAGAAAATTATTGTCTCATAATTTTGACAGGATGTGCAGTGAATACCCTGCACATATGGACTGCACCCCACTGATATATATATATATATATATATATATATATATATATATATATATATATATATATATATATATATATATATATATATATATATATATATATATATATATATATATATATATATATATATATATATATATATATATATATATATATATATATATATATATATATATATATAGTAAAATTAAAAATAACACAGATGTTACAAATTACATGAAAAAATAATCAATGCACAGATATAGGCAAAGTTTAGTAATTCAC